>JAJLRJ010000014.1:16323958-16683958 GCA_024195265.1 Dendrophyllia cribrosa
GAAACGATTCATGAAGAGGTTGGTGGTGTCTGCCACATTCTTCAATTCCGCGTCTCTCTGACATTGACCTGGAGATGAGTTACTGTATGTCGATTATAAGCGCTCTTACGATAATGCTTTTAGTCGCTCCCACAGGGACGGAGCGATTTTAGAATACCCGGTCCATTATTTTCGTATGACTCAAGGTTTTGAAAAACGAAACATATGAAAACAAAAGCCAAAACTATTCATATTCAATGAAATGCAAGTAAGTGGCCGGGTATTCTGCTGTTTGGCCGCGATTTATTTTGCCATATTTTGCAACAGCAACACATCAGTTATTATGTACCAGACTGATCGTCTGTGTGTTTCTCAAACCATATACAACGGTTATTTACTATACACCCGATTATTTAAAAGGCAACTGTTTAATATGGCTGAAATTTTAGTTGTACACTAACTAATAGAGCGATTTCCTTCAGTTTGTGAGACAGTTTCTAGTAGTTAGTGTATAATATTCAAATAGACACAAAAGAAAACAATTAGAACTATTAGGAAACAATTAGAGCTATTAGTTTACTGACCATTTCACGGTCTGAGGAAAATTACTCTTACATCGTATAGCGTCCAGTGTAAAGTGACCAGAATAAAATTGCTATTTTGCGTCGATCAGTCTGTGTTTCTCAAACCACATGCAACGGTTATATCAATCAGTAATGCACACTTGATTGAGAAGCAATTGTTAAATATGGTGGCTGACATTATATATATATATAGTTGCAGACTAACCTGAAAGTTGAGTCTAAACCAACCGACCGTTTAAGCCATTCGGCTTGAAAACAACCCTCAATAAATGCTGCAAGAAAACTATATAACAATATAATATTTTTCTTACCTAAAGAACGTAGTTTTAGAAGACGTTTTAAAGTTATCCGTTCGTCATTCATCGGCGTGTTGACAAAATAAATCTTCGCTTCAGAAAATACTGTGGTCTGCATGCTGGGGCAGATGACTTTGTTCCTCATCTCGAACAACATTAAAGTTCAGTTGAAGTTTTGTTTGCAATCTAGAATTATTTGTCAACATGTCAGCCTCTTTCGCTTTCCTCGCGGCGAAGGTGCGAAGAAAAAAATGAATAATAAATTGTTAATTAATCGGTGCATTTGCAATTCAAATAAGAATTTCTTTTTTAAAACATTTTCCACAGTTCTACGTGGAAGCTATTGTTCTCGGAAATAATTTCCCGTCAAAATTGACCTTTAAGCTATATTCAAAAGCTGCAAGCTTATATACCTTTAATTGAAAAAGACTTACGAAACTAAGCACGGACTTGTTTTAAATAGCCAAGCTAGAGTTTATATCTGTACGTGCTCCCAGATGCTTTTTACTGGAGAGGGGAGAGAGAGGGAGAGAGCTGATAAAATTTTATGAATTGTCTCCGTGAAACACGATGCCCCCCGCCCCACCCACCTTGCTTTCCATCCAAATTTACCTAGAAATAGGTTCTTACTTTTTAATTAATTTGCCGATTATTTTGTTTTGATTCTTAAGGAAGCAGTCATAGACTTTTCATTAATTACTGAAAGTCACAATGAAGATGTCATTACCTCAAAAATTAAGTTGTAGGACTGAAAAAAGTGAGTTTAATCCTTTTTGTCTATTTAATAAGAGAATTCAGGAATATAATATACTCCACCTACCTTTCGCGCAAAACGCTTTTAGAACGAGGAATACAGCTGTTTCGAGAAAGGTTGTCGGAAAAAAGCGCAAAAGTGCACGCGACAATCCCGAAAAATAATATGGGATATGATCAATGAATTTTAATAAGTCAAATAAATACATGAAACCCGCGATGCCTCGTCCGTACAGGGACGATCTTAGATGGCGGGCCACTGGGATAAATGAGTTTTTTGGATATCTAGCATGGATGACTACCCACAATACCTTTCTGGATTGTCGCGTGCATTTTTACGCTTTTTTCCGATAACCTTTCTCGAAACAGCTGTATACATGAACTCCATTAATCTTTTGTGTAACTCGCTTTTAGAACGAGGAATATACATGTACCATTCACCTTTCGCCTAACACGCTTTTAGAACGAGGAAAATACATGTACTCCATCTACCTTTCGCACAACACGCTTTTGGAATGAGGAAAATACATATACTCCATTTACCTTTCGCGCAACACGCTTTTAGAATGAGGAAAATACATGTACTCCATTCACATTTCGCGCAACACGCTTTTAGAACGAGGAATATATAGATTACTTCATGGACAGTGCGGGCGTACGGTATTTACTCACGAGTTGGTTCGTATCAGAAATCTCACTCGCTCGCAAAGCCTCGCTCGTTCGTAAACATCGCACAAAGCACTGCCCATACTGTTTTTTGTTTTATTTTATATTAAACGAAAGCTTTTTTCACGTGTGAGAAAGTCATTTCGCCATTCTGATTGGCTGCGAACCCTGAACGGGGTTTTCACACACCAAATTTCAATAGAAAATCTCAATAAGTATGAAATAAATACTTGTACCCACTTACTTTTCGCGCAACACGCTTTTAGAACGAGGAATATTCATGCCTGTACTCAGTTCATTTACCTTTCGCGCAATACGCTTTAGAACGAGAAATATACTTGTACTCCATTTACCTTTCGCGCAACACGCTTTTAGAACGAGGAATATACATGTCCTCCATTTACCTTTCGTGCAACACGCTTTTAGCACGATGAATATGCATACATGTACTCCATTTACCTTTCGCGCAACACATTTTAGAAGGAGAAATATACTTGTACTCCGTTTACCTTTCGCGCAACGCGCTTTTAGAACGAGGAATGTACATGTACTCCATTTACCTTTCGTGTAACACGCTTTTAGAACGAGGAATATTCATGCATGTACTTCATTTAACTTTCGCGCAACACGCTTTTAGAACGAGAAATATACTTGTACTCCGTTTACCTTTCGCACAACACGCTTTTAGAACAAGGAATGTACATGTACTCCATTTATCTTTCGTGTAACACGCTTATAGAACGAGGAATATAGTTGTACTCCATTTACCCTTCGCGCAACACTCTTTTAGGGACTGTGCAATAATTACCCGGAGGGGGGGGGGGGGGGGGGGGGATGGCAGTAAAACGAGACGAGAGGTGGGGGGGGGGGGGGAGGTAACATGTAAATTTATGAGGGCAACTGAAAAACTGACTTTAAGACTCAAATGCCAAAGATATTTCACTTAAAATTATACTCATTACTTTCCGGACTGATTTATATAATACTTACATGGCATTCAAAAATAAAACAGAACTAACAGTTATTTAATTATAGTAACAGAGCCATGAGCAGTTCACCAATCTGGTCACATCACTAAAAATGATACTCATTACTTTCTAGGACTGATTTTGACAATGGCGGGTAGTCACTTTTAAAGGGTCACATTTCCGCTCAGAATAAAGGAAAACGCGTCTTAGCTACTTAAATTTTTCAAAATTCTCTGGGGGGGGGGGGGGGGGGGCATGCCCCCAGACCCCCCTAGGGAAGTGACGCCTGCGGCGTCACACTCGACGGCTACGCCGTCGAAAAACTCACTCTTTCCCAGCAAATCAACTTGAGAGCTCTGGTGTTCCCAACAGCAAACCAACAACAAATGCCGATTGACATTAAATGTACAGAAATTTTAAGCCCAAAGTAAGTATCACATGAACCTCAGGACACCCCTCTAGATTCACCACTGGACGTAATTAATAAACTGAAATGCAAGTAACAAGACTGAAATTGTGATACATGTCTTCAACTAACTCTTCAGCTTCTCCCATAAAGCATTTAGAGTTTAACAGGTCTCCTAAACAAGCTTTATCAGTGTGAGACGTAAACAAAGCAAGAATATCTAGACCGACATTATCGATCTGTGGTACTCCATACTTCTCTGGCTCATATTCACCATCAACTGGTGTCCCCCCCCCCCCCCCGTGAAAGAAAAATAACAGAAGCTCTACTCTTTCGATTTTCCACACCCAAAGAACTCCTTTTTCTGGCTTTCCTTTTGTCTTCCTTCTTTCTCCTGGATTTTGTTAGAACAAGGAATATACATGATTGTACTTCATTTGTCTTTCGCGCAACACGCTTTTAAAAAAAGGAAGGAATATACATGTACTCGGACATTAACCTTTCGTGTAACTCGCGTTTAGAACGAGGAATATACGCGGGAATATACATGGTGGAACCTCGATATAACGATGTGCCAAGGGACCGACTAATTAGATCGTTATATCGGGAGATCGTAATAACGAATTCCCGATATAACGATTTTCCGGGAAAAGAGCCAAAAATATCGTTATATCGGAGTATTGTTAATAATTGATTTTTCAGTGATTTTTTTTGTGTAATTTATTATTGCATATTGTTACTAAACGATTTTTAAAGTACAACACTTGGTTTCTATCTTTCCAAGAATAAACTTCAGTCAGTATTGTGTGTACACACTTAGTGTAAAACTATAAAACTTTAACATTTGAAATAACGACTTGATCATTGTCCGTATGTTCCTTTTTGAGTTCACGCATTTGATTCAAGTTAATTTTGATAAACTTCGATTAGTAATGCTGTGTACTTTGTGTGCACGCATAACAAAACACCCCAATTTTTTTTCTTTTAATCAACTCAATGTACGTTGAAAAGTCGAATAGTGAAATATTTCTTGTTTTTAACGTCGCGTTAGTGAGTTATAGAGATTAGAATTTACAAAATGCTAATTATATGACGTCAAATCAAGACTTTACCATTATTTCTACTTCAATTTACAATACGCAGTTCACAGCTTAAGGATAATCAATTTAAGAAATACTACTGAAAAACTGTTTATAGTCAATTGATTTGTAAAAAAATATATTACTTGGAGGTGGAAACAAGTAGTTGTATAATAAATGATTCTTGATTTGAGGAGGGACTACTCGTAGTCTATCACGTACCTTTCGCCCAACACGCTTTTTCGTTTAGCTTGCTTCTAGAACTAGGAATACACATATTTTTCTTTTATCGTTTGCGTAAATCGGTAACATGTTGGATTTCTAAGAGTCACTAATGAGTTGCATTTTTCGGATCGACAACTCTTCTTTTTGGGTCGTGAATAATATTCTCCACTTGTATGACTCGTACGAATCGACAACCCGTCAACAGGGCCTCTCAATCTCGTTCCCAGGATCTCTCACTGGCATGTGTCTCACTATTTAAATGAGATGCAATTTATCCGTACGGATCGTACTTTGATTTTTTCGGGTTGTATCAGGTCGACAGTATTGGACATGGATGAGAAATCACTTCCGACACTCAATTGAAACCTCTCTATAACTTCAGATGATTTGCCAGGAATTAAAATAGCTTGAATTATTGTTGTAAGGAATGTTAGTCTGATCTTAAGTTAAGAGCAATAAACACTTCCGCTGGAAAACGCAGCTATTTTATTCAATAACTTGCATATACACAGTTTAGGAAAGCAAACAAAAAGTGATATATCATTGTTTTTTACATTCAATCAAAATTTGCTCTGAAATCTACCTGAAATTAACAGTACAGATAAATGTGCACACGCTCTGTAAGGGCTTGGTCGCACTAGGGAAATTTTGATCAAATTTGTCTTTGTTTAAGATGCGACCGGTGATTCGCAAATTTGAAAAAAAAAATGGAAAATCCGGCTCGACTTCAAAGACGCCGTAGTGTATGGATGGGGCAGGCTGATTTTGAAAAAATCGAGGAAAACAAAAGAAACTGTTTCCGGAGGGACACACTTTTTGTGGAACTTTTTTGTTTTTTTGTCATTTCGCGTATGTTTTCGACAGCATGGACGGGCAGTGCGACCCTAAAATGTTCTCAAATTTTTTAAACTTCCGTTTGCGGTTTCAAATTTATGGAAATTTTGGTCAAGTGTTTATTGCAAATTTTGTTTTTGACTGTAGTGCGACCAGGCCCTAATTGAACTACCAAAGAGCAAATTATGTAAAATAATCAATGGCTTAAAAAGAACAGCCGACAATTTTTAAGCAAAACATGTTTTGGATGAAACCTCATCTATCGTCATTTGCTAACTGAGACCAGTTTGAATGTAAACCCCCCCCGGGGCGGGACACCCATTTAAAATGACGGGGGTGGGGTGCTCGTCGTACCTTTTAGGGGTCAAAATTTGTAGATTGGTACCGCTTAGGGTGCTAAAATTTAAAATGACCACCGTAAGAATTATTGGCTGCATGAAACTTTCAATTACAGTCGAACCCATTTAATACAGACACCGAAGGGACCACGGAAACTGTCCTAATTAACCCTTTTAGCCCTAATATCAAAATTTAAATTCGCATTTCTAGTCCTTTACATTTCCTACAGAAGTAGTGGGGAGAAATTGTTTGGATATCAAGAAAACTCATCTTGTGCGATCATGTTCTTAATTCTCATGACCTTTTTGATTGATAAGGCATTAATATTACAAAGAGAAATTTGATGCTGATCACTCTCAGACCTCTTAGGGCTTAAAGGGTTAACGGAGTGTCCGCATTAAACATAATCACATGGATGACGTAATTAACGTTTTTTTATTGTTTTTTTTTTTAAGGGAAAATTCAGTAAATTACCGCATCTAACCTTGCTAGGACATTAAAAAATTACAATTAGACAAACATTCGTAATTTTCTTTCAACCAAACTGATAGTATATGTGTAGCCGACTGACGTGGCGCATTTGAGAACATCATTTATCGTTTAGAATCAGCCAAGGAGGTTCACTTTGTACGAGATTGTTTTTTATCGGGACGGGAATAACTGTCCGTTGTCCGTATTAACGCGTGTCTCTATTAAGCTGGTAAAATTTCCAGAAAATGTATGGGCTTTCGCTCGGGACCAAGACAACTGTCCGAAATAACAGTGTCCAAAGGGGTGTCCGTTTCAAGCGGGTGTCCTTAAAGCGGGGTTCTACAGTATCTTTCATTTCTACGTACATTTTCCTATTAGTTGGGACATGCTACCATGGTTACGTACCTATAAAGAGAATCCTTTAAACACGAAGTTCTGGTATAAAAGGAGCCTGGCCTGGCCATTCTCACCTCCAGTCGTCAATCAACCACTGAAGCATTGACAACTGACAACAAACATGTGTCATTACTGAGACCATTGCTAACACAATTCGAAAAAAACTTTATGAAAGTTATATCAGAAGTCTTAGTGAACTTCTATTTCTTTTTTTAACTTAGGTAAAATCTTGGTTTAATTATATTTTTGAAGAAAATTATATTTAAAGGACACGCAAGTTAACCACGTTTTGTGACTGAAAGACACCTTAATTTGCATTTCACACCCAAAAGGTGTAAAATGGGGGAGTTGGAGCTAAGCCTTTTATACCAGAACTTCGTGTTTAAGAGGTAAGTGTTACGGACCATAGTTACCATAGCTACGTGTTGTGTTACTATGACAACGTAATGTTAAATCTAGTGGTGACCATAACAAAACTCTTAAGACTATAAAGCTCGGTTTTATTATATGTTCTGCGCATCTCTGGGTTCAATTTCTGATCACTGACAATAACATCTCTTAACGATCGAAACACTAATGCGACGTTCTCCGCTTGAAACAAAGGAAATAAATTTGACCTTGGCCTTGCATTTGGTTGGGAGAGGAGGCCATTTGCTGTAAAAGAAAAAGAAAACACGTCAGTAACCTTCTTTTCTGGCTGACTAAAGTGTTTTTTCCAATTTTATAGATAAGATCCTTTACTACAGGATCCGGTGTTTCTATTTCGTTACGGTGGTTTTGCAAATACTAGTTACTTGTTTTATCAATTCCCAGAAAGAATTGTTGAGTTCTGTGATAAATTAAAAAACATTCTGAGCCCTCTTGCGCATGTTGATCAGGTTTCCGATTAAGTCTTTCAAGTTTTAGGCCGAATATTACTGAATTATTTGGAGATCTTACGGTAAAATAGACATGATATCCAAACCGATAAAAACTTCAACAAACGCAGTTATCAAACGCCAATAACCACTTCCAACCAAATACCGATTACTTTTATAAGCCACCGATTCACTTATGATCAAGGTTCTTGCGAGAGCATAGTTTTTTTTAAATGCGCACAAAAACGTTAACAACAGCAACAACTTTATTCAGCAAAGAAAAAAGGTTTTGAGCTTTGCCACCCACAAACTAGCAAAGAAGCTATTCGAGACGGGGGCATTAGTTATACTGTAGTTACAATTATTCTTAATATTAATGGTCTTTGATGATCAATGTAGCTTCAAACTACAACTTCAAAACAACAATTTTATCCAACAAACCAAAAATAGAAACTTTCAACAGCATTTAAGCCCTAAATCAGGACTTATTTTTTGCACTGCTAATGATTTCAGTACAGACGGATCAGTAAAGATGCATGAAGTCACTTTTTAAAGTTTTAATCAGATTAAATTTGCTATAGAGCAGTTTTCAATTGAGTGTCGAAAGTAATTACGCAGTTGCTTTGGTTTTGCATTGCTGCGCTTTGTGATTGGCTAAAAAATCTCGCGCCACTTTCTCGACCAATCAGAAGTGAAACCAAAACCAATCGTGACTTGCTCGCACGCGTTTTCCCGAGCTTGGCGCCGCCGACATGTAATTGCTTCGAGCTCTGATTGGTTCATTGGATTGTTTTCGATTGCTGTGATTGGTCAGAGTAATTACTTTGGTTTTGGTTTTACGACACTCAATTGAAAACTACTCTAATAATGGATAAAGTGAGAAATTAATCGTGACTTACTTCAATGGACACATACTTTCACTGACACATTTACCCATGTCAACAATCTGAAATGAAATTAAAAGCCGTTTAGTCTCCTCCAGCTCACAACACTTATGTCCTGAGGTCAATTTAATAAAACTTTTACACTTGTAATTGACAAGTGTAGCTATTGTTTTCAACCTCTGAAACAATGGCCACACTTGTAAATTACACTTGTAAAAGTTTTATTAAATTGACCCCAGGGGTCAATTCAATGAATCCTTTGCAAGTGTAATTTACAAGTGCAGCTATTGTTTTCAACCTCTGAAACAATGGCCACACTTGTAAATTACACTTGTAAAAGTTTTATTGAATTGACCTCTGGGGTCAATTTAATAAAACTTTTACACTTGTAATTGACAAGTGTAGCTATTGTTTTCAACCTCTGAAACAATGGCCACACTTGTAAATTACACTTGTAAAAGTTTTATTAAATTGACCCCAGGGGTCAATTCAATGAATCTTTTGCAAGTGTAATTTACAAGTGCAGCTATTGTTTTCAACCTCTGAAACAGTGGCCACACTTGTAAATTACACTTGTAAAAGTTTTATTAAATTGACCCCAGGGGTCAATTCAATGAATCTTTTGCAAGTGTAATTTACAAGTGCAGCTATTGTTTTCAACCTCTGAAACAATGGCCACACTTGTAAATTACACTTGTAAAAGTTTTATTGAATTGACCCCAGGCATGCAAGTATCGTTTAAGAAGTACTTCATATTTGAGTTGTTTTCCATTTTCATATTACTTCACACGTGACAGATTTCGTGTGTTTTGGTGAACTTTTAAAGTTGAGGCCGACACTTTGTGATGCTTGTCATGGAGCAGCGTGGCCCCCCTCCGCGTGCAATTCTGGACATAACGTCTTTGGATAGTTATTGCATCCTCACCGCTTGAATTTCTGTCCGCCAAAGTCGCTTCTGTAGACAACATGTTTTCTTGCCTAAAGTAAACAACTGTGCTAACACACCTTAGTTTTGGTAGCGTTCTTTCCTTCGGCGTCAATATACAGTTCAAGAAACCCTTCAAACTTTGCCACTCGGTAGCAGTAAGGTTTAACGCATGAGCAGTTCACTATTATCGGAATGGGCCGTTTACCTATAAACAACAACAACAACAATCTTTAAATCAAATTAAGCAAAATCAAACTTTGACAATTTCAAACACATCCAAGCATAATAAAGGTCATTGCAATGAAACAAAGTGAATAATACATTAGTTGGATAAAATAAAGGGATTTTGGACTGGTTAATCCATCAATTTCAATTCAATTAAATCAATCATTTTATTTGCCTTTTTTTTTTTCAAATTGATTACAAAAAGTATCATAGATTAAATTATACTTCGGCAGTAGCCCTCTGTTTCCTTTTAGGGCTTTACAAGGAGAGTCCCCGACAAGTTACCCTGGGTGCCAGCGGTTTTTTTAATGAAAGCCGGCAAGTTTGAGCGGCGAAGCCGCGACAACGAGGCGCAACGCTTCTTCTAACCGTTGCGGTTAATTTCACTCATGATATTTAGAGAACGGACCTCCGGATCCAGGGTGCCAACAAGTTTGCAATAATTATATTTTAATTACACATATGTGTTTGTGATAAAACAAACGTTAAAATTATAATAGTTGAGGCTTTATGCATGCAACCAATCCCTCCTTTTTCTCTTGCAAGTTAACGTGTATTATGTACTTTCGGAAAGATCCACGAAAGTGCACAAGAGAAACGTCCCAAATTTCATTTTGTGAAATATTAAAAAACAAATGGTACCACGCAAAAGTACTGCCGAAGAGGTTTCATTTGAATGGTCACACCACAGGATTTCGTCCACAGACTAAAAAGTTAGAACAAATGGTACCACGCAAAAGTACTGCTGAAGAGGTTTCATTTGAATGGTCACACCACAGGATTTCATCAACAGACTCAAAAGTTAGAACAAATGGTATCACGCAAAAGTACTGCCGAAAAGGTTTCATTTGAATGGTCACACCACAGGATTTCGTCCACAGATTCAAATGTCAGGAGGTCTTAGAACTACAGTTCATAATTGACTCCGTCGTACAACCAGGCCCTGGGTATTAAAGTAATGAATACCTGGAAATGACGTCGTCAAATGAATGGTGTTACTCACCATCAGGAGAGGGGATGGCCTCTAATTTGGTACAGATTGGCTTGCAAGTGACCTGGTCTCTACACACTCCTCCACACACACCAACATCGATGGTCGTGTTGTAAATGGTTTCTGGGTAAAATGTGATCATGCGTGGAAGTCGCTGACAAGTTGACTTCACATTCTGGCAAGTCTGAATGGTTTGTTTCGTTATCATGAAAAACCCATTAAACAACAAGTGGCGCTCCTCGGTAATGTGAAGAGGAATACAGGTATTACTGACCGGCGTGTGGGATGGATTTACAGCTGAAGACTGCAAGGATAAAAACACGAAAAACTGTAAAATGTCATTTTGTAAAATTGTGAATGAATGTATGAATGACTGGATAGATTGGCCATAGTTAATAGAACAAACTGGTTATGAAGCTCAACAAATTTCAAAAAGAGTGTACCAAGCTGCTTTGTTTTATGTTGAACGAACCGTGACCCTGCACATTGGTTTGTTTAACGTGTTAGCCCAAATGTTTCTACTAGTCAGTTGCTCATATGCATTTCAATACCTTTTGTGCAGGGTCAAGGCAAACGAACCAAAGAAATGGAGAACAAAAACATATAACAAAGGACTGACTGAGTTTCATAACCAGTTTGTTCTATGAACTATGGATTGGTGAACGAACGAACGAACGAGTGAATGAATGCATGAAAAATGAATAAATGAATGAAAATGAATGAATGAATGAAAATGAATGAATGAATGAAAATGAGTCAATAAATGAAAATGAATCAATGAATGAAAATGAATCAACGAACATTAAATTTGCCATTTAGAAGCGAGAAGGAAGCTGGGCCGAGTGAACATTCGCAACGACTTCTGGGACTATTATTGGGGACAGAGACAAAAAAAGCGTCCCTTGTAACGATCCCAGAAGTCGTTGCGAAAGTTCACTCGGCCCAGTTTCCTTCCCTTTTTCTAAAGTGGCGAATGAATGACTTTATTTATCCAATCACAAAGCAATTGCAAAAGTACTTTCGACACTCGGGTAGTCAAGCACTTGTCCAAACGATGTCTGTGATTCGCTAATAAGAAAACAATAGATTTGTTCCGTTAGGATAAGGATTAGAGATAGGGGCATTGTTCAAGTGATACATCCTTTGTATCGTTCGCCAATCACAGACATCGTTTGGACAGCTACGGGGTCGCCCCGATACTCAGCTGAATACCACTCTAATTATTGTTATAATAGTACGTACCTCATTCATGCGTGTATTGCATTCACCCACATCAATTTCAATGGTCTTTCCTTTATCTAAAAATGAAGCGAAACACTTTAGGTGGTCTTAACAAACAAAAAATGTGTCAAGTTTGCAAAATTAGAAATTGCCATCCTACGTCATCCACGAGAGTGCGCGCAAGAGCTGGTAGCCATTGCGTTAACTTTGCTTAGATTTAACTCCCTTGGATAGTCGGTGACCCCTACTTTTTTATTTGAAGAGAAAGTTTTCTTTTCAAATTCATGACAGATTGTGTAAAAATGAATAAAAGAATCAATGTAGGAAGTTTAAAACTTTCCCATTTTTCTACCCAGCCACGCGACGTCGGTTCCCGCCAACTTGGCGCTGTCAGGATTTGCAAATGCTGTCGTTTAAAGATTAGATTTCCTTTAAGGGACGTCACCAATTGAACGAATTTGCTTAATTGACTTTTGTATAAAATTTGGCATAGAAAGTTGTATTTAGAGATTCATTTACAGTATTTTTAGACCAACAGACATTGGGGCCAAGTCGAGTAAGGAAGACCGATGTTTCACAATTTGGGTCGCCGTTCGTGTAAATATCTTATAACTAAATGCAAGGCTGATCGGACAGCTATAAAGGGTATTTTATTGCCCAATATTTCGGTTGGGCAAAACTAACCTTCACCGTTTTATTCCGTTTTTACTTAGCTCTTTAGCTCTTCCATCCCCCCCCCCCCCCCCCCCCCCCCCCGTGAGCTTTTCACTTACGGTAGTATTAGTTTAATATTAGTTTATTATTAGACATCACCAATATTTTAATTTTGTTTAGTTCGAATAGTTGCAAGATGCGCCTTAGAATTTTTCTATAACGTGCTACACAAATGTAATTAATTAATTTTGCTAATTTTGCTTAGTTTGTCACTTACCGTATCCAATTTCAGAAAACTTCTCCAGGCGATGGCAATCTTTGTTCCCAGTAGATTCGGAACCTGTGAAGTAAAACATCGCAGTACAGCATCTTTGCTTAAAAAAAGTACAATTACGAGTGGTGCATAGCATGAGAATAAATTCAAGTACAGTTCTTAACAACAACGTCCTGGGCCCGAAGTAATTGGCTCCTCGCTGTTGCGGTCACCCAATTATTATGGGAAAATTACAAAAAATTCAGTTTTCTTATAGTCCACTTATTAAGAACGTTCGCATATTTGTTCCTTGGCGAAGCTAAAGCTTTTCTAAGCTACGGAGAGCAGCTAAAACCGGCGCGCGAACAAGCGAGGAAAACGAGGAGGACTGGGAAGAGGGTGTTCCCACGCCTCGCTCTCTGTCGCACCTTCCTTCCCGTCAGCACTCGCAATATTTTGCGCGCCACCTAACCTTCGTTCCCCATTGTCTGAACGCCTGGAACAGGCCACACATCGTCAAAATGAAACATCATTTCCTTTGTTGAAACGGTTTTAAAACTTTTTTTTAATATAACCAAATGTTGCTAGACCGATAGGCCGCCGCCAAAACAACCTTCAACACGGTAAAAAAAAAAGTGCTGTTGAAGGGATGTTTTACGGCATGAAAACCACTGCATTATCATAAACGATCTATTGCACCACTGATTAGATCAATACAAACGGTGATGAGAAAAAGCAGACCACTGCAAGGACCGATCAAACAATGTGAAAAGGCACACTGTCTCGGCTGAGAAATCGTGTTTTCATCAGTATGGCCAGGAGCTTGCTTTTTAAGATTGCTTCACTATCTTGGCCATTCTTTGTTATTTCGGCGGAACTGTGTCCCTCCCACTGGACGAAAAAATGGATTTACATGGAAGGGTGACAAAACAGTAGTAAACATGTGGTAAAGACCACATTTGCACAACTTTGCTCACATTTGCAGTAAATCAAACTTGATGTTTGCACTTTATTTGCAAAGAAAGCAAAGTTGGTAAATACCGCATTTTCTTTACGTTTGCTCGGCATGGCAAAGATGAGCAAATATGAGATTTGCTTGGGGTAGCAAAGATATAGTAAATTTTGCACAGATGTATTTACACCACATTTGCACACAAGTTGCACGTGAGCAAAGATGTATGTTTACATTCACTTCACACCCAGTCAGCAAATTTGGTTCAAATTTAGAGGCCTAAATTTGCTACATATTTGCTCAATGTGCAAACTTGAGTAAATCATTTTTTCGTCCAGTGTCCCCTTCGAAATAACAAAATCTCGCTCGCCTTATTTCCATGTCATATCGCCAAATCCCACCGAACATATAACTAAATTGAATAAAAAGATTCTATAGAGCAAAACAGAAGCAGTAGTTTGGTGAATTAAAGAAGGATTACAAGGATGGAAGTGGATTTTGATTTCGTGACAGGAGGCGGTCAAGAAATCAAAGTTTCGTTTCCATTCTGGTATCACATTATAGCTACATTATGCAGGACCCCGCGTTCACTCAGATCCCGTTCACTCACGTGAGGCAGCAGTGATATCTTTGACCTCACGTGCGGTGCCTCGGGCAAACTGTTATCTTCTATGAACCCTTTAAGGACGCGAAAATCTTGAGTTTCCGCTACAGCTAGGTAATTAGTTATTCCTGTCAGAAATGCTAAAAAAATGGGGGTCACCGACTTCGTTTCGGAGATAAGATATCTGAAAGGCGACCCTAATTTAATTTAGAAAAATCAGTGTTCCTTGCTCGACGATATATGGCATGGCACCAATGTCTGTTAGTCTAAAATTATTGTAAATGAATCTCTAAATGCAACATTTAATGCCAAATTTTATACGAGTGGATCTATTAAGCAAATTCATTCAACTGGTGACCAAACCTTTGTACGAGAAAAGACTTATTAAATTTCTATTGTTGAAAATTTAATAAATGAAAGAAATAGAGCTGAACTGCAGTTTCTCTGTTTTGCATGTTAGTTATCAGAAAAACGGATTTTGTCTGATATTTTCCTAGCGCTAAGACTTCTTTGTCTAAAATGAATGTAAAAAGTTTACCTATGTCCTATGTCCTGTGTCCTATGTCCTATGTCCTATGTACAACCTATTATATTTCAGTGGAGTTACCTCAAGGCTGAAATATTGTGTTTTCATGTTAAATTAGGAAGGAAATATCGCCAAGAGTGATGAACGCAAAGCAATATGAACTAAAAAGACAAAACAACGACTAAAAAACTCAAAATTCCATTTGCAGCGTTAGCACGCAACTTTAGCACGTGACGTGTCTTCTCGGTTGGGCAAATCGAGATCTCCGCGGCAGCCGGGCCAGCCCGCCTTCTCATATGAACACATCGCAAATATTACAAAGGAAACAGGAGTAGGGCGAGATCTCGGTAACCAAGCCAGCCCGGTTAACTGGACTCAGATGAAAAGACCCATCAGAACAGATTTTCAAGGAAACGATCTACTGGGTGTAGAGTAGCCTTATTCGTAAGTACACAACTGGTAGGCGGAAGAAAATTTAACTTACCTTTAACCAAACAAATGGAGGTAGCAACGATCAATATCTTAAGAGTGTTCATAGCTGCAACCATCTCGCTGTCTGAAACTGCGCATAAAATTGACTTAAAGTTTCTGAACCCGCCTAATTTTATACATTTGCCCGTCACAGTCACGTTTCTTTTTTTAGAAATTTAAGGTCATCTATTTTTTTTCTTCTCTGCAAGTCTAGTTTACACCTTAACCTTTTTTAAGCCGGGTTCGCGATTTTTAAACAGCTGTTTCTTCTTCTTTTTCTGAATAATATTTCAAAACATCGTTAAAACAAGCATAATTAATCCTAAAAGCTAAAGATAGATAGATGGATGCCGAGCCTAGCTTGGCCAAAGAAATATTAATTTTAAGATCTGTACAATTGCAACAGGACCCCTCTGTTGGCAGGAATCCACTATTCAGGCTGGATTCCTTAATTTTAAGACTGTCGTTGTCAATTAACACAACTCCAAGGATTATTAGCTACAATTGGTAAACAAGGTATCTCTTGCATTTTGCCACGTTTTATGAACTTGTCAGGAACATATTTCTCTTGATTAAGTATTAAGTAGAGAGTTGTTTTGAATTCATTTAGTCACACGACGCCATAAGCTTAAGGCTTTTATTATAATCGTGTATAAATAAACTTAATTGATTCATTGATTCATTGATTGACTATATTAATTATAATTATTAATTATTTATGGCCAAGAAGACACGCCATTGATTGGGGGGGGGGGGGGGGGGGGGAGGGACTCCCATATAAAAATGACGGGGGTGCTCGTCGTACCTTTTAGGGGTCAAAATTTGTACATTGGTACCTCTTAGGGTGCTAAAACTCAAAATGACCCCCGTTGGAATTATCGCGGTACCTTTTAGGGTATTTAACCCAGAATATGATGTGTTGTTTAAGAATTGGTACCTCTTAGGGGTAAAAATGTATTTGAGCCACGCCCATCAAACGAGATTCTGATATCTTTTAGGATGAGAGTGTTTAGTCTACCACTGTATCCAATTTCAAAAAACTTCTCCAGTCGATAGCAATGTTGGTTCCCAGTAGATTTGGAACCTGTGCAGTAAAACATCGCAGTACAACATCTTTGTTAAAGTGTATATGACAGTTATTTTTTTATTTGCTTGATCGAATCTACATGATGTTCTGATAAGAAAATGGATAAAAAATTTTCGATATCGACTTTCCTACTCCGCGTTTTGGCCGTCTAAAAACGTGAAATTTCACTTCCGCTGTGTTACAAAACCGCGCAAGAAGAAAGACTGGAAATAGTCCGCTATGACGTCAATACAAGAATGCCAGTGTCGCGATTTCTCAGTTACTCCGTTTTTTGGTGCGTGTTGCTACAACCATAGACAACACACCTTAATAGAACCATGTTTCTTCCTCAGGGGGCATCAAAAACTGTGAAGAACTGAGAAACCTCGACACCGTCTGTCATATACACTTTAAAAAAAGTACAATTACCAGTGCATAGAAGAATGGAATAAGGTACAGTTCTTGAAGAATGTTAAGGAGAACAATAACACCATCATTGGCTACAGATTAGCCTGTTCCAAGCGTTCAGATAGTGGGGAAAGCGCAAATAGTTGGGGAAGGCGCGAAGAAAAGCGAGCGAAAAAAATGCGGAGCCTCCTGTCCCCAGTCTCCCCGCATTTTTTCGCTCGCTTTTCTTCGCGCCTACCCTAACTATTCGCGCTTTCCCCACTATCTGAACGCCTGGAACAGGCTAGCTACAGATTCTATTGAAATCATTCTAGAGTTGTAGCTATACCGTAAAATACCGGTTATAATCCCCCCCCCCCCCCCCCCCCCCCAATTTCAAGCCCACCCGGTTATGAATTGTTAACAACGGGTTATACCCCCTCCTACATATAAGCACAACCAGGAGAAACACATTTCCTGAACAGCATTTCTTTACAAACGTTTACACCAAATTAATTAACTGAAACAATGCTTCTTTATCACAATATCTTTTTTGCTTGCGAGGCAAAAAAACCCTAAGGAAGTTCAGTGTCTAAGCCCAGGGCTTATATGACGGCCATAAAGCTTTGATAGGCGGTCGCCTCAAAGATTAAGGCGGGGGTACACGTGAATTTGAATGAAATTTTAAGAGGTTTAAAGAAGGGATAGAAGAAAGAAAAATGATTTTTGGAACACTAACAGACAGTTGATACCCACGCAAGAGCACCCCAGGTTGCTTGTGGCGGACTAACTTGGCGTCCGTCTATTAATTATTAACTATAAATTCTAATTTTAAAACTTCACTAAATCTTCAATATTCCTTATTTCTCTTAATTTTACAAATTTTTTGAGATAAACTATTTCCTCTCAAACATACCCAAAAATCACCCAAAAATTTACAAAACATCCCATAACATAGACTCATGAGATGAGCATAGAGTTTTTGGATTTCTTGAAACGTGAACGAGATATTTCCAATAAAGCCGTGTCAAGTGGCGGAAAAATGGCGTCCATGTGTGGACCCCCGCCTTAAGAACTGGTCTTGACTCGTTCCCAGTCGTCTTTCTTGGCAAGACGCGGGAGACGCGCGCGGGGGATAGAAGCGCGACCGAGGGGAGCGCGAGGGCCGCGCTTCTCTCGACCAAGAGACGAGTCAGGAACTGGTCTGAATAACGCTGGCATTCCCGTTGACAATACACAGTAATCTCCCACAGGTGTAAGAATGGTGTTTGTGGAAATCAAATTTTGTTTATAAAGTTCAAGGTTATCATTGCTGAACACCATTTACAAACTAAAGAGTTGACTGTGTATCTGCTAAGTGCGTTAGCTAACAGTACGGATTCCTACAATTGACCGCTCTAGATAACGAGGTCCTAGTACTCAGATAGCTTTTACAGGCGTATTTTTTTTTTGTGCGTGTGTGCTGAATGTAGCGTTTGGTCGTCATTTTGGTTTTACAAAACGTCGGGGGCTGTAAAGAGTGAAGGGGGGCGGGGGGGATGCTCCTTAGGGCCGATTTACACGGTACAACTTTGTTGCATGCGACACGCTTACGACATGACTTGAGCTGATTTACACGGAGTAATTCGTGTTGTAAGCATGTTTTAAGCGTGCTGCATGCGACAAGGTTGTACCGTGTAAATCGGCCCTTACTTCCCCCCCCCCCCCCCCCCTTCCCTTCGCCTTCCAGCCTGACCCCCACTCCCTTGGTCGCGTCTTTTGACTCGCCTCAATACGCGGTTGAACTCAGCGCTCGTTCTCAGGCTCCAACGGTTAAGAGGGGCTGGCGGCTCTGCAGACAAGACTGTATTTAAAAGAGCGATGTGTCTAAAACCAAACTCAAACTAAGCACTCCGGCCAATCACAACAGACGAAAACAATGCAACAAAACAGTCGAGAGAACGCGAAGCAAACTTATGCAGTCATTGCTAAGCGCGGGAAAACATGCACAGCTGATTTTTGAAAAGTGGCGCGAATAGGCCATTTCCGAGTTACGTTATGCCTCGTTATCAAAGCGAGGCTAGGTGCACAACCTTTCATATGGAAATGAGTTTTATTTGCATTTGAATAAAAACTCATTTCCATATGAAAGGTTGTGCACCTAGCCTCGCTTTGACAACGAGGCATAACGTAACTCGGAAATGGCCTATTCTTTTGTAGCCATCAAGCAAAACCAAGGCAATTTAAAAAAATAACTGACATATACAAATATCTGCCCTGGCGTTTCGCCCCTCTCCACTCTCCTTTCCATTAACTGCCACACAGGCTATTTTAGTAACTTTAACTTTATTTTTTATTATTTATAAAAAACGGCTGAGGGGAAACAGATGAAGTATGTTATAATTTACAGGAATTTAACAATTCCAATGTTTATATACAAGCATTGCTTCTGTTGTTCGTCGTCCCCTTCACCCTTTACGTTAATTTATTTTATCCTCACCCAAACCATCTGTTTCTACCAAATACAACTTTTCTTAATGAATCATTACCGTTTGTCTCGATTTAAATAAAAACTCGGAAAATTTAGTGGGTTTGTCGCTTATTTATAGAGGGAAAGTTAATTTTAAACATTTTTAAAATTGTAAAATAAAGTTGTTGCGCAAATTTCTTGATAAAAGCGACAAACTGGCTTTCAAATGAAGTATCGTAAAGCCAAACACCCAAGAAATTACATCGAGCCAATTAAAACCGCAGACAATCCAATAAACCAATCAGAACTCGAAGCAAATACATGTAGCCTGCTCCAAGCGCGGGAAAACGTGCGTATGTGAGTCACAACTGCAGTAGTAGTTTCTTTTTAACCAATCAGAGCGTAGAAAAGCACGTGTAACGCAAATGCGAATTAGTGAATTGAGTGTCGAAAGTAATTTTGCGTTGCTTTGGTTTTGTATTGCTACGCTATGTGATTGGCTAAAAAAATCTCGCGCCACTTTATTAACCGATCAGAAGTAAAACCAAAACCAACGGTGAGTTGCTGACACGCGTTTTCCCGCGCTTGGCGCCGGCTTCATGCATTTGCTTCAAGTTCTGATTGGTTCATTGGATTGTCTCCCTGTGTCGTGATTGGCCAGAGTAATTGGTTTAGTTTTGGTTTTACGACACCCAACTGAATAAACTGCTTTAAAGCAAACGCCAATTGAAAACAGCTCCATCACTGACAAAAGACTTCTGCGGAGCCAACCAGTATCTCACTTTCTGGGTGGACTACTTAAAAAGTTATTTTGCGCTGCAGTAAAGAACTCAATAAGTTTTTCCCGGTCCACTCGGCTTCCTTCTTCTTCAGTTGACTCTTCATTTTCCCACGGCCAATAGTACCGAGTGCCTAGAGATGACCTGTTTCGTGGGTAAATAACAGAAAAAAAACAACGAATTAGCATTGGTAGATTGGTTAACAATTGTTGTCAAGTCGTAAAATCGACAGCAAAGTAATCACTCTGGCCAATCAAAACAGACCAACATAATCCAGCGAACCAATCAGAGCTCGAAGAAAATACACGCAGCAGCCGGCGTCGAGCGCGGGAAAACGCGCGCGTGCATAGTTTTTCTTCTGATTGGTTGAGAAAGGGGCACGAGTTGTTTTTAACCAATCACAAGGCGTTGTTTTACTCCAAAATCAGCGAACCCGGTAGAACCTCGCCAAATAACCCGAATTCCCGTTAACTCGAACTTCTCGCCCTCTCCGACTATATACAGTTTCCCGATTTCACCTCGTTATTGGTTTTACCCTCGGCAACTCAAACGGTCGTTAACTCGAACAATTTTGTTTGCTTGACGATTTAAGTCACAGTGATTCGTTATTCCACTCTTATTTCCCTGTTTTCGTGTAGGGTGGGGTAGGGGTCCATAGCAAATCGTAGCCTGCGAGGAAGCTCTCGGAGTTGGAGGGGGGGGGGGGGGGGGGGGGGCGAACGGGGAAAACTCCTTCCCCCTCCCCTCTACCAACCCTTGTCCCTGCGCCGGAGAGCGTGCTCCCAGTCTAAGCAAATCGACATTCTAAAAAGGGAGACGGGGTAAAATAAATATATATTTTTTAATACAGTCGTCTAAAATATAAAACGTTTGGGATTTTTTTCCTTTTTACAGACAGAAGTGCTAGGTCCACAGTACAACCAAACAAACTGTTTATGTGGTCTCCCTGTGCAAGTATACCTACTTGAACGAAGCTGCGGAATCTCGTGGATTTTCAAACTTAGACTCGTGTGTATCCTTATTGAAGAAATACAACCGCTTGGCTGATCGGCTGTGGGCGTATGTCCATGGCTCTGTACAATGAAACAGAAAACCAAAACGTTTTGATGACAATCAAATAGCGTTCCGCCCAGGTGACGTCATATTTGGCAGCATTGCATTGTGGGATCGAAATGCGGACAAATATTTCAAATTGGCTGCCTCGGAAACATCAGTTTTTGCGATTCCTGTACATGTTGAGGATAATTGTCGAATTGTACCCAAGAACAGTGCTTCGTAGCACCTGCTTTTTTCGTAGCTTCCTGCATAGTTCTTGAATGTTTGTACGCATTTCAATCCCATGATGCTGCGCGAGTTTTCTATTTTTAGAATCTGGGCGGAACGCTATTTCTTTTACCTTGTCTGTGGGAGCAAACTTCCATCTCCAATCAGCGATCATCTTTTTGAAATCCCATTTGATATATTTCTTAGTTTAAGAACGTTCGCGCAAAAATCGTCTACTGGTCAGATTTGTTTCAAACTTTTGCCACTGTTAGATAATGAGTCACCCTTGTCGGAGATAATACGAGTGGAAAAACTCCCTGATTTTGAAAAATCTGCCCTCGTAACACGATGTGCCCTCGACAATTTTAAGTTGAGAAATATCAAAGATGAGTCACTGGAGACAAACTTTCTTAGCCCAAATATATTTCAAATGGTCACCGACATTTAGACACTCGTGGACAAACACCTCCCGTAGACAACCCCTTTCCTGGTCACGAGCAAATCATGTGTGCGAGATACGAGCGACTGTCACGTGAGGTCCCGCCTAAATGCTCCCTCGCGTGATCTTCGCGCGCGCGTGATTAGTCCGCCGAAAGAATGCAGCCTACATTAAACCTTTGCCTTAAGAGTCTGTCCAGAGGACCAGGCAGACGTGACACATGCCATCTCACCGATTTCTTTCAAACTTTCACAGATTTTTAGGTTCACTAAGTTATTCAAGAAACCAAAGTGGTTCGGTCCCCTGACCATTCCCTGGGGTATTAGAGGCCCCACCTCAATTCCCAGGGGTAAAACCCAAAAATATCCCTTAAAAATGCACTGACAAGAGACTTCTCTCAAACTAACAGAATGTAATGGATTCTAATCTAATTTCATCCAACAATTGCTGGAACCCTTAGGAACTGAAAACTTAAAGTTCATGTAATTTAATATTATTCCTGTCAATTAAGAGCTGTCAATCATTGACCATGTCACGCAACTTCGTCAAATTGTACTTTTTCAAATGCAATTATCTCCAATGGGCAACATTGTAATTCAACAAACGTTATACTACAACACAAACCTATCCTAGTACTATGTTTCCGTGAAAAAAAATGTTTGGCATCTGTCAAATATTCTTAATGGCATTCATTTAAAGTAAGTGACCAGCGCCTTCAATGTGCTTTTTTTTCGACACAGAGAATATCAAAAAAATTGAATGCTGACGAGCCATTCAATGCTATAATTATCAACATGCCTCCTTTCACTATATATTATGCGTCGAAACACATTTTCAAGACAGTTTAACTGCTAAATTTATAGCTGATATGCTAAATATTCGATGACAGCGCAACGTGGACTACGTTAATCAGTATACATAATTAATTAGCATCCACGTCTGCTTTATCGGCTCCATTTGTAGCCTACACATTGTTAGGGGAAAATGTTACCCAGTTGAGTCATTTGAAAACTCTTTTGGGTAATATTTTTGTTGAAATTATCGCTCTGCGCGATTACCTATTTTGGCCATGTTACTCATGTTTCATTCGGTGTTGTTTTTGTTGTGTTATCATATTTTCCGGCGTATTTTATTATATATTACGGGGGAATACGATACAATACAAACCTGCAGACGATGTAAAGTCAACTTTGGACAAATTTCCAGCTTTGAAATAATTACTTTTCTCTTTTCAAGTCATTTTTTAGTGTATTGAATGTTCTGAGCGACAAATGAAATCAATATTGCGTGACAAGGTGAACAGAAATGTTCAGAAAATGTGGTGCGTGCCGTGACACCCGCCAGGGCATTCTTTTGAAAACATTTTTGCTTGAAAATAAAGTTCAGGTTCACATTTATTATAATTACTTGAGTCAAGTACTTAGAATATGAAGTTTAGCTGAAAATCCGCTTTATACAGAAATTTAACTTTCTCTTGTATATCTGACTTTTACCATCACATTCAGTTCACATGTTTCTAATTACCAAGGTCTCGCTTTCTGTAAACAACAAAATTCACAAACGAAGCGCTTCGTGGCGGCCGGAGTCGTATTATTGTTTACTTGTTCAGTGCAACGGAAACAGAATATCTGAAGTTTTAAATAGTTTGCGTCTTACTACAGCAGCCTTTATGGCTGCACAATTGTCAGAATTGTCGTGTTCGTTTGTTGCATACTGCAAAAACAGTTGCGTTTTTTCGGCACGATTTCCTGGGCGTATTGAGTTTTTCACTCTGTCTGCATGTGTGAAGGACATCAATGCAAGTCCCATCTGCGACAGGTAAAGTAGCCCAAACTAACGTTAGCACAGAAAGATGTCTTATTTTAGCGCGTGTTGGATTGTTTGATCACGACCCGGGATCACGACGAACATAATATGACTATTTGTCCAAAGCATCGTACTTCCCTAGGAACATGGTGGAGAACAAGCCTGAAATGTCACCATTCTCTTCACGGCAATTCCCGAAGAACCAGGCAGAAGGAGGAGCAAACCTTCAAATAAGCAAAGCTCGATACACAAAGAGATCATGGCTAAATGGAACGCTCTTGTCCCAGATGGTCCAGGTATGAACGCAGACGATACCCGAGTATTCCCATTACTAAATGCATGGTATTGCCGAGCAATTTCAACGAGTAAGGAAATTACAATAATACAAACTAGAAATAAATAGGTTCCGTTCCGCCCCAGAGGAAAAAAAAATGTTTTTGTTGCAAACATATTTCAGCCAAATTTTTATTTCCGAAAAAATATATTTTTGCATGATAGGTTCGCACCAAATTGTATTCATGTCATTAATCTGTTTGTCAGCCCATAGCTGCACGAAGCGTTTTAGCCTGCGAGCAAGCTCTCGGGCTCGGGGTTTAGGGTTAGCCCGAGAGCTTGCTCGCAGGCTAAAGCGTTTTTGGTCGCTTGTCCATTTGTCGTACTGTTTCTTGCCTTAACTGTCAGGAATCTCGTTGGCATACCAAAAAATTGCCCCCTGAAAGGAGACATTTGTTCCGGGCGTGCGCGTTACTAAAATGAACTATTGAGCTCGAACGGCCTGGGCGCGAGTCCGCGGGTAGTAAGTTCGTGTTCCAGTACACCAAATTGAAAATCAATAACAATGTTGTCCCCTAAACCACCACCAATCCTAACCACCCGTCATGGAAAATCACTACACATCATCGCACGTTGCTAGACCTAATCAACTTCCCTAGAAATCATCTAATGGAACTAGACATCATCCAACATCACTAGGCATCATACAGGATACTGGAACACGAACTTATTCCCAGTCCGCGCAAGTCACCAATAGAAGCCAAAATGAGCTCAGTCGAAGCATATTGCACTAAAAAAATGGCAAAATGACGGGCTTTATTTCGCTCCAACTAAATCATATTTCCCACCAAAATGTTTACTAGATCCCAGTCTCTTCAAAACCGAGTGTGTATGTTGACATTACGCCTATTGAAATGAGTTATACCGCTAAAAGCGATGACCGCGCGGTTGAACTCCATACAAGCCTTCACGTGACATTGGTCACTTCAAGGTCAAAATGACGGGACTTTTTTTTAAGTTATTTAAATATTTTAACGTTTCCAGATAGAATAATAACCATATTACTGGAATCCGAGTGTGGATTTTCGAAAGGTAATTCATAAATGGGCGAAATTTTGATTATCCCTTCAAAAAATGGCGTTTTCGCTGTGATTTTAAGGGTCAAATTGGGGTTCTGGGGACGAGATAAAAATTTAGAGGCAAATGTCATCCAATTTTTGCCATGATTCTCATTAAAACGTATAACTGGCAACCTAGCGGTATTCTCCTATAAGCTGAATACAAAAATAACTAACAGGCGAGTACAAAACGTGGACCCCGCCTTCTGGACCCCCTCTTTTTCTTCCAGGAAATTGCCAATTAATACATTTGTGCGAAGTAGCAAAAAAAAATGTAAATATATATATATATATATATATATATATATATATATATATATATATATATATATATATATATATATATATATATATATATATAAATATTAAAATTGAAATAAACAGAACATAAAAACAACTGGGCGACTGGAAAAGGATTTGAAGCGCACTATAAAAAATTACAACATATTTCCCGCCTTTACGATTGCACCATAAGCTCTTTACATAACTACTGCTGACTGTTACCTGGCTGTTAAAATGGAGGTGAGTGTTTTTCAGGTTTCTTTACTATTTGATGTAGAATCTGGTCTTTTCGGAGACCATCGTTAAATAATAATGACATACCGTGAAAAGAAAGTCTGCAGCTGCTTAATATTATATTTTTTCTACATTTTTTCCTACTTCGCACACGTGTATTAATTCAAAACAGTCATTTGTCAATTTCTTGGAAAAAGAGGTGATCCTGAAGGGGGTCCAGATGTGGGTCCAGAAGGGGGTCCAGATGGGGTCTAGGTGGGGGTCCAGATGGGAGAAATGGGAATATTGAAATAAAGTTTGTTGTTGTACAGTGCAATCGCCAATTTCCGGCTGCATGCAACCACGTGTCACTTCCGATTTCTTACTAAATTCTTCATACTACTAATCGTTTTCTCGGTAAATGATACTCTATTCTAGACCAAAACTATCTGATTTCTATACCCTATCACGTACAAAATTGTTTGAAACCCATGCCCTACATATAGTGTAAATATGAGAGTTAAATCCACGGGTATCGTCTGCGTTCAAAGACTTCAAACCTGCACCATCTGGAACAAGAGCGTTCCATTTAGCCATGATCTTTTTGTGTAACGAGCTTTGCTTATTTGAAGGTTTGCTCCTACTTCTGCCTGGTTCTTCGGGAATTGCCGTGAAGAGGATGGTGACATTTCAGGCTTGTTCTCCACTATGTTCCTAGCGCAGTACGATGCTTTGGACAAATGGTCATATTATGTCCGTCGTGATCAAACAATCCAACACGCGCTAAAATAAGACATCTTTCTGTGAAACACTCAATACGCCCAGGAAATCGTGCCGAAACATCGCAACTGTTGTTGCAGTATGCAACAAACGAACACGACAATTCTGACAATTGTGCGGCCATAAAGGCTGCTTGTAGTAAGACGTAAGCTATTTAAAACTTCAAATATTCTCTTTTCGTTGCACTAAACAAGTAAACAATAATACGACTCCGGCCGCCGCGAAGCGCTTCGTTCGTTATTTATATTTTGTTGCTTACAGAAAGCGAGACCTTGGTAATTAGAAACATGTGAACTGAATGTGATGGTAAAAGTCAGATATACAAGAGAAAGTTAAATTTCTGTATAAAGCGGATTTACAGCTAAACTTCATATTCTAAGTACTTGACTCAAGTAATTATAATAAATGTGAACCTGAACTTTATTTTCAAGCCAAAATGTTTTTTAAAGAATGCCGTGTCGGGTGTCACACCACGCACCCACATTTTATGAACTGTTCACCTTGTCACGCAATGTTGATTTCATTTGTCGCTCAGAACATTCAATACACTCAAAAATGACTTGAAAAGAGAAAAGTAATTATTTCAAAGCTGGAAATTTGTCCAAAGTTGACTTTACATCGTCTGCAGGTTTGTATTGTATCGTATTCCCCCGTAATATATAATAAAATACGCCGGAAAATATGATAACACAACAAAAACAACACCGAATGAAACATGAGTAACATGGCCAAAATAGGTAATCGCGCAGAGCGATAATTTTAACGAAAATATTACCCAAAAGAGTTTTCAAATGACTCAACTGGGTAACATTTTCCCTTAACAATGTGAAGGCTACAATTGGAGCCGATAAAGCAGACGTGGATGCTAATTAATTATGTATACTGATTAACGCAGTCCACGTTGCGCTGTCATCGAATATTTAGCATATCAGCTATAAATTTATCAGTTAAACTGTCTTGAAAATGTGTTTCGACGCATAATATATAGTGAAAGGAGGCATGTTCATAATTATAGCATTGAATGGCTCGTCAGCATTCAATTTTTTTTGATATTCTCTGTGTCGAAAAAAAAGAACATTAAAGACGCTGGTCACTTACTTTAAATGAATGCCATTAAGAATATTTGACAGATGCCAAAAATTTTTTTTCACAGAAACATAGTACTAGGATAGGTTTGTATTGTAGTATAACGTTTGTTGAATTACAATGTTGCCCATTGGAGATAATTGCATTTGAAAAAGTACAATTTGACGAAGTTGCGTGACATGGTCAATGATTGACAGCTCTTAATTGACAGGAATAATATTAAATTACATGAACTTTAAGTTTTCAGTTCCTAAGGGTTCCAGCAATTGTTGGATGAAATTAGATTAGAATCCATTACATTCTGTTAGTTTGAGAGAAGTCTCTTGTCAGTGCATTTTTAAGGGATATTTTTGGGTTTTACCCCTGGGAATTGAGATGGGGCCTCTAATACCCCAGGGAATGGTCAGGGGACCGAACCACTTTGGTTTCTTGAATAACTTAGTGAACCTAAAAATCTGTAAAAGTTTTATACCATGCGCGATTTAGGGGTAACACTTATTCTTTTGTTAAAACAATAGAATATTAGAGCACAAAAGAACGACAATACAATAGAATACAATACCATAGAATATATTAGAATACATAATTTTACCTAATACAATGAATGTGTACAATGTACAATAGAGCTAACACCCTAAATCGGGCATCATATGAAAAGTTTGAAAAAAATCGGTGAGATGGCATGTGTCACGTCTGCCTGGTCCTCTCGTGGACGGACTCTTAAACCCTTTAAGCCACAATAGCGATCAGCATCAAATTTCTCCTTATCATATCAATGCTTAGTGAATCAGAGAGATAAAGAGAATGAAGGTCATGATCACTTAAGATGAATTTTCTTGATATTTTAACAACTTCTCCCCACTACTTTTATAAGAAACGGATGGGGACAAGAAAGGAGAAATTGCATTTTGATATTAGAGACGCTACGTTTACCTTGAATTCGCTTAATAAAGAATATTCCTTTAGGTAGAATATGCCTCCCATCTTCAAGCATAAAACATTCTCTCGGTTCTCTGCTCTTTCCTTTCACAACTTTCCTTTCAATTCTGCAACAAATTTCACAAAAAAGAAACGTCAAATTTTATCTCGATCATATCATTTTGCCTTTACGCACTTTGCGTCCCGTTTCCATCATAATCATCCGTTGTCAATGACACATATTCATAATTTCTAGGCATTAGTAGAGTAATTTAAACAAAACTTGACATTCACTTTTTGGATCTCTATTGACGCAAATAAAAATTCAAATTTAAGGAGCAGTTATAGTATTTGCCTTCAGTATAGCCCAGACCCCGAGAAAAGCTAATTTTGATAGTCGAAATAATAGTCGTTCAATCGATCATACCATTACCGTAGAGCGCTTTCCTTTTGTATGGAAAATCCGGTTGTTCCGGTGGTAAATCAAATGGAACAGACTTTTCCACTGGAAATTTTTCGGAAAAAAGGAGTACCTTCAGAGGTAGTCCTCTTTTCTCGTTTTTGCCAAAATGATCGGAAAATCCTGTACCATCTGCTGCGTCACACTAGTGCCATGCTCCTTGATGAATTAAGGCCATTTTGTTCTTGTACATCGTTAGTACCCAGTCTCCTCAAGAAAGTAAAAGCAACTTCGTGCAAAAGGAACACGCTCTTCCCGTTCCGTTTTGATTGAGGACAATTTGTCCTGTTCCTTTTAACAGGAAATTCTACCCGGTTTTTCCATTCAAATGGAAAGCGCCCGTAGTGTCAGCTTTGCATCCAGTTTGTTTTATTGCACTTCAAGTTACGTCTTTTGAGGATCTCTACATTAGAGATCCGATAAAACCAACCAGTGCGTTTTATGTGTAAAAGTTTTACAATAGGTGACATAGCTGTTTATTTATAAGTTGCCATGCAATAAATTTTCTCCATTCAGCATGGTCTTTTCAAACCAGATTATCAGATCTGAAAACAAAAAGATAACTTACTTGGTGAAAATTTCTTTCAGTGAACTACTGTCGAGACGAAAAATTTGTTTGAGCCTGAAATGAAGATTAAAAATATATGCACATACATGAATTACCAAAACAGCACCTCTCATAAGATCAACAATTATTTGAAGTATTACACACAACTTGCGCCAGTTAAGAACAACTAGGACACATCATCCAGGACTCGCGCCCAACGCGCCCAATGCCTCGAGCATAGGCCCTCCTCGTTAAAACGAAAAGGAGCGACTGGAAACGAACGAAGCGCGAGGCACCATGAGAGGGAAAAATACAGAAGACGAAAGACTTTTCTCTTTCTTTCTTCCTCCAAGCAACCTTTGCGCTCTAAAGACGCATCCTTTGCGCTCTGTTAACGTCACGTTTGGGTATGAGGCAGCCTCACCCCCTCCCCCCACCGCTCATGGCAAATGCTTACAAACGAAAGCATATGAAATACGATACACTGATCAATAAAATGTGTGGAAAAATCCGTATAATATGTAACAACCTGTGGGAAAATCAATGCTGACTGTACAATAACCTCTCGATATAACATTAGAACGGGGGGGGGGGGGGGGGGGGGGGGGGGGGGGGGGGGACTGAAACCTCTCTAAGTGCAGGGAGGAGAGGGATAATCTAAATTTGCCCCAAGGCAGCTCCTAAGGCCCCTCAATCTATCCTTGACCAGCACCTGTCCTCACCTTAGTGGAACCATTCCTGGGCATGTTGGTTTATTGACAGCTTTGACAAGTAATCCAGCCATTGACATTCTAAGCAAAAAGGAGAGTACACAACAAGAGTTAAACTAGCAGTAATCACAGATTATGGAGACGCGTTCGAAGGAATTTCCGGCGGAAATGGGCCCCTGGAAAAAACCAATAGGGGCGGCCATTTGGAATACCGTCTACCAAAAAATCTCAAATTTTACTGCACATAAACCACAGGAAGACCAACACGAAATTAGGATTGCGTTCTTCGAACGTGACAAGAAAAGAAGTCTCACTAATTGAGCAGTACTTTCACGTTCACAGATGTTATGCAATAGTTTTAGTTTCGATTTAGGCTTCTTTTGAAAGTGAAAAGCCCGGGGGCTCTCATATAAAAGGAAAGGGGGTGATGTTCGTATCTTTTAGGGGTTACAATTCGTGGTTTGGTACCATCAAGGGTGTTTGAACCCGAAGGGGGGGGGGGGGGGCTCAATAACGTTTTGTATGGGGATGCTCCCCCCGAGGTCCAAACCCTTGCCCTTTTATATACCGTTTTTAACAGAAAAGGTAACCCTTTCATATACCTTTCATAGAAGAAATGATACCCCTTTCATATACCCGCAGAAGAAACAAAAGAAGCGCTTTTGGCTAACATTTGAGCAACTACAAAACTGAATGCAAGGCTGGCACTACGGCAAAGGGCAGATTTATTAATAAATCTGCCCTTTGCCGTAGTGCCAGCCTTGCATTCAGTTTTGTATTTTCACATTCAAGTGACGCCTGGCACGAGATCTTTCACAAGGGAGATCCGGCAACTACCAGCACGTTTAATTTCTGCGTCGTGTGGACCTCTGCATTCAAAGGTTTTTCTATTTGAGCAACGTTTGAACACTTTTCACTTCAGTATAAACATTAAAATAATTCAATAGATGAATTAGCCGTTACGTGCCTCTGTTTGAGATATTTTGAAAGGCCCTTTTAAATGGCAGTTTTCCCTACCATTTTCTATACTTAACTCATGAAATCCCTTCCCTTTTATATACCTCCAGCCTCCAAAAGGTACCCCTTTCGGGCGGAGTATCCCCGTATAGCCCGTTTTCAAGTTTCGCCCTCGTGATACTGCCCCTTTAATGTGAGCCACACCCACACCACAAAACAGGTTTTTCTGGTACCTTGTATGGATTCCTTTCAAAATTTCAGACAATCACCTCCTCAATTTTATATGGGATCCCCCCACCACCCCCTCACCTCTCCTGGTAGTGCATATTCCGCACGTCTTTGCCTCCAAGGACCACAGCATCCACAATATGAACCGCAACCGCTCTTCTCTGTCCTTTTCCCTGTCGAGGGAGAGGAACACGACACAAGATCAGTATCAATATTCTTCCTAATTATTGCTATGCATTTTGCAGAATAATCTTCGAAGAATTCGGCGTTTTTAATCGAGTCTTGTTCTTTGATATCATCATCTTTAAATGAACTTTAATAATTTATGTTTTCTAATTGTGACGGGCAGGGAAGGGAAGGGGGGGGGGGGGGGGGGTGGGGGTACAATGAAGCGAAAAGTACAGGTGTTCGCGATTGCTTGGGTTGGCTAAAAAATCTCGCGCGTCTTTCTCGACCAATCAGAAGTAAACCAAAACCAATCGTGACTCGCCAGCACGCGCTTTCCCGCGCTTGGCGCCGGCCACATGCATTGACTTCCGAGTTCTGATTGGTCCATTGGATTGTCTGCCTCTGTTGTGATTGGTCAGAGTAATTACTTTGGTCTTGGTTTTACGACACTCAATGAAAAATTAATTACTTTGGTTTTAGTTTTACAATGCTGAACTGAAAACCTTAACTATTAACTAATTTTGGACTTACTTCTCCACGTAGTTCTTGCACTATCTCTACTTCAATCAAGGTGTCGCGAGGAAGTTCCAAGTTAAAATTTTCCAGCTTGTGCCATCTTGTTGAACTGCGATAGTTTGGTTTGCCATCCCATTTGTAAATATTACTACGCTGAAACGAATACTTAAGTAATAAATTACATTGATTTAGGGCGGTTTTCAATTGAGTGTCGAAAATAATTCCGCAATTGCTTTGGTTTTGCATTGCTACGCTTTTTCATTGGTTAAATAATCTCGCGTCACTTTCTCAACCAATCAGAAGTAAAACCAAAACCAATCGTGACTTGCTCGCACGCGTTTTCCCGCGCTTGGCGCCGGCTACATGTATTTGCTTCGAGTTCTGATTGGTTCATTGGATTGTCTGCGTCTGTTGTGATTGGCCAGAGTGATCACTTTGGATTTGGTTTTACGACACTCAAGTGACAACTGCTCTAATCATAGATTCAAATTTCGCAGCATTAACATGAATAATTTTATGTAATTACTTTTTGGGAAAGCGGATGAGACACTTACCCCAAGCCCCATAAAAAAACACCGTTCCCCTCCAGACACAATAAATTTGTAATTGTACAAGCATTTCAGATTCTGAATGTTCTTGGAGGTCAGCGTAGTAGCTTCCGCATCAAAACAGTGGTCGTCGTCGATACCCTTGAAGAAAACGAAGGAACAACTACATTAAACCTTCTACACCTTTCATGTCACGTAGCTCAAAGTATGACCATTCAAGTGAAAGCCACTGAGTAGTTACTGTACTTTCCTGTGGTGCTGTTTATTATGCTGTACAAGGTGGTTCTAACTTTTGAGTCTGTCAATGAAATCCTAAAATGTGACCATTCATACGAAAGCTATTGAGCAGTACTTTACTGTGGTACTGTTTATTATACTGTACAAGGTGGTTCTAACTTTTGAGTCTATCGATGAAATCCTAAAATGTTACCATTCAGTACTTTCCTGTGGTGCTGTTTATTATGCTGAAAAAAGTGGTTCTAACTTTTGAGTCTGTGGATTAAATCCTAAAGTGTGACCATTCAAATGAAAGCTACTACGCAGTACTTTCCTGTGGTTCTGTTTATTATGCTGTACAAGGTGGCTTTCGCTTTTGAGTTTGTGGATATCATTCTAAAGTATGACGTTGTATACTATTTTGGCATGACACATTAGTACAAGATGCAAAATTGACAAGTGACAGTAGTAACCAGAACTCGTGATGTCTTAATCGGTTCTTAGTTTTTCCACATCTAACAACATTTTGCATCGGGCCACTATTAATAGTTAAAGCGCTGTTTACAAAACATTTTTCCCCCAGCATTATTTTCGCTTGACCTACAACCCTTACCCTGGGTGCCAGAGGTTTTTCTTGCGCGGTTTCCGGTGTCGGTTATGTCTCTATTGTGACCCGCTTCGCCACTCGTTGATCGGCCTTCGGCCGGCAAGTCACGAAGCTCGCCGCGAGAATACCTCTGGTGCCCAGGGTATACAACCCTAAGAATGTAAATCAATACAATGAAGTTACCTTCCAAAGTTCATCAAATTTAACATCAGGATCTGGGATTTTCGCGGCTGCGCGAGCCTGCTCAGGAATCTATAGGACACATCACGTAGGTTAATACAGTATGAAAGAAATGTACAGACATGATGCTCTGCATTGCTATAGCTTGTGATTGGCTAAAAAATCTCGCGCCACTTTTTCAACCAATCAGAAGTAAAACCAAAATCAATCGCACGCGTTTTCCCGCGCTTGGGAATGGTGCCGGCTACATGTTGCATTCTGATTGGTTCATTGGATTATCTGCGTCTGCTGTGATTGGCCAGAGTAATTACTTTGGTTTTGGTTTTGGTTTCACGACACTCAATTGAAAACAGACTGCGAGCCGTCTCTTATTTTTCTCTTAAGGTCCGTTTACACAGACGATTTTTTGTGCAATTTTTGTCGCACTTTTCGGTGCAATTTTTGTCGCACTTTTCGGTGCAATTTTTGTCGCACACAAGTTGCATCTTTAAATCGCATGTGTAAAATAGCGGCGATTTCAGTACGATTTGGGAGCGATTTGTCGTGCGATGTCGCAGAGGTTTCGAACATGTTAAAAACCTGATGCAACTTGGCGGCGATTTTTAGGAAATCACAGCAAATCAAAGCAAATGTCGCACCCGAATCGCACAGGAAATCGCCGCTAGTTTACACTTGTGACAAAAGTTGCATTGGAAAGCGCGACAAAAATAACATCAAAAATCGCATGTGTAAACGGGCCTTTCGTTAAGTCGAGCGAGCACGCGCGCGCGAGCGGCCAAGGCGAGGGCGTCAGCCCGAGGAAAAGACCTCCTCGATTCACGTGCTTCGATCAACTAACTAAAAGAAAAATAAGAGACGGCTCGCAGTCTGTTGAAAAGTGCTCTAACGGCTGAACTGTTTCGCTATCTTAAACCTTGTGAGACTTTTTAAAAAGACAATTTCACAATGCACACTTTTGATATCACCATCTTGAGCGTGATTGATTGGTTTTCATTTTGAAATTATGGGCGTGTTTTATTGGGGACAACCGTTTTCGGTTGGTTGGGTTGGTTGGATTTTTTTTCGTGTTCTATTAGGAAAAAAACGTTTTCGGTTGGTTTGGTTGATCAACCATTTCAACCAGGTCTGAATCTGGTTGAAACCGAAAATGGTTGAAAAGTGTTCTATTGGAACGCCTCAACGAAATCAACCAAAACCAGTTTAAGTTGAAACGGTTGATTCCAACAGAACACGATCTATGTGTCACAATGTCATGGCCGCAAACCAAAGAAAATATATTTTTGTGAAAGCGATTTTTGAGTTGGCAATGGTTGTAGAGTGGAACCCCGATTTAACGTAGTGCCAAGGTACTGGGGAAATTGGTTCGTTATATCGAAAACCTTGTTATAACGAATTTGCGGAAAAACAACCAAAATGTTCGTTATATCGAGGTATAGTTAATAATTCTTTTGTAACGGTGTTACGTATTTCCGGATCTTAACAAATAACATTTGCTCTTTAATGCCTGTATTAAGCTACACTACACTATAAATATAACTACGGCACTGGAAGACTGTACAGGTTATACCTTTGCCCTATAGCACACACTGTTGGTCTGTTCCGCATTCATCTTTTGTCGCGCGTTGACATTTATTCGTTATATCGGGGTAGATTTTACGTTTGGGCTGCCGGATTGTGTTCGTTGTAACGAGGATTTCGTTATATCGAGATTCTGTTCCATACATTTAACTTGTAATTTTGCCGGGCTGAAGACTATCGTTCGTTATACCGTCGTCGTCGTGCTCGTCGGAAATTACCGAAAAGCACCCTAAAAGGTACCAGAATGTTGCTTGATGGGCGTGGCTCAAACGAATTTTTTTCCCCTAAGGGGTACCAATGCCAAAACAACACATGTCATATTCTGTCATATTTTTTCGGCTTAATACCCTAAAAGGTACCGCGATAATTCTAACGGTGGTCATTTTGAATTTTAGGATCCTAAGAGGTACCAATGTACAAATTTTGACCCCTTAAAGGTACGACGACCACTCCCGTCATTCTCATAAGGGAGTCCCCCCCCCGTGTAAAAACGTTGGCAATCTCGTGTTTTCACACAACAAACTTCCACACACCTCAACCTCGTTCTCTTACTTTGAGGGAGGAAGAGTGGGTACCCTGTGAGGGAGGAAGAGTGGGTACCCTGTGAGGGAGGAAGAGTGGGTACCCAGTGAGAGAGGAAGAGTGGGTACTCTGTGAGGGAGGAAGAGTGGGTACTTTGTGAGGGAGGAAGACTGGGTACCCTGTGAGGGAGGAAGTGTGGGTACCCTGTGAAACAAGGTTGCATATACTGAAGTTGTAGAAAACGTTCACACTTCAAATGCGAGTTTGCCAACTCAAAAAAGTCTGCGAGAAAGTTATCAAAAATAGAAACAAGTTCTATTTCTCGTCAACAGTTTGTCAACATGTTCACACACGCAACTTAAGTATGTCGTGTAAAGGCGCTGTTGTATCAGTGTATAAATATAAGTTTTCGCTATTATAACAATTTCCCAGTAACGTGAATGGTACACGAGTGAACGTTACACGAATATACAGACCTTCCATTTCTCCATACACTTTTTCTTGACTTCGCCTTGATCATAACGACCCATTAACGTTCTGAAAAATGTGAAAATTTAATTAATTAACAGTGCTGAGAAACGTAACGTTTTATTTTTAACATAACACATTGTACACGTTTTGAACGTAATATATCAAACACACAGAGAGAGTGTTCCATCAGGATTTCCAAATACAGAGAATTGGGTTGATGGCTTTCGTTTTAATTGGCTGATAAATTGTGCATGTTCAGTTGTCAATGTTTCACGTTGGCTTTCAGTCAACTGGCGATTACGCCAGCGACAGTTTTTGTATTTTGACTGGAAAATAAAATTGGAAACCAGACAACAATCCTGCAATTGCAAAAGCCTTATAGAAGGCTTTGTGTTTTTTTTTTTGGCAAAAAAGTTCATGCCGTGACACAGCTAATTATAAGTAAACAAATTCAAGCACGGACAGGACCTACCCCCCAATCTTCGTCGTGGCCTTCATCGTCGTCGTCGTTAAACCCGGGACAGACGAACAATAGTTAACACGAGCTCACACTCTCCGAACGCGCATGATTGAGAGCTCAAGCCAAACGAAAGCGAGAGTTTAGAATCACAACAGATCAGCAAGCCTGCAAATAATTTTTGTCTATAAGCAGGTCATTTGTCAGGCCAAGGACACGTTTTGACCTGACAAGAAGCCAGTCTGGTCGGACAAAAATTTTCTTTGTCATTAGAAATTAAAAAAGAGACATTAGAGACATTTCCGTTCTGTATTTCAATATAGATGGTGACCCTTCGTCAGAATGTTGGTTGCAAATTCGAACGGCTTAAAATTAAAGTCAACTGAGTGAAAAATCAATACTAGCACCAGAAAGAGCACCTTTACATTAAATCAGGTATTATTTACCTGTTGATAACCGACAAATTTAAAAATGTTTGTATTATTGGCGGAAAACATATTGGCACCACACGCCTAGTCACAAACACCTGTAAATTTTAGGAATTTTGAAATCATGATTTCTGAAAGAAATTGTCATATATTGCCTTGAACTTTTTTCTCATTTCTATTAATTATTTTAATCCAAGCTCTTTCTTACTATGTCAATGAGATTGATTTTAAATTTTGTTGCCATTTAAAAAAGGGTCTGTTACATCTTGCGATGATATTAACTAAAATGAAGAAAGTTTGTGTTTTATGGAGAATCAGAATGTTTCTGTATCTTCCTCTTCACTTCTGAAGAGTCTCTTCAGATTCCTCAGATGAACTGACTTCATCAGAAGAATCTTCTTTTAGGGCCTGTTTACATGGAGGGAGGGTGACCCGGGTACCAGGGTCACCCTCCCAGCCGGGCTAACACATAGCCCGCCTTTACATGGGCGGGCTATTAGGGCGGGCTATCATATAGGTGAGCTATCTTTTTTTTTGGCGGGCTCTTAAATTGTTTTGGCGGGCTCATGTTTTGGCGGACTTTTTTTATTGCAACGGCACGCTTTATATTGAGCACGACATATTAACAAACATGGAAGCAAGAAGAAAGGCTATAGCGGCGAGTTTGCTGTTTTTATTGCGTGTTTTCACGGGTAATTTCAAGTCAAAAGACATAGCCCGCCTAGGAGGGTGACCCTGGGGTGACCGTTTACATGCAGAAAAGATAGCCCGCCTAGGAGGGTTACCCTGGCAAGCAGACAGGGTGACCCGGGTAGGCGGGTGACCCTGTCTATCATGTAAACACTTCAGTGTGTTTTGTAAAGAAATGTATGAAAAGTTGGCCCTCCCAGGGTAGCCCGGCTAGGAGGGTGACCCTGCTACCCGGGTCACCCTCCCTCCATGTAAACAGGCATGTAAACGGTCACCCCAGGGTCACCCTCCTAGGCGGGCTATCTCTTTTGACTTGAAATTACCCGTGAAAACAAGCAATAAAAACAGCAAACTCGCCGCTATAGCCTTTCTTCTTGCTGCCATGTTTGTTAATATGTCGTGCTTAATAAAGCGTGCCGTTGCAATAAAAAAGTCCGCCAAAACATGAGCCCGCCAAAACAATTTAAGAGCCCGCCAAAAAAAAGATAGCTCACCTATATGATAGCCCGCCCTAATAGCCCGCCCATGTAAAGGCGGGCTATGTGTTAGCCCGGCTGGGAGGGTGACCCTGGTACCCGGGTCACCCTCCCTCCATGTAAACAGGCCCTTAGAAGAACACATTTTGTTGACCTCTGCTTGTAGACGTTCCTGGACTGTTTAAAACTCACAGTAACATTCAGAGACTTGAAAATTGGCCTGATTACATGAATTCTTCGACTTCTTTTGAAAGCAAGTTTCCCCTGAAAGACTCTTTTTTTTCGGGATCAATTAAATAGAAAATTTGTGTAATTAGATTTAATGTAACACGTTGAAATTTGATAAAATAACTCTCCTTCGCGTAGCAAAAGTTTTAAGCGAATGGAAGGTAGTTAATGAATGGGGCTAAACGATCTTTCACGACGCCGCTGCAAAAAGCGTCAATTAACAACTTAGGAATACTGGCGCTTGATGTGACGTGTTTACAATTCAACGTGACATTTGAGACGACGCATTGCGCGTGATAAATTCATTTTCGGAACGGAAGAAAATGGAAAGTGATAACAAAGCATTTTTGCGTTGTATTGCGGTAGTATAATAAAATAAACTTGTTCCATATTTGGCCACAAACTTCAAGAAAAAATATTTTTCATTGCAGCTGAAATGCCCGGTCAGAGTGTCCGACCAGGCTCAGCTTTTACCTGTCAAAACCTCAAATTTGCCGGACAATTGTCCGATGACCGACTGTTATTTGCAGGCTTGGTAACGTTTTATTTTTAACATAACACATTGTACACGTTTTGAACGTAATATATCAAACACACAGAGAGAGTGTTCCATCAGGATTTCCAAATACAGAGAATTGGGTTGATGGCTTTCGTTTTAATTGGCTGATAAATTGTGCATGTTCAGTTGTCAATGTTTCACGTTGGCTTTCAGTCAACTGGCGATTACGCCAGCGACAGTTTTTGTATTTTGACTGGAAAATAAAATTGGAAACCAGACAACAATCCTGCAATTGCAAAAGCCTTATAGAAGGCTTTGTGTTTTTTTTTTTGGTAAAAAAGTTCATGCCGTGACACAGCTAATTATAAGTAAACAAATTCAAGCACGGACAGGACCTACCCCCCAATCTTCGTCGTGGCCTTCATCGTCGTCGTCGTTAAACCCGGGACAGACGAACAATAGTTAACACGAGCTCACACTCTCCGAACGCGCATGATTGAGAGCTCAAGCCAAACGAAAGCGAGAGTTTAGAATCACAACAGATGCAAGCCTGCAAATAACAGTCGGTCATCGGACAATTGTCCGGCAAATTTGAGGTTTTGACAGGTAAAAGCTGAGCCTGGTCGGACACTCTGACCGGGCATTTCAGCTGCAATGAAAAATATTTTTTCTTGAAGTTTGTGGCCAAATATGGAACAAGTTTATTTTATTATACTACCGCAATACAACGCAAAAATGCTTTGTTATCACTTTCCATTTTCTTCCGTTCCGAAAATGAATTTATCACGCGCAATGCGTCGTCTCAAATGTCACGTTGAATTGTAAACACGTCACATCAAGCGCCAGTATTCCTAAGTTGTTAATTGACGCTTTTTGCAGCGGCGTCGTGAAAGATCGTTTAGCCCCATTCATTAACTACCTTCCATTCGCTTAAAACTTTTGCTACGCGAAGGAGAGTTATTTTATCAAATTTCAACGTGTTACATTAAATCTAATTACACAAATTTTCTATTTAATTGATCCCGAAAAAAAAGAGTCTTTCAGGGGAAACTTGCTTTCAAAAGAAGTCGAAGAATTCATGTAATCAGGCCAATTTTCAAGTCTCTGAATGTTACTGTGAGTTTTAAACAGTCCAGGAACGTCTACAAGCAGAGGTCAACAAAATGTGTTCTTCTAAGGGCCTGTTTACATGGAGGGAGGGTGACCCGGGTACCAGGGTCACCCTCCCAGCCGGGCTAACACATAGCCCGCCTTTACATGGGCGGGCTATTAGGGCGGGCTATCATATAGGTGAGCTATCTTTTTTTTGGCGGGCTCTTAAATTGTTTTGGCGGGCTCATGTTTTGGCGGACTTTTTTATTGCAACGGCACGCTTTATTAAGCACGACATATTAACAAACATGGCAGCAAGAAGAAAGGCTATAGCGGCGAGTTTGCTGTTTTTATTGCTTGTTTTCACGGGTAATTTCAAGTCAAAAGAGATAGCCCGCCTAGGAGGGTGACCCTGGGGTGACCGTTTACATGCCTGTTTACATGGAGGGAGGGTGACCCGGGTAGCAGGGTCACCCTCCTAGCCGGGCTACCCTGGGAGGGCCAACTTTTCATACATTTCTTTACAAAACACACTGAAGTGTTTACATGATAGACAGGGTCACCCGCCTACCCGGGTCACCCTGTCTGCTTGCCAGGGTAACCCTCCTAGGCGGGCTATCTTTTCTGCATGTAAACGGTCACCCCAGGGTCACCCTCCTAGGCGGGCTATGTCTTTTGACTTGAAATTACCCGTGAAAACACGCAATAAAAACAGCAAACTCGCCGCTATAGCCTTTCTTCTTGCTTCCATGTTTGTTAATATGTCGTGCTCAATATAAAGCGTGCCGTTGCAATAAAAAAAGTCCGCCAAAACATGAGCCCGCCAAAACAATTTAAGAGCCCGCCAAAAAAAAAGATAGCTCACCTATATGATAGCCCGCCCTAATAGCCCGCCCATGTAAAGGCGGGCTATGTGTTAGCCCGGCTGGGAGGGTGACCCTGGTACCCGGGTCACCCTCCCTCCATGTAAACAGGCCCTAAAAGAAGATTCTTCTGATGAAGTCAGTTCATCTGAGGAATCTGAAGAGACTCTTCAGAAGTGAAGAGGAAGATACAGAAACATTCTGATTCTCCATAAAACACAAACTTTCTTCATTTTAGTTAATATCATCGCAAGATGTAACAGACCCTTTTTTAAATGGCAACAAAATTTAAAATCAATCTCATTGACATAGTAAGAAAGAGCTTGGATTAAAATAATTAATAGAAATGAGAAAAAAGTTCAAGGCAATATATGACAATTTCTTTCAGAAATCATGATTTCAAAATTCCTAAAATTTACAGGTGTTTGTGACTAGGCGTGTGGTGCCAATATGTTTTCCGCCAATAATACAAACATTTTTAAATTTGTCGGTTATCAACAGGTAAATAATACCTGATTTAATGTAAAGGTGCTCTTTCTGGTGCTAGTATTGATTTTTCACTCAGTTGACTTTAATTTTAAGCCGTTCGAATTTGCAACCAACATTCTGACGAAGGGTCACCATCTATATTGAAATACAGAACGGAAATGTCTCTAATGTCTCTTTTTTAATTTCTAATGACAAAGAAAATTTTTGTCCGACCAGACTGGCTTCTTGTCAGGTCAAAACGTGTCCTTGGCCTGACAAATGACCTGCTTATAGACAAAAATTATTTGCAGGCTTGCAGATGGATTGAGAGCTCAGGCCAAACGAAAGCGAGAGTTTAGAATCACTATAGATGCCAAAAAAATATTTGATCGGATCAGGATTTTACCCACATAATGAAAATTGGGCGTTCTGGAGGCATGTTTATTGTAATTTCTTCAAAAGGTGAATGTCCGTAGGACACCCGGACGCCATTCTGGCTAAAAACCTTGGAATGGATACAAACTCTTCAAGAGCGCACGGGAATCGCTAAGAGCGCCTGAGAGTTTCAGGCCAATGGCCGGGGCCAAAGGAGAACAGGCTAGTTCAGAATACCGTTCTTACTTTCTTGGAAATTATGTGCAGCCTTGCGCTCAGCAAACCGGCACAAAATCCATATACATGCAACAGTTCTATAGCTTTCCAACTTACGTGTCTTGGACGTAGGCTCTTAGTTTCTTCAGTGAGTTTGCTTGTATCTTTCCTATCCTAAAACAGAGCATTAACCAATGAACCAATCAGAGCTCAAAGCAAATACATTGTAACCGGCGCAAAACGCGGGAAAACGCGTGCGAATAAGTCACGATTGGTTTTGGTTTTACTTCTGATTGGTTGAGAAAGTGGCGCGAGATTTTTTAAGCCAATCACGAAGCGTAGCAATGCAAAACCAAAGCAATCGCGAAATTATTTTCGACACTCAATTGAAAACGGATCTATTTACAACACATTCACTGTAAACATTTCTCGTCTACATTATCGTATTTAAAAAAACAACAGAAATAAATAATAAATAATAGCGTGCACACCTACATAACATAACCACAAACATTGAAGGAGTTGTGGTAGTTGAACCAAATTTTATATATAAGTACACTACCTGTCATTAGAATCAGCCATATACGATGAAAATTCTTCGTCTTCCACCAGAATGTGCATGGGAACAATCTGGAAACAAATCGTGCAAAAACTAGTTATGTCTCTAATTGAGGCTGGTTCCCACTAGCGACGTTGTTGGCAGCGTAAAAAGTCTTACGTTTTAGTGTAAATAAAAAACGGAGGCGCGATCGAAATCGAAATCGGACGTTCGACAGAATCGGAATCGGAAGGATCAGAAGGTTTCCTTATTCTTACGATTTTGCTTCTGCTTCCGTCGCTCACTATTCACTAGCGACGCAGTCGGAAATATAATAAGTCTTACGTTCCAGTGTAAATAAATAAACGGAGTCGCAATCGGATTCGGACACTCGACGGAATCGGAATCAGAAGGATCAGAAGGTTTCCTTTTTCTTCCGATTTCGCTTCTGCTTCCGTCGCTAACTATCCGATTACGTCGTTTTGATTTTCACTACATCGTAACTTTTTTGCGATTCCAATTCCGCTTCAGCTTCCGTCGCTAGTGGGAACTACAATAGGCGACAAAAATAGTTGACACACTGTATAACAAAAACGGTTTTCGTGCCATATTTATCACTGTATCTTTCCATTCACTAAACTAGGCCGCATTAACCCCCGTTCCCCCATCCAATGTTGTAGGATTGTAGCGACAGACCGGACGAAACGATACACAACATTGTCTGGGGGGGTGGGGGTTGGGGATAAGGGGGCGGGGCTGAAATGCCTCTCTACCCGAAGAAAATGGGGTTCAAAATGACAATGTGTCAACAATATTGTCGCCTATTGTAGCCCTCAGGATTTACAGTCAAAGCTATCTGAGCGGACACTTTCATTATGGCCGCCATGTCAAAACCCCATTTTAATTCTCCTGTTACGAGAATCATTCCCGTAAGCGGCCAGCTCAAGTAACGGACCCATTTTCTGTTTCCCGAGGGTGTCCGCTTACGGGCGCTTCGAATGTATGCATAATATGTAAGTATATAACTTAGCAGTGACAGGGAGAATCAGTTTATTTATCAATTTCAACTTAAATCCAGACCTAAAATAAACGCCGGCACTTCAAATAATTCCTGTGGATGCTTAGGTAAAACTCAACCTCCTAAGGTACATCAAAGAGTTACAGTGTCCACCAACCTCAACCACATCCTCTATGTCTTCCATTTTCAATCTGTTAATTCTAACATTCACATTAAACATGTGATCATGAACATCCTGACTGTTGGTGCGAAGTCCTTTACAAACTATGTATCTGAAAAAAGTAAGAAAACATTAGATGAGTCAATATAGCAGTTTTGGAATAAAAGAGGGAGGCAATTTTGCAATTGCTTGATTTTGCATTGCTACGCTTTGTGATTGGTTAAAAAATCTCGCGCCACTTTCTTAACCAATCAGAAGTAAAACCAAAACCAATCGTGAATTGCTCGCACGCGTTTTCCCGCGCTTGGCGCCGGCAACATGTATTTGCTTCGAGTTCTGATTGGTTCATTGGATTGTCTTCGTCTGTTTTGATTGGTCAGAGTAATTACTTCGGTTTTATAGTTTTACCACACACAATTGAAAACCGCTTTAACACAAGTGATAAAAAGATTCACAAATTATCCTAGTTATAAAATATTGAAAAAACTAAAACTAACTAACTACACGAAAGTACGACAGTCAACTTTCTCTTAACGACCGCTCTCTTTAGCGACCACTTCCCGTAAGCAACCACTTTGTATATAACCATTTTTATTTCTCAGTCAAACTCTGATTCAAATTGATTTTTCTCAGTCTTAAGCGACAACCTTCCTTCAGCGACTACTTTTTTCTGCACCAAGAGTGGTCGCTTATAAGAGAGTTGAGTTGACTGTACTCAAAAGCTTTAATTTGAATGGTTCGAATGGTCACATTTTAGAGTTTCATCCACAGACTCAAAAGTTAGAACCACCTTGGACAAGTTTACAAGACAGATCATAGTGTACCTTTCTGAGTTAGCTGGTCGACTGGTGACAGGTTTAAAGACGTACAACTCATCAAAGATGCGATACATTAGGTAAACCAAACCAATGCTAAACGGTGTAAAGAGATCAAACACCTTACACACAAAATGGCCACCTTAAATGAGAACAGAAGAAAAAGAAATTATGGTATTGCACATGAAATAATCAGCAAATGTAAGCTGTTAGTAATAAAGACATGATGTCAAGAAAATAAGTACAGTGGATGGTAGAGACCCGGCGGGGGGGGGGGGGGGGGGGGGGGGGGGGGGGAGGGGGGGGGGGGGAGTACTCTGCAAATTTTTGGGTGGGGGTGTGCCGCTGAGACTCTGAGACCCTAACGTATACTAGACCATTTTAGCTGCATTTTGAAACCCCTATTCTAGACTAAAAACCGGAAAACCCTAACCTATCCTAGACCTATTCCAGACTCGCTATTTTCCAGAAACTCGTTCACTATCACAGTTATAAGTTAACAGGGGTCAGTAAAAATGCCGTACTGCCCGCCGTACCGATTTTTAAATGCTATTTACCAATAAACCTTGTCTAGACTAAATTCTTCACGCAACTGGTCAGTTTCGCTGAAAATGATACCCTATTCTAGACCAAAAACCTTTGATTACTATACCCTATCCCAGACTAAACTGCCTGAAAACCATACCCTTCACAGCGGCACATACCTATATAGCTCATATATGGGAGTACCCATATATGGGGGGGTAGAGAATATCAAAGGAAGCTTCACTGGACTTCAATTTTCCAATCAGGCAATATAACCACGGACCTGTTGGCAATAGAAATGTGGCGCAGTAGTGTCGTGGTGAGCATGTCGGACTTTCAACCTGAAGGTCAGTGGTTCGCGCATGGTCTCTGCCGTCGTGTTGTTTCCTTAGACATGAAACTTTGTTCCACGTTGCTCTCTCCACCCTGGGCCGGGTTGTTCAAAGCATGATTAGCCTAACCCAGGATTAGCGTCAATTTTGAATCCAGTTGACTGAAAACTCAACAATTGAAAATTTTCCAAAGTGTTCTACCCTTCAGTTTCGACTTTAACTTATCTTCACTACAAGCTACAAATGAACTTTTGAACACATTTTTAAACAGAGAAATGAAATCCTCGGTTAACTTTTAATCCAGGATTAGCGTTTATCGGCTTTCGAACAACCGGGCCCTGGGCCCCAGTTGTTCAAAAGGTGGATAGCGCTATCCACCGGATAAATCACTATCCAGTGGATAAGTATTAACAAAATCCATTGTGTTATTCGCTGGAGAGTGATTTATCCGGTGGATAGCACTATCCTCCGTTTGAACAACCGGGGCCTGGTGTATAAATAGGTAGTGGCGACATAATGCTGAGGGCCCACCCATCCAGGGGAAGTAGTAATACTCAAGAATACGCTCAGTCGCTTCATGGTATGGAAACCGAGTGAAACTCCGGCAGGCGTGGGCATCTAAGCTCGTGAAAACTTTACTTTTTTTGCCTATTAATGAGGTCTTTCAGACAGGAAATGATTGTAGTACAAAGCAATGTTACAGACGTTAATAAATGGCTGTAATACACTTCAGTCAATTTCTTGTAATCAAACACATTATGGCGCAGAAATAGTGGAGGAGGATGAGAAGGTTGGTTATGAGAGATTCTTAAATATAATGCCCTTTAACTCGGAGTGAATTCAAACCAAATTTGAAAAGAATATAATTCCTTTCTGAAATCGTGCTATTTTAATCAACTGTTTCAACAATAATTATCACTGAAAATCCCTGTTAAGGGAGTATCAGATAAGGTATTGTAAGTATTGTCAGTACTGTTAGGGTAACCGTGCAGATGAATTAATCCATCTACAGCATTGATTTGTGTCAAAACATCATCAGGTCGAGGGGGCACCTTGGATCCCTCTGACTCGTTTCCCTCATCCTTTTCTATCATTAATCGCTGTCAGCATGCAGTTTATTTAGGAGGCACCCCTAAAACAAAACTTCATAAAAAAATGTGCATCTTACCTGGTCTTAAAATAGAAATTGCACAAAGAAACTGACAGAGATAGAGCTGTTTACTAAGGATTTCCTGGATATTTTCCTTTCCCGCCACTGAGAAACCCTGTGAAAAAATGCATTACATCATAAGAAAAAGAATCCCCGGGGAAAAAGGCATCCATCATTATGATAAAATAAATCCCAGGGTAAAAATACATTATACCATAAGAAAATCCCTGGAAAAGAAAGCATTCCATCATAAATCCCAGGGAAAAAATGTATTCCATCATAAATTTCCCTGATAACAAAAGCATTCCATCATAAGAAAATATCTGGGGGAAAAATGCATTCCATCATAATAAAATCCCTGGCAAAAAGAGCAGTCCATCATTATGATAATAAAAATATCCCGGGGAATAAATGCATTTCATCCTAAACTTCCCTGGGAACAAAAGCATCCCATAATAAGAAAATATCTGAGGGAAAATGCATTCCTTTCTTTTATAAATTTCCCTGAGAACAAAGGCATTCCATAATAATTTCTCTGGGAAAAAAATTATTCCATCCTAAGAAAATCTCTGGGGAAAAAGAATTTCATCATAACAAAATCCCTGGGGAAAAACTGATGCATTACATCAGAAGAAAATCCCAGGGAAAATATCTATTCCATCATGATTTCCCTGGGAACAAAAGCATTCTATCAATTATGAAAATCCCTGGGAAAACGACTAAAGGATGCTCTGTATATCATGCGCAAGCTGAGAGATTGGATAGCGGAACAAATCCTACCCCATCAGCCATCACAAAATGAACTCCTTTGTTATCTGTTAGCTCCAACACATGTCTTCTAAATTCTATCAAATTGTCTTCATTGTAGATATCTCCATCATCATGTACGCCTGGAGACAAAAAGAAATAAAACAGTTTTAACTCTTAAACACCATTAGTTCCGGTATAAAAGGCTTAGCTCATTCCCCATGCCATTTCCCACCTTTTGGGTGTGAAATGCAAATTAAGGCGTCTTCCAGTCACAAAACGTAGTTAACTTGCTCGTCCTTGCTTCAAAAATCTAATTAAACCAAGATTTTACCTACTAAGCAAAAAAAGAAATAGAAGTTCATAAAGACTTCTGATATTCAAAGGGGACAGACCTCAAATAAATGTGGCTACTAAATATATCTGAATTTTGTAACTGTTCATTAGTAGGATGCCCAAAATGTGTGCAATTCCACAATTGGTTTCGGCTCCATTAAATCCTATACCAATTGCAGAACATTTTAGGAGGAGTCACCCACAGTTTGAGCACAGTTACTGACAAGACAAATTAGTAAGGAAAACAGTGCAAAATAAATGTAGTACGTTAACGAACTAAACACACACGTCAACTAAATAAGCCAAGCACGCGCACAACTTAATGGAAATTGCGCGCGCGCACCTGCATCAACCTGAATGGAAGCAATATAGAATTAAATAGGGGCGCTAGGATGATATAAAGGATCTAAAATAACAAAGGATACGGCGGTGTCTCTCAATTCTGGATTGCTAGTCTAATTTCTCGTAGTGTAGTGCCATACTTCTCAATGATAGTACCGCGGCGTTTGAAGAATTTAGTAACGATTTACGAAGGAGCGTAGATTTGAACCCTTGGTGAAGGAGACGTGATGAAAGTCGGCGAAGTCTTTGTATAAAATCCAACTTCGATGTGCAGATTCTAGCATATCTTACCAATTGAGATATATAAACACCATAGGCCGGATTGGCGGGAACGTTGCTGTCCATATGAGGAAAATTGATAATCCGAAATGAGAAGTCATCCCTTTTGTGGTAGACGCTGAGATGGAAAGGTGTGTTGCTGTCACCATTCTTGATTCTCGTGTCCAGATAACACACCTCATTTGAGGTAGTGTCCTTTAGTTCCAGGTCCGACGCGTAAATGTTGGGTAAATGATATAACTTTCATTAAGTTTTTCCAAATTGTGTTTGCAATTTGGTCTTACTAATGACGCATGTTTTTTGTCAGTTGTTGATGCTTCAGTGGTTGATTGACCACTGGAGTCGAGAATGGTCAGGCCAGGCTCCTTTTATACTGGAACTTCGCGTTTAAGAAATGACAAGAAATCCAGTCACTTTAATTTCAATGGTCGCAATTAAGACTAAAAAATGTCAACCATCTTGCATAGCAACATAAACAACACAACAGCAAAGTAATTTTAAATATAGCTTTCATTTGAATGATCACAAATCAAATCTGATGTTAGAACCACCTTATAAAGCATAAAAAACGGAACACGGTCTGTAAAATCAAGTCAAAAGGTCTCAATTGAATGTGAAAACACCACTCGACAGGAAAGTACTGCACATTAACTTTCATTTAGATATGAGTACAATTTAGGGATTTATCCGAAGATTCAAAAGTGCACCTAAGTATGCCACCTAAACAGCAAGTTAAAGGGAGGTAACAGAGTATTCATACAAACTAGGTTCATAACTTCATATGTGGCTAACTGCAATTTAGGCAAAGTTAAACTTGAGTAAATACATGTCAGCAGTCTGCTTTGTTACAGCACGTGACCTGCGGAACGTTCCGTGGATTTACATTCACTGGTCTTATTTGTGTCGTGCATTACATTTTGCATTGCATTGCATTCAAGCTGCTTGTTGCAGATCCATTACCTTGCTGTTAAGCGAATCATCATCCTTCCACCCATTGCAGCCTTGGTGGTATCAGTACCAGTGCTCTGATGGGGCTACATGCAGGGGTGTTTCCGGCTTGCAGGGTTGCCATGGATACCTCCCTGCTTGCCCTTGAATCGCTTAAGGCCCCACATTATTTCTCTAGGCAATAGCTACCAAACTCATCTATTAACCATGAGTTTAATCCTACCATAATGTGGTTCAAAGGTTAATTGATTCTTACCATAATGTGGTTCGAAAGTTTCTGGTGTTCCAGCCAAGAACTCATGAAGCTTAAAATCACAGTCGCCTTTAAAGAAAAGTACAATAGCCACATAGTTATTATCATCAATAAGGCAGTGCCCTTTAACCCATTCACTCCTGAGAATTTTTACGTTTTTTAGCAATTTCCTGCATACACACGCCCCATAGGCTTTCGTGACTTCATATTTGAAGTTACCATTGAAAGTGCTGCTGTTCTAAAACACTGAAGGCTCGAGTTTACTGGAAACGTCATTCTGACGTCGTGATTTTGCTTTGTTGAATTCCAATAAAGTCTTAAATATGGTGTTTCTGCGATTTTTGGTAAGTCCACGGCCATTTTTTATCTTTAGTAGCTGCCTGATGAGCATCATTAAGCTTGGAGGTAGTTCAGAGTCCACTTTCTCAACGAAGCGAGTTAGGTGTTGTACTTCGTTTACAAATTTGGCTCGTTGCTCGTTGAACTGGAAAAATGGCCGCCATGAAACGAAGTAGCTTTAGGACTCGAGTCTGGATGAATTTCTCGACCTACCGCGGCATATTTTGGAAGTTGCGACCACAGGAGAACACAACAAGCGCGAAATTTCGGCGGTGGGTCAGAGTGGCTGTGGACTTACTATATATATGAAATGTTTGGAGGACGGAAGGAACGCTGTCGAAAAATCTCGTTATTTCCCAGCATGCAGTGCGGTGGTAATGTTGAAAATCGAGGCAAGGTCAGTATGCACTAGAATGAGAGGCTGTAGCTGGGCCCGAGCAACGAATAAGAGCAAAAAAATTCGCTGCTAAGCTAGGACTAGGACTGAATTTTGCTGTGAATGTTGACTTTTGGGTTTGCCACGATGATTTGAATAAAAAAAACTAAAGGCAAAAACGTGATTTTTGTTGTTTTCTATGACGTTTAAAACGGTCATTTCTGTTATTGTCCAAATTGAAACGCTGATATTCTGCAAAAATCGCTGAGTTTTTTGTGTTTATTGGGTATCTCAATTTGAGGGACTTTCTAGTCAATGCTCACAACTGCTAGTTAGGGCAATGTTCGCGCGATTGAGAAAGTTGCAATTTTTTAAAGCAGTGGAGTCTTGTACGGCCGGTTTTGGCTGGTGTAGGAGCGAATGGGTTAAATACATGTAAGTACCTTTCAATGAATATTAAAGTAAATTAAAAGGTAGAACCTCCATAACCAGACACCTTTAGGACCATGTTAAATTCATCTTTTAGGATGCATCTGCTGATGGGAGTTTACAAATTTAGTGTTTGCATATGGTTGGATCATGAGTGAGTATCTCCGAGTGTCAGTTCAGTAGTGAAGTTTCAACTGCAAGTGGTTATAGCATTGGACCTGTCTCTTGCAGGTTTGTGGCTTATAATTGCCCTTTGTTGTGTCCTTAATGTAAGACAACTACAACTAATCCAATTACTTATTAATAATATACAGTGTACCTTTTAAAGTGAAGCCGAATCCTTTAGCATGCCAACCTTTACGCCACAGTACATACTCCGAGAAGCCACCAGGACCGGCACACAGATCGGCAAAGTACAACAGGTCATTGGGCCCAACCAAGTCTCTCTACAAACAAGAAAAATACATAATCAGTAAATTAATTAACATTTGAACTCCCAAGAGTTCCAAAGATCAAAATAATTCAAGACAAATCCCAAATTTCATTTTGTAAAATGTTGAAAACCAAATGGTACCATGCAAAAGTACTGCTGAAGAGGTTTCATTTGAATGGTCACACCATAGGATTTCGTTCACAGACTCCAACGTTAGAACAAATGGTACCATGCAAAAGTACTGCTGAAGAGGTTTCATTTGAATGGTCACACCATAGGATTTCGTTCACAGACTCCAACGTTAGAGCAAATGGTACCATGCAAAAGTACTGCTGAAGAGGTTTCATTTGAATGGTCACACCATAGGATTTCGTTCACAGACTCAAAAGTTAGAACAAATGCCTAATGGTACCATGCAAAAGTACTGCTGAAGAGGTTTTATTTGAATGGTCACACCATAGGATTTCGTTCACAGACTCAAAAGTTAGAACAAATGGTACCATGCAAAAGTACTGCTGAAGAGGTTTTATTTGAATGGTCACACCATGGGATTTCGTTCACAGACTCCAACGTTAGAGCTGACTACATGTCTTGATGTTCATAATTGACTCTGGGAGTGAAAGGGTTAAAGGTCGTTTCGTTTGTGCAATGTAAAATGGGTTATTTTTCTAGCTCTCATTTATCTATCTTGGGGCAATTGGGAGTGAGGGCACCCAATGAAAATACCAACCGGCATTTTTTTGGTTGAACACAGATTCAAGCAAGCACCAATAAATTGCAGCCAAAGAAAATTGCTGAAAAATAAAAGGCCTTTTATTCTTTTTCCAAGTAAATCATCTTCAGAGTTACAAACCACGCATGTTCTCACACTCTGCTATTGGAAGATTGCTATACTCAGTTCATTCCAACAATGGGATAGGTCCAGAATAACATAATTTCTATCATTTCCTTAGACAACAAGCAGTCCCTCTTTCCCAGCTTAGTCCGTCGGGCAAGAAACGACAAAAACATCGGCGAGCGGAAAATGGCACACAAAAAGAGTTTTTGCATGGCCATTTTCCATTTTTCGTTTCTCGCTCGACCAACTAAGCTGGGAAAGAGGAACTACTCGTAGTCTATAACTTCCTGGACACGTCCTAAAGATCTGGAAAGGATATAATATAGTATATATTAGAGTTATGTGATTGTTACTCACTCCTTTGTCATTTTTGGGGTTGGTAAACATGAAGTCAAAAGCAGAATCCATATTAGCCATTTTCATTGCTGCCCTGTTGGTTTAAAAATGCTTTAAGTTTTATGAGCTACGATCTGGATGCACACGTACTATATTAATACACCATATCATTGTATCGATATGCATGTACATGAACATGTAAATGTGCAAGCAGGCATCCTGGGGAGCATTTGAACTGTCCATTTATCACTATTGAAAGGCTTGGTGAAAAAAAAGGTTATTATAAGTGATGATGCTGGATTCCAAGGCAAAATCACCTTCTATTTCCATCGAGCCTTTCAATCGTGAAAGATTGCAAATCTAGTGTAGGGTCTGCTTTCAAGTGAAAACTATCTACATGTACATGTATATGGGAGCTGTCTATGAAGAAGGGTTCATCTGTTTGACTTGCACATACATTAAACACAAAGTTCCGGTATGAAACCTTTTCGTTCAAAGTTTCCGGTATGAAACCTTTCCGTTCCGGTATGAAACCTGTCCATTTTACACCTTTTGGGTGTGAAATGTAAATTAAGGCGTCTTTCAGTCACAAAACGTGGTTAAAGTGCCACCATGATCGAAAATATACATTTCTGTTCTCTTCATATTTTGAAAATATAAGTACTCCGGTTACTTACCTTGCGAAGTTTCAAGTCAAAACACATACGGGAAGTGCCATTATTTTAACTTTACATTTCGAATTCGGCATGCCGCCATTGCTCAATTCAAAAATGACCAGGACCGAACCCTGAGAGTTGGATCAAAATGGCCTATAGATTTTGTGACGTCAATGACTCAACACGTGCCTTTTGGCTTTGTTGTCTGTGACCCAGAGGGAACTGCGTTGAGTCATTGACATCACAAATCAAGTCACATGTACCAGATCGCAAACCAGTAGAATGTGGTCTCGGATTTATGAACGTAACGGAGTAATGGCGGACGGATTTTACGTGATTTTCGTGGGTCTTCGGCCAGCTATTTCTCGGCTGTGTAAGAATATATCAATCTAATTTATAGCAGTTCGCATTTGTCTAAACCTATTATATACATTTGTGTTAAAAAAAGCATATAATAATTGAATATAATTTGCTTCAAAAATCTAATTAAACCAAGATTTTACCTAAGCAAAAAAAGAAATTAAATAGAAGTTCACAAACTAAGACTTCTGATATAACTTTCATAAAGTTTTTCCAAATCGGTTAGCAATGATCTTAGTAATGACACATGTTTTTTGGCAGTTGTTAAAGTGCACCTAGCCCCAAAATGTTTTGTTTGTTTAATTAACTCTATGTACGTTGAAAAGTTGAATAGTTAAATATTTCTTGTTTTTAACGTCGGCAGGCCCGTAGGCTGGGGGGGTTCGGGAGGTTCGGACGAACCCCCCCCCCCCCCCCCCCCCCCCCACTGCCTGGAAAGGTCCCCTCGGTGGCCTACTCCCAAATAATTTGACCGGCTTAAAACATGTCTCGCATGTGTAAAAAAATTACTGAAACCTGCATATAATTAGCTCGTTATTCTTAAATTTCCCATATTTTGGGATCTGTGGCGGCTTCCAAATCTCGATGCTTTAGTGTTCTTTAATGTTCTCTCCGTTTGGTGAAGAAAAATATTTCAGTACACCGTTGGCTGGCTTTTGGTTGTTTCTAAGCCTGGAACCCAACGTCCATCTTTGAACGGTAATGGCCTGAAACGAGTGGTCGCCATGTTGTGCTTACATAGCATCGAGTGCATTGGTCTAGGAAATCGCCGTTGATTTGCTTTGTTACTATGGGGCGTCGCGAGCAAAAAGAAAGAGAAAGAAAACGGGCAGCGGCTTCATGCCAAATGTTAGAAAGATTTCTGTCAAAAAAGTCGAAAACAGGTGAGGTATCTTCAGAGTTAAATGATGGTTCAGTTCAGAATGAGATGCAGCCATTACAGACTACTCCTGCTACGGACACCTCACCCCCCAGTACAAGTCAAGAATCTGTATGTAATGATTATGATGTCTGTCAGCATCAAGAGACCAGCAAGGTAGATATTGGTGAAATCTTTTACAAAGTGAAAACGCCGAAGGAATTTTCTTACGCAATGAAGACTCTAACCATGTCTCAAAAGTATCACCTCTTGACAATTCCCAAGGAGCAACTTAAAGAGAAGGCATTCCCCACTCAGTACCTTGCTGGTTGCAATCGTAGTTTTCGTTTAGAGTGGTTGTCACAGCACCCCTGGATGATGTACAGTGAACGTGTTGATGGTGTTTTCTGTACAGCTTGTGCTATTTTCTGTTCTGATGCATCAAAAAGCAAGTTTGTCACCAAACCATTTCGAAAGTGGAACAAAAAAGGTGAGAAAGTTAAAGAACATGAACACTCTACACATCATCAGAAGGCCATGGAGCAAGCTTACAATCTTAAACGAGCTGTTGAGCACCCACATACAGCAATCTCAGCCCAAATTGATTCCAGTAAGGCTGCAAATATCGAGCGAAACCGCGAGGTTCTTAAGTCTATAGCCCGAGCAGTGCTGTTTTGTGATAGGCAGTGTATTGCTTTGAGAGGTGATGTTGAAAATCTTGACACACCTGAAAACCCTGGAAATTTTCTTGCCCTACTCAAGTTGTTAGCAGTGCATGACAGTGTATTGAAAAGTCATTTAGAAACTCCTGCAATGCGTTGTGTGACACACTTGTCACCCCAGACACAGAATGAGTTGATTGAGGTCATGGGCAAGCACATTATTCTGAAGGGCATACTGGATGATTTAAATGCTGCAACCTATTACTCTATCTTAGCTGATGAAGTAACGTCGCACAACGAAGAACATCTTGCTATTTGTGCTCGGTTCGTCGATGAGAAGAAAGATGTAAGAGAGGAATTTTTAACATTTATCAAACTTGAAAGGATAACAGGTGAAAAGATTGCAGAGAACATCCTAGCTTTCCTGAAAGAGAACAACGTACCAGTAAGGAACATGCGTGGCCAAGGATACGATGGTGCAAGCAACATGTCATCTAGCACATCAGGCGTACAATCACGGATAAAGAAGGAGGCACCATAAGCCACGTATGTCCACTGCAATGGACACTGCCTCAACCTTGTAATCAGTAAGTCATGTGCATTACCTCAGGTGCGCAATGTCATTGAACGTCTTAAAAATTGCGTCGCTTCTTTCTTAAAAGTCCTAAGAGAAGTGGCCTTCTTGAGCTTATTGTTAAGCGCAACATAGTTAATGTAACAAAGAGAAAGCCTCTGCTGGACTTGTGCAAGACAAGATGGGCAGAACGGCACACTGCTTATCAACATTTCTACCAAGCTTTTGTTTTCATCGTAGAGGCTCTCGAGATGATTGGTTTCAAACGGCACCTTCCCAAGTATGGTGATTTGTATGTTGACTGGGATCCAGCGAATCGCAATGAAGCTCAACAAATTTTTGCAAGCATTACGTCCTTCGAGTTCATTGTCGTATTTATGACAATGTACCAGTATTTGGCTCATCTAGCTGGAATCACTGTTAAGCTTCAGAGAGCAACTGTTGACATTGTGGAGGCCCATGACATGATTACAGAAGTTGGAAGTTTCTACCGAAAGGAAAGGGAAGATTGTGGCACAAACTTTTCCCGTATTTACAATCAAAGCGTTTCAATGGCTGAGAAGGTGGGTACTGCTGCCGAAATGCCCCGATTGACATCAAGACAACAGCATCGCTCCAATGCTGAGGCCCAAACTCCTAGAGAGTATTTCCAAAGAAACGTGGCAATTCCTTTACTTGATCATATTATCATGTGTATCGAAGAGCAGTTTTCGCCTTCGGCAAAAGTTGCCACATCACTACTTGGCCTCGTTCGAAGTGTTCTCTGTTCAAGAAATGTCAACCTCAATGCAGCTGTTAATACTTACACTGATGATCTCCCGTCCCCTGAGTTGTTCGAAATGGAACTTACGTGATGGAGAAGTCGATACTTAGCAATGGAACCGCAATTAAGACCAGCTTCACCTGCTGTGGCAATCAAAGATTGTGATGCTGCCCTCTTTCCAAATATTAGCATTCTTCTCCAAATTGCCTGCACAATTCCAGTCACATCGTGCGAATACGAACGAAGCGCAAGCACATTGCGACGACTGAATAACTACATGCGTGCATCGATGGGAAAAGATCGCTTGTCCCATCTTGCGCTTTTGCACATTCACTACACTACTCCTGTGGACTTGGACACTGTAGTAGACTGTTATGCTCGGCTACACCCCCGTCGACTTCAACTGGAAAATCTTCTGCAATGATGGTAAGTTTAATTTTGTGTGACACTGTTAACATTAAAGGTCCGTTTTAAGCGAAAAAGAACCCACCCAGGCAAAAACCAGCCTACGGGCCTGCGTCGGGACGTCAATTCGGGAATCATTTATTATACAACTACTTGTTTTTACCTCCAAGTAATATTTTTTACGAATCAATTGACTATCCACAGTTTATATTTAGTATTTCTCAAATTGATTTTCCTTAAGTTGTATACTGCGTATTGTTAACTGACGTACAAATAATGGCAAAATCCTGAATTGACATCATCTAATTAGCATTTTGTAAATTCAAATCTCTATAACTCACTAACGCGACGTTAAAAACAAGAAATATTTAACTATTCAACTTTTCAACATACATAGAGTTGATTATTAAAAAGCAAAAAAAAAAACAATTTTGGGGTTAGGTGCACTTTAATCCTTCAGTAGTTGATTGAGGACTGGAGGTGAGAATGCCCAGGACAGGCTCCTTTTATTAGTACAATCAGCTATTACATTTAATGATTTAGGGAAAAAAAAGAAGTTCTGAAAAGAAGAAGAAAAAATTACCAAAGACTTCACAAGAACTTTTCAGGCCTGTAGTCGTCTATGAGCTATAAGCTAATGTACTTAATATTCACCTGTTTTGAAAGATGCCCCCTCTGATGAACTCATAGGGGTTAGCTCTTGTTCTTGCCTTCAGGAATTCATCCCCAACAAGGGCATCAAAAACACTCTGGTGACAACAGGGGAAGCATATCAGGAACAATACAGTTCTCAAAAGAGGTAATGTTTTACAGAGAAAACAGAGCAGTACACAGGAATTGAAATGAAAGACTTTTAATTGCGAGGTACAAGATGAAAATAATCTTGGTGGAAGCAAAAATGTACTCATTTCGGTAGATGAAAAAAAGATGGTTTAAAAACAACTGATAGTAGGATGTGGATTTACGTTGGATGTTGGTCTCTTAATATGTACAATGCAATATATGGAGCAAATGGTTTTAACACATTAAATTGAAGGGCTTGGTCAAAAACTAAGCCACATGAAAATGACTAAATTGGTAAAAAAAAATTGCTCCAAATTAGCCATTTTTTGGCATACGGACTTGTTTTCATGTCGCAAACATTGCCCTGTATATGTTTTTTGCTGGTTTTGCATTTCATTTTCTAGGGAAAATGGTCCAAAACATGTGGTCAGCTAATAAAACTTAAACAAACACTGCAGCACTTTGTGTACTTGATTCCCCTTGGGATTACTGTTTTCACTGCTTTTTAAATGCTGACAAGATGTTCGTTTCACTTGATAAAAGCGCAAGTTGTTGGTTTAATTAACTGCTGTTAAACTGCTTATAATAAGTCGTTCGTTTCACTTAAAAAATGTGCAAGTTAGTCAGGGTTAGGGTTAGGGTTAGGAAAAACACGGAAAAAGCACAAGTTGTTGGTTTCACTGCCTTTAAAGGGCTCGGCCGGCCAGCAAGAATGTACCCACTTCGAGCTGCCCAAAGCTGTATTTCAAGTGCCCAACGCCCACGCATAGCAGACCTATCTGCCACTGTCGCAAAGCATGTCGGGAGATTCTATGCCAAAACCAAGATGGACCTTCCCGCCCAAAAATTATTAATAGTAAAATACATGTAATACAAGTCTGGAAGTACTTCAGATATTGGGAATTTCAACCACGGCACAGGATGGGAAATGGCCCACAACTCACAACGCTGCCCCTTTTCAGATCCGAAGTGATTCCAGACTTTCCCGCCCGCTCATCTTGTCCACAACAGCTCATTTTCACCTTGAGCGCAGAATAACACTTTGAGCAGAGGTAGCAAGGACACATGCCAGGGACTTAAGGATTTCTGGACTTCATGATGTCCTTCCATCGCCGAGTGGGCCTTAAACATGGCTTAAACCAGCGCTCAACCACTTAGTTGAATGCTGTTCAGCTGTTCTGTTCGATAAGCCCGCCTTAAATGATGTTATGTTTGTTCAGGTCATTAGCATGGGTCAGGAGTATTGCGGTCACATATTCTCACAGCCAATCTGTGTTATGATAGCATGAAATAAAGAACTTGTAGCTTCATTTCATGTAGTTTTGGAAGGAACCACAGTCGAAATGTACAGCCAAAGCACTAGAGGGCCACAACTCTTATTTTTCATTTCAGGTAACATTCCTTAAAGTAATAGTGTAAATTTGACAATTCAGCAATTGAAGGGCTGAGAGCATATCCAGCCTATATGACTTTTTAGGCCTTTTTTTATTTTTTCTCGCTCAGGATAGCCTCATTTTATCGTACAACGAATAATATCACAAGCCCTTGTCGAATTTACACTAACCCTAAGGAATTTGACCAATTTCACCTGAAAAAAGCAGAGTTCTGGCCCTCCAGTGCTTTGACTGTACATTCAGAGTGCAATTTCGAAGCCATTTCAAAGCCATTTCAAAGCCGTTTGGCCGTGAGAATACGCGACTGCAATACTTCTGACCAGTGCCAACAACCTGAACGAAAATACCGTTATTTACGCACGCCTGGCTCGCTTATCTATCGTGAGCTCACTACAGCAAGACATCGCCTCTGTAACGTTTGTGTAAGCCAATGGTCCAGTGACTGAAAGACATCATTAAGTCCGGAAATCCTTAAGTCTCTAGCACTTCTCAAAGAAACGAGTTGTGTTTCTTGTCCTTTCTTGTGTCTGAAGCGCCATTTAACGCTCAAGGTGAAAAACGGACCTTGGTGGGGAAGACGAGCTGGCGGGAAAGTCTGGAATCACTTCGGATCAGAAAAGGGGCAGCGTTGAGAGTTGTGGGCCATTTCCCATCCCATGCCGTGGTCGAAATGCCCGATATCTGAAGTGCTTTCAGACTTGTAGTATTTTGCAATAATTTTCGGGCGGGAACTCCATTTCGGTTTTGTTGTAGGATTTCCCGACATGCTTTGCGACAGTTGTAGATGGGTCCGCTGTTCGTGGTTGGGCACTTGAAATACAGCTTTGGGCAGCTCGAAGTGAGTTCTTACTGGCCGGCGGGAAGATGTTTCGCATTTGGAGTCTTTAATGCAACATTAAAATCGATCTAAAAGGATTGTTATACAACAAAAAATATATAATTATATAAATGGGCTTTTCGGAAGCTTAAAGCACTTGGAGTATGGTTTTCAACTTGTGGGGAGGAAGCTATTACACTAAATTATAAGGAAAAGAAAGAAAATATCGATAAAATCCTAAGTTGCTGCATGGCAGCTCAGAAGATTAACCTTATTAGGAAAAATAACAGTCATCAAAAGTTTAGCCGCCGCTCAACTTGTATATATTATGTCACCTCTACCTTTCTCGCAATCCTACTTGAAAGATATAAATCAAACTTTTTACAATTTTCTTTGGGATAAAAAAGGGGATAAAATGAAAAGAAGCGAAATGATAAATGATTACGAAAATGGTGGATTAAAGATGCTTGACATCCAAACTTTCAACTGCGCTTTAAAAGCTAAGTGGGTACAGAAATACCTTGACGACAACAATCATGGTAAAATTAATGGCAGCTGTTTTTTGATTACTTTCTAGGACGTCATGAGGGTAAATTACTTCTGACTGGTAATATTAAGCGAGCTGATGTAGCTACTTTGACCATTCAGGATACCTTCACAAATGAAATAGTCAAAATCTGGTCAAGATTAAATTATGAAGAAAGTCCAAAACATTTCGAAAAGATCCCATTTGGTACAACTCTCTTATAAGGATCGCAAACAAACCAATTTTTAATAGAAATTGGTCTTGTGCAGGAGTTAATAATGTCAAAGACATATTATATCAAGAATCTAATTTTCTAAAATTTAATGAGTTCAAAACCTTATACAAAATCAAGACCCCCTTTTTAACCTATCACGGTGTTGTCTCCTCAATAAAATATTTGAAAAAAAGTTTTCCCGACTCAAGGTAGTGCAAACGCAAACAATCAACCCAACTGTGGTCAAAAGTTATTATCAGCCTCGAACCTTTGCAGCAAAGCTTACAAATGCCTTATTAAAAACATTTCTTCTACACCAAAAAAAAGTCAAAATAAATGGATAATTGACTGTAATATCATTGAAAATTCAATTAATTGGAATCTGACTTATCTTTTGCCCTTCCGTTGCACAAGAGAAAGTAGGTTACAAGTTTTTCAGTTCAAGCTCCTTCATAGACGAATTGCAACAAATAGGTACCTTAATAAAATTGGTGTGTCATTAACTGATACCTGTACTTTCTGTCAACAAAATTCAGAGTCTCTATTGCACCTTTTTTGGAACTGTGAACATGTTCAAACTTTTTGGAAGAACGTTCAAATGTGGCTGGTTCAACATCTAGTGAAACCACAAAATGTGCTTTTGACCTTACCTATTTGCCTGGGGTTAGTTGATAACAGTGAAGACCTACTTGCACACCACGCACTATTAATTGCAAGGTATCATACATGGTGTATCTACTCGTCCATAATAAAGGAAACTCTACCGAATATAAATATGTTCTCGAAAATGTTCCTAAAATGCCTAGAAATAGAAAGACTTTTCGCATACAAAACAAACATAATTAGAGTTTTCAAATCAAAATAGGTTTGCTTCAATTTCAATACCTGTTAATTCAGTAGAACGGTCCTTTACCCCCCCCCCCCCCCCCTTCCCCCCCTCCCCCCTCTCCCCCCTCCTCGTCTATTTAATTCATTTCTGTTTTCCTTTCTCTTTCTTTTTTCTTTTTCCTTTTTTTTTCTTTCCAAAGAAATTTAATGTATTGTATAATGTAATTAAGGTAACGTAATCTAAGGTAAAGACAGTAATTAAATTCTTGTTTTATGTAAGTAAAGTCAAGTAATAAGTAAAATTGTATTGTAATTAACATACTCTAATGTAGAGATAAGTAAACAAGTAAGAAAATTCTTGTGTAATGTAAGTAAGCTATAAATAAGTAAGACATGCATTGTAATATAATTTATTGTATATTTTACGTTGGAAAGAAAATAAAAAACGTTTTTGGGAAAAAAATAAAATAAAATAAAAGGATTTTGAAATCGAGATACGCGTTTTGATGCGTATCAACCTTTAAATAATAAAACTTAGTCTGAACTGAGCATGTGTTCCTCGGTGGTCTAGTGGTTTGGTCCGGGATTTGCGCTCGGACGGCTCCGGGTTCGATTCACGCTCAGCATTTTTTTTTTTTTTCCGAACTGGACATTATGAAAGTGATCTACTTTTTTTTTGCGTTCGTCAAAAATCCTTACGTTTAACTTTAAAAAAAATATCGAACCGTGTCAGTGTGAAAACAGAAGCTTGTAAACCGCAATATTGTGTTACAATAGGAGCCTTTGATTTTTTTTTTTTTTGCATACGGTATTTCTCGAAAACGACGGAAAAAAACAACAGAAAAAATTCTGAACAATGTTTTGTGACTAGTTTCTAGTTGACATGCCAAAAATGGACAAATCTGAGCAAGAAAAAATTAAAAAAGGCCTAAAAAGTCACATAGGCTGGATATGCTCTCGGCCCTTCAATTGTTTACAACATGAAAACAAGTTTGTATGCCAAAAACGGCTAATAGCCCAATTTCGATATTAATATTAAAATTCAACTTACAACAAAAGATATCACTACGAGGCTTAGGGGAATGATATAAGGGATTTATATGGTTTAAATTCCCCTAAGCCTAATTGCAGCGATGTCTTTTGTTTCTGATAGTTGAATTTTAATATATCGAAATTGGGCTATGGAGCAATGTTTTTTTCCCAGTCACTAATACAGTAGCTAATACATTTAGTTTTCAACCAAGCCCTTCAACTGAACAACAAGGTTTTTGTAACATCCTTTCCTTTGGCTTAAATATGATATTTTTAAAAATAAATGTAAAACCTTAAAATTTTTCATCAAAATTAAAAGATTGGGATAATGATTCTGTGTGTGGCTAGTGGCAGGATGCAGGCAAAAATAGCGGTGGGATATGAAAAAGTTTATTTTGAAATCTTCGTGTGACATTCTTTTCATGTGCACTAGAGAATGAGAGCTTTATTTGCAATATATGGTCACCCAAGATGAAGGACATAATCATTACACTGCAGGGTACCATACCTTGCTTTTGAGGACCTCTGCCAGAACATCTTCACTACAGAACTGTGTTTCATTGTCAATTATTAACTTTTTCTGAAAACATGAAAACAGAATATAATGCTTAACACTTATACTCACATGTATAAGTGTTAAGGTTATTGGCATCCAGTCTCTAGAATGAATAACAATTGCTCACAATTGACAAAATATTATCCATGACTGAAATCTGTTCTGACTATTGAGTCTTTGGTTGAAATCGTGCGGTGTGACCGACCATTTAAATAAAAGCTCTTTTAACCCATTCACACCTGAGGATTTTTACGTTTTTGAGTGATTTTCTGCATACACACGCCCCATAGGATTTCGTGACTGCACCATTGAAAGTGCTGCTGTTCTAAAACACTGAAGGCTCGAGTTTACTGGAAACGTCATTGTGACGATCTCATTTTGCTTGCTTGATTTGCAATAAAGGGTCCAATATGAATTATCTACGATTTTTGGTAAGTTCACAGCCATTTTTCATCTTTAGTAGCTGCCTGGTGAGCATCATTAAGCTTGGAGGTAGTTCAGAGTCCACTTCTCAATGAAGCGAGTTAGTTGTTGTACTTCGTTTGCGAATTTGGCTCGTTGCTCGTTGAACTGGAAAAATGGCCGCCTGGAAACGAAGCAGCTTTGGGAATCGACTCTGGATGAATTTCTCGACCTACTGCGGCATATTTTGGAAGTTGCGACCACAGGAGAACACAACAAGCGCGAAATTTCAGCGGTGGGTCGGAGTGGCTGTGGACTTAGTATAAATATGAAATGTGTGCGGAAAGAAACGAACGCTGTCAAAATTCTTGGCCATTTCCCAGCATGCAGTGCGGTGGTGATATTGAAAATTGAGGCAAGGTCAGTATGCATTAGAACGAGAGGCTAGAGCTCGGCCCGAGCAACGAATAAGAGCAAAAAAATTCACTGCTAAGCTAGGACTAGGACTGAATTTTGCTGTGAATGTTGATTTTTGGGTTTGCCATGATGATTTGAATAAAAAAAACTAAAGGCAAAAACGTGATTTTTGTTGTTTTTCTATGACGTTAAAAACGGTAATTTTTGTTATTGTCCAAATTCAAACGCTGATATTCTGCAAAAATCGCTGACTTTTTTGTGTTTATTGGGTATCTCAATTTGAAAGACTTTCTAGTTAATGCTCACAACTGCTAGTTAAGGCAATGTTCGCACGATTGAGAAAGTTACAATTTTTTAAAGCAGTGGAGTCTTGTACGGGCGGTTACGGGCGGTTCAGGTGTCAATGGGTTAATAATTAATAGTACTTTCCTATTACACTGACGCATTTGTTTTTCAGTATTGCACAAATTCAAAACAAAACTCAGGGTTTTTCATGAAGACTGAATGTGGCCGCACTTGTCTTGAGGGGTAAAAAGGTTAATGTAGAGAGATCACCTGGCCAATTCTGATCCAGTCCTCCATCTCTTCTTTGGTTGGAGGGGGTTTGGGACAAGAAGGAATGCAATCTCTGAGCTCCTTTATCACCACCTGAAAAAATCCAAGAAAATAATAAAATAATTAAGGGAGCAGGGATGCATAGTGATGAGAGCACTCGCCTCCCACCAATGTGGCCTGGTTTTTAACACTGGAGGCGACGCCATATGTGGGTTGAGTTTGTTGTTGGCTCTAATGTCCTTGCTCCGATGTTTTTTTTCCAGGTACTCCGGGTTTTCCTCCCTCGACCGAACAAAATAGAACAACTGCCCGGTGCTAGATTGTTCCTTATCCTGGAGAATCAATAAGAACTGATAACGATGAAAAGAAAAAAAGCAGTGAGCAAAGTTTATAAACTAATTTTGTTACAAATGAATTCAAAGTCGCATACAAAATTCCAATCAAGCCCCCCTCTCCCTACCAAACAAAAAAAACAAACAAACAAAGGACAGATTTTCAAAAGTGACCTAAACAGGTGCATACAGTCTGGGCATCTACAATTCAATCATAGGTAAAGCCTAAATGTACTGTACGTACCTCTTCTTCTTCTTCCCATGTGAAATCTCTATCATCAAAGCCTTCAACTCTAAAGCCAAGACCACGCCTTCCACGTTGCTGAGATGCTTCAATGATGTCTGCTCTTCCCTGCCCATATCTTCCTAGACCTCCTCCTTGCTCATAACCCATGCTTTCCTGAAGCAAAGGAAAAATAAATACATGTTAAGACATCCAAATGGATAAAAAAAATTCATTTCAGATGACTGTTGGTTGATTGTTAGTTGACCATGTGCTGATAAGTTGGCCAGTGGAGGACTGAAGCATTTCAACATACTGTATCAGAAAAAATATTGGATTCTTAGTACATGACTGTATGTTTTACTATAAACCCTGCGCTTTCATTCCTGACAGTGAACAAGTGCAAAATCCAAACAAAGTCTCTAAATAAATCAGGTTAGTTTTAAAATATTGAAGAAATAAGCTACATGTATGAGCATCTTAAGAAAGACAATCCACAGGTTTTTAAGATAGAACAACCTTGTACAAGATAAACAGCACCACAGGAAAGTACTGCTCTATAATAATAATAATAATAATAATAATAATATAAATTTAGTTCATTTTATGAAGTCCCAATGCTCTTACAGTAACCTAATATACAACCTAAAAAAATCCTACAAGAAGAAAACTATAGACTATACACAGGGCACTCCTTCACTTAAAAGGTCACACCTTAAATTAGGGTTTCATCCAGTTTACATACATGTTGAATAAACTTCAATTCCAATGAAAGTAAAATTAACAGTACCACAGGAACGTCATGCTCACTAGCTTTCAAAATGGTCACGCTTTAGGATTTCATCCACAGATTGAAAAGTTTAAATTACCTTGTACAGCATAATAAACAGTACCACAGGAAAGTACTTCTCAGTAGCTTTCATTTGAATGGTCACACTTTAGGATTTCATCCACAGATTTAAAAGTTAAAACCACCTTGTACAGCATAATAAACAGCACCACAGGAATGTACTGCTTGCTAGCTATCAATTTTTGGTCATGCTTTAGGATTTCATCCATAGATGCAATGGTTTAAACTTTGTTGCATGACTCAAGAAAACAAAAAGAGCGTACCATTTGTCTTTGAGCAAAGTCACTATATGTCGACTCTGGTTGAGATTCATTGTTTTGAATTTTAAGCATTTCATCTTTGATGTCGGGTCCTTGTTTTTCGTCCATTGAAAAATGTGTTTGTCCCAGGCCAGACTTGCCGAGACCTTCTCCTTCCTTATAACCCATTTTTTCCTGAAAGAAAAAAATATTAAGAAATTATTAAAACAGCAGGTAACCTGTAAGTTATAGGCGCTTAGAATAATGATCAATGGTAGTTATTCAGAGGTAGCCGGCGAGCGAGATCTTGAGTTAGGGAAGGGGAAGAAGCACTCCTTCCTCCCTCCCCCACCTCCTGTTTCAGAGCCTGCAAGCTTGCTTGCAGGCACATTCCGAGGTTTTGTTTAACCTGCTACTGTGGATGTCTTTATGCTAGCAGGCATACATGTAAAAAATAAGTTGACCAATCAATGGGATGCATAGAAGGAGACCCCAGGGGGGAGAAGTATTCAGGTAAAAAAGTAACGGGGAAGTGCAATTGAATCTAAAAACTCTGAAAACCAAAAAAGTCCCTTAAGGTATTTGCCCAGGGTATAATTGCCCTCTCAGAATATCTTCCAAAAATGTCTCAGTAAGCATCCTGATGTCTAATTTCAAAATCCAAAATTTCAGGTCAATATCTTAAATCGTTCAGAAGATATGGACATTCAAAATTTGGCCTTTTAACCACTTTTGAGCATTCTGATTGGTTTAATTAGGTCACATGACCCTTTGGCGGGACATTCAAAATATAGTTTTTCAAGTGTTTCTGTACCAGAACTGAGTTGTGCTAGCAAATTCAAACGAAAAGCAACTGATTTTGAGGATTGAAAACATTCTTTTAATATAATTTTGATCTGTCAAGTCAACAGTTGAGGGAGTTTGACAGCTGTCAATCATAGGGAATTACCAAATAAGTAAATCACAAAAACGCATTTTTCTCATTTGGATTTTAATATTTTTCGATTCTGTTTTCAGCAATGCATTTCAACAGCCAATTGGCACAATCATGTGGTAGGGAACTTGAGTTGCATTAATGTATGAAAAGTTATGGGAAAATTTGGTTAAAAAAATATAAATCAATGTTTTTCTCGGTAAATTTTGCTTACAATAATGCAACTCAAGTTCCCTACCACATGATTGTGCCATTATTGGCTGTTGAAACGCATTACTGAAAACGGAATCGAAAAATGTTAAAATCCGAATGAGAAAAACGCGTTTTTGTGATTTACTTCTTTGGTAATTCCCTATGATTGACAGCTGTCAAACTCCCTCAACTGTTGACTTGACAGATCAAAATTATATTAAAAGAATGTTTTCAATCCTCAAAATCAGTTGCTTTTCGTTTGAATTTGCTAGCACAACTCAGTTCTGGTACAGAAACACTTGAAAAACTATATTTTGAATGTCCCGCCAAAGGGTCATGTGACCTAATTCAACCAATCAGAATGCTCAAAAGGCCAAATTTTGAATGTTCATATCTTCTTAACGATTTAAGATATTGACCTGAAATTTTGGATTTTGAAATAAGACATCAGGATGCTTACTGAGACATTTTTGGGAGGTATTCAGAGACGACAAATATACCCTGGGCAAGTACCTTAAGCCAAATTTAAGACCCTCCGAAAAATTGTGATGGACAAAAAATCCCATGCACTTTTCCTGGTATTTGAAAAGATCCACAGCAGATCATTTTTAAGATCATCGCTTTACAAATACATATAAAATGTCTGTCTTCATTTGTGCATGTAAACATCTGTTACAATAATGTTTTACATTACATCACGTAGTTGTCATTATTACACTGTCCTAGGAATTATTTCTAAAATGAACACTGTAAAAGTTCTCTGATGCCTTTTAAAAATTATAAAAGCCAGAAACAAATATGACAAGTGAAGAACTACCTGTCTAAGGAATTGGCATCTCTAAGGCGGAATGGCATGTGGCATGCCCACAAGATGAGATTCTACATGGAACCTTTTTATGAGTTCAATTCACCCCTGTCTCTTTTATACTTGTATATAATTGCATGTTTATTTTCCCAATGGGTCATGTACACTTACCATTTGTTTCTTGACAACATCACTGTACACTGGTTTGTGGTCATATTGAAGGAAGCTGGCATAAGAAGGAGAAGAAAGCGCATCATCAGAATCACTGCTTGAAAGTCCTGAATAAAATAAAATAAATATGATAGTGAAGGTCAGTGATGGTCATACATTGTAATCAATGCAAAGAAGTTTTAAGCTGGCTACAACACTATTATTGTTTATGATCTTTCATAAGGTTTAAAAACTCGAGAGTCAGACACAGTCAGGTATTTTTACACCTGATAAAACATGTGCTGCAATTTTTTGAATGTGCTCCTACGGAGTTCAAACAATTGCACTTTTTTGCAACTTTTAATAAAATATAAAGCAGTTCTGGGACACTAGTCATGAAAGATTGTGCCATGTACATTGTACATGTAACATACCCTGCAATAGACAAAGCTGTGTGAGACAAGTTGCTAGAATGACTTTGTTTTCTTATTATGCTTGTCTATTTACACTTAAATAATATTATTGTTATTCAATGGAACATTACCTTCCCCCAATGTTTTAATCACCAACTCCTAAAGAGATCCTTTCAAAACAAGTGGAAATTATTTTCAATCAAATTTCAGATCTATACAAACTCTTATAGAACACTTTGGTTACCAGTCTGCATTCTTTGTGGGTTACACCAATCTTCAGCATGGGTTTTAAAAGCCTATATGGCCAACTGGTGTACAGTATTGCAGTCTGGGTTATCCCAGCATGTTTTTTTATTGATTGAATAATTCTTTAAAGCTGATTTGGACAGCACAACTTTTGCCTACAACTATCGTATGCAACCTGCTTATGCCATACATACAACACGAATCGTGTCGTCTAAATCAGCCTACAACTCGCTCGATCATAACTGTTTCGGCAACACGACAAAAAGTTGTAGGATTTTGAAACGTGTTTAAAACCCTATGACAATTGTAGCCACATACATTATAATTATGATGCGAGTTGTATACAATTTTTGCCTGATGCAAGCAGAACGCACTACAGGAAATTGCATGCGACAAAGTTGTGCCATCTAAATCAGCCTTTAGGTTTCATACAACTTTGCTGCTTGGCGTAGATTTTAAAAAGCCTTTTACTTACTATAATATCGGATTGGGATTCACACAGAATACAAACTGGTTTGATTACCTGCGTCCACAGCAGGAAAGATGGGCCAACCACAACACATAATTCACCTCATTTTACCTACTTGCAAAGCCAGCCATGTAGGTTTAATAAACGGGAGACAAAACAGACAGCTGCGCGCAGCGTGTCCATTTTGATGCACGTGTAGAGAGATACTCACTTTTTTCAACTTTAATTCTCTTCTCCTTAATATCTTGAGTTAAGCCACCAATTTTACGTTTCCTTGTGTGAGACATCATCAAATGTTACTTTTACAATTCGCTTGCCGAGGCTCTTGTACGCAGTATCAGCAGACTTGACAGGTAAAAAAGAAGCCGGAAGTTGGTCTTTCTATTCAAACCAAGCCAAATCAACCGCTCGGTTTGTTCAGCTTGGACGTGAAATTGGAAGACATCCTGTGGATAAACACTGTCCTGAGTTTCGTATCTCTTGTTTAATAGACAGCTTTAAAATGATGTTATTCTTCACACCACATTTTATCACAACACGAAACCGACGAAACCGCCATTTTTCTTAGAAAACGCTCGAGGTGACCTGGATCCAAGTAAAATTATATAATACGTCATGTACGTCTTCCTGAAAGACGAAAATAGAGACAACAATGCATCACGGGTTGTGATTCGATGTTTTGACGGTTTGTGTTGATGTTGAGATTAAAATTCTTCGTTTTATTTGGCTAAAAGTTGATCGGATATGGAGATCGAATATTCTGTGGACGCTGTCAAGCCTTGTAACTTCACGAGAAAGCGACAGGCTGTTTTAGAAAGTTGTGCTGAACAAAGAATGAAGGTAAGCTAATTATTCTTTTAACATGTGCGTTGCTACGTTCAATTCGTTCATATTTCCGTGATTTTCTCTTTGTTGACCAGAAGTAGAAAACTAAAAGATATGAAATTTTGGTCTGTTTAAATGGCAGGTAATCAATAAAAAGTTTTTTCTTCCTGGTAAATAAACTTATTAAGTTATAAATTTAATCAAGAGCATCCTACCAAATTAACGAGTCATTAACTCTTTGGAAGTTTCCTCTTCAATAGTCAAGCCTTCTTCTTAACACTCTGGCATCAAATACATTTAAAACCAACTGTTATGTCCATGTTGTTATTGTGAACCAGTTCGTACTGTAGATTTTTATTTGTTTTAACTTTCAGAAGCGGCCCTGTCTAGAAAATACTTCTTGGCAGACAGAAAATAATTTCAATCTGGAAACAGAAAACAGATCGTCATGTTGCACTACACAGCCCGTTGCAGACGCACGTCACCCTTCTGTTTGTAACCAACCTCTAAGAGATCCAAATTCAACAACAGTTAATGTTCACATAGACATAAACTGTAATATAGTGAATGAAGTAAATAATGTTCAAGAAATGGAAATTGCATATGATTCAGCAAACGTTATACAAAGTCAAGAACAACTCCATCAGCCATCCTCTCCAGTAAGTGAATTGGTGTTTTCATGGCTAAATTATGCTGTTGTTGTGGCAATCCTTGTGGAGGCACGGTGGTCTAGTGGTTAGTGCGTCGGTCCGTGGTTCGAGCCTGGTCTCTGCCGTTGTGTTGTTTCCTAAGACAAGAACCAAATCCATTGCAATGACCACTGTGTCATTTTTTTATTTTTAAGATGTGTGGACAGAAATGTATAAACTTCCTATCACCCTTTCTCCCTGGTCGGTTGGCAAGAAAAAAAAAACAACAAGAAAAGTATCAAATAGCTAATAGTTTGCACTCTGGAGATATTATCAAAACAAAGGGATTATGGTAAAAATGACAATGGGGGAATAAATAGAGGTTATTCAGTGCGACGTTGTGTAATACGGCTAAGTATTTTTACGAGTCAGTTTTTATTTTTTGAACCTTTTCGCTGAATAAATTGTTTATTATACCACTGTCACGGTAATCTTCTCCTAAAACTAAGTTTTTGGTTGTTTACCATTTACTAAAAATTTCCGGATTTTTGTTTGGAAAATTTCCATTCGGAACAAACGTGTTCCATTTACCTCCTTGTTCTAGACTCCTGTCAGTTATCATAATAGAGGCAGAATAGTTTTTGAGCGGGGCAACAGTAATTGTCAAACTTACCATTGAGATATGCCTCACAGCTATACGTCATAAATTCTGTTATATCTACGGACATATAGCAACATTTCGCACATTCATATCCAAAACCTTCCACCATTTTGAGTGCAGCCACGTGAGTGACTGCGAACCTGGGACTGCGAAGCACTTGGCCGTGATAACAAACTCGTTAATCGCCAGAAACTGGTAAGAATATGTAAATGGTACACAAATTTCCTGGAATTTCCATTTGGATTTTCAGAATGAAACAAAAACAGGACAACCTTTTCAGAGCTCCAGTTGATTCCAGAAAATTTCCACCGGGAAGAACCAAAACGGCCTGTTCCATTTATGTTCCAAATGGAATTTCCGGAAACTTTGTGTAAATGGTAAACAACCTTTGAAGCTGTTTTTCCCAGTGCGCGGTCAGAAGAGTGTAATAACGTGTCATATTTGCACTCTAGAATGCTATGTAGAATAATAAAACACTTTATTGAGTGAGCCGTAAGGAGAATAAATAAAAAAAATTATTGTCATTTCCTTCGTACAGATTCCCGCATTGCTGACAGCAAATCATTCGTTGTTACCTTACTGCCCTCGTTGTTTGACAGGAGAATCGGTAGGTCAATAAACCCAAAGCATGAAAAAAATATAAGACGAGGTCTAGTAAGAATGATTGCCAGAACTGCAGTTTGATGCTGTGGCATCAAATTGGATGGCCAGGTTTGGGAAAAATTAAGAAAAAATGCATCAGTACCTTTACATTTTTTGAGGATCGTGAAGTGTAGTTCTATGATGGAAAAATTCCTGGTTAAAAGTTAGGGTACTGATGATAAAACTTGTTATACCCCCTGTGCGTGAGAGTATTCAATAACAGGTTACCTTCCCACCAGCATTAGGGGACAAAATGGTTCTAATTTTGATGCAACTTAACCTGCATTTTTTGGGTAAAAGATGCAATGTTTTGTGACTGTGAGTCAAGTTTAAATGTACCATTAGCTTTGCAGACCGCAGTACACTACTTTTTAAAATTTCTTTCTCTACGTATTTGCAACTTTTTTTACTTACAAACTTTTTTATGTTTATTTACAGGGTCATATCAATCACCTCCAGCACTCAAGTTAATAACATCCTAAGCCACTTTTCATTTCTTTTCTTGTACTTTCATAAGGTTAAGTCACACACGAACCACAGGTGACCCACTCGGCCATAAAGAGTACCACAGGTAGCCCACTCGGCCATAAAGAGTACCACAGGTGGCCCACTCGGCCATAAAGAGTATACGACCACATTTTCCACATTGGAAAACTTTTCTACTGCCATGTTAATATATGCATTTTTGAAGCTTTTTAACTTGTTTTGAAAATTATATAACTCATTCCCTTTTTAATGTATTATTTAAAATAATGTACAATTATGTCAAATTTTCATTATTTTAAAGTGGTTTATTAATGTGTACATAAAGAAAAGAAAACAGGGAAAATAATAAAAATAATATGAAAAAAATGAAGATGTGTGGTTCCAGAAAATATTCATACTTCCCCCATGGAAAGTCATTAGAAATTCTGAGCAGGGGGGGTGGGGGGGGGGGGGAGACCTCAAAAGCCAAAATTTTTAAAGGAAAGTATGAAGCTAAATTGGAATTTCCAGAGGGGTGGGGTGGGGTGGGGGGTCCGTGGGTGGGGAGCTAAGCCAGGAGAATTTGAGTGAAAAATATATTTATATTCTTGAAGATGTAGTACAGTTGCCTGGCAACAGCACAACAAAGCTTGAATGACGTCAGCATGAGCATGGTAAACAAAGATGGCTAAACGGTACGCGAACCATTGAAAAGGACCTTTTACCAACGTTTTCAGTTTCAAAGAAGACAAATCATATGCACCCTCCCCCGTGCGGTTCTGCGAGACACGTATTTCTAGTTTTAAAAATGATTTAAATCTTGATTTTACTGTAACGTAACTGTAACTCCAAGGAAATGAAACTGAAACTGTATACTAAATCTCTTTATTGTGGCTTCTCCGGCAAATCTTGGATATACCGTACCACCCAAAGCTGTAGGCTACAAGCTTTGGCTAACCCAAGCATTTGTCCAGTTCTTGTTAAGCCTGGTTCACACTAGCGACATAACGGCGAGGTCCCGCAAATTCAAAACATGACGTTTATCGATGTTTTATGTCACCAGTGTGAACAACACAACATTACAACATAATAGAAACATAATGACATATTTATAAACATTAATTAAACGACATAAGGGAAAAACTGATCTTTTCTTTATGTCATTATGTCCATGTTCTTATGTTGTTATGTCACTAGTGTGAACCAGGCTTTATAAATTATTTCTTTTTGTTGTCGACAACGCGTTTGAAACATCTTGAGCTTGAACATCAGTTCTCAGAGTTTGCTGCATTTGTAGATATTTCCCCAGTGTTATTTTTATAATGTTCTCTAAAACATCAGGATTAAGGTAAGGAGCAGCTGTATTGCTATCGGACTGATCTGGCACGTCAATACTGAATGCCCAGCATGATCCACATTGTCCTTGGTTCTTGACAGGTGTCACATAACCTTTTGTTCTCCAATCAACATCTTTTGGAAGCTAAACGTTGTTTGGAGGTAGGATGGCAGATGCTGACTCATGGCCTTTGTTATCCTTGTACTGTCTGTTGTATCCATTTAAAATCAAATGAACTTCTTTACTTGTCTACAAACCAACAAGAAAATATGGATTAGAAGTAATATATCAAACACAAGGAAGAATGTTGTAAAATAAAGAAAAACAACAAAACAAAGAAGTGTTGTTCAACAACTTTCATTTGAATGGTCGACCACTGAAACTAATAGTACATGAGGCCAATATCTCTAGGGGGATTTCTGGTCCTCACGAGAATCTTGAATTTAAATTTAACATAACATGAACCCGTTTACTTCCAGAGTCAATTATGGAGACGTGGTTTTAAGTTCTAACTTTTGAGTCTGTGGACAAACCCCTTGGTGTGACCATTCAAATGAAATTTGTTCTAACTTTTGAGTCTGTGTGTGGACAAACCTTTTGGTGTGACCAATCAAATGAAACCTCTTCAGCAGTACCGTGACTTTTGAATGGTACCATTTGTTCTAACTTTTGAGTCTGTTGATGAAATCGTATAGTGTGACCATTCAAATGAAACCTCTTCAGCAGTACTTTTGCATGGTTCCATTTGTTCTAACTTTTGAGTCTGTTGATGAAATCCTATGGTGTGATCATTAAAACGAAACCTCCTCAGCAGTACTTTTGCATGGTACCATTTGTTTTTCAATATATTTTTTACAAAATGAAATTTGGCACTCTTGGGAGTAAGAGGTTAACAATTGCATACCATGTCTCCTAAATGATTCATTGCAAGCTTGAATGTGCTGTGTCCATCCGAGTTGTGTCTTTTAATGCTCTTGAGGTTCCCATTCCAAATGGTGTAACGTAAACTTTCCTTATCGTCAGATTATAGTCAGGCTATAGTCGTCCACCCGCCATTTGATCTAAAAATGCCAAAGCAAAGCAACTATGATCTTCAGTTCCAGTTCGATTTCACCTATGCTTTTATATACTTTTTCCTATATTATAAATTTAAAAAAAAGAAAACAGACGTTCTGTCCCTTTCCGATACACGCCTTTTTACCTGAAAAAATCAAAGTACCTTTTGGAAAATCTCGAGGTGTCCGCCAGTTAACAAACACAAAACCAGTCTTCTGTCCCTTGCCGATACAAATCCTTATATTTCGAAGAAATTAAACATATACCACCCAAAATATTATTACATTTCGCGTCAAAGGTCATTACATTTTGCGTTTCCGACGTTATTACATTTTGCGTCAAAATTTATCACATTTTGCTTTACTATTACGTTTTGTTGCAAAAGTTATTACATTTTGCGTTACTATTACATTTTGTGTCAGTTATTTCATTTTGTGGCGTAACAGCCGCCGTAATATACGAGACGTTGGAGGCGTGACCTAGCACCCAGGGTAGAACGGCGTAAAACACAACCCACAACGAGCTTTTGATATTTCGTTACCCATTTACCTCAGTTATGAGTCTTTGAAGACTCATAATTTGATTCAAATTTTATCGCGGTGTGTCCATTCAAACGTAGCCTGTTCCAGGCTCTCAGATAGTGGGGGCGAGCGGTTTTTCTTCGCTACCAACATTTTTCGCTCGCCCCCACTATCTGAGAGCCTGGAGCAGGCTAATTCAAACGAAACGTCTTCAGTCGGAACTTCTTTCATTTTGAAATTAGGAATCAAAATCAAGTCGTGGGAACGCGTACCGGACTATGAGCTATTCACAGGACCTCTTTTTATCGCGAGAATAAAAACTTTCCCCGAGTCTGAACTGACAACGTTTGCTGACAGCTGATGTTTGAGCACTCTTACCGCACTAAATAGACGCTTATGTATATTGAATTATTGCACAACTTTGTTAAAAAGAGCTATACTAACGTGTAGACTAACTTCGAAGAGAGGGTTTCCTTGTGCAAAGGCTATGCCGAATACAATACGATACAACATCAAACTGATTCAAAAACTGATTCCATCTATGGCCGGGCATTCATCGTGATAAGATGTCCTTCTGGACTTTTGAAGATGTATACACCTAATTACAATAACGTTGTCATATCAAAAAGCAAAAAGCAAGAGCAAAAAAACAAATATCAATATCAATATTTGTACTGACTAAAATCCTGTATTTGGGCAATTAAATTGTGCGATTTCAAAATGGATGCAATAAAGTGGTAATTGAACTTCGTGTCGTGTAATTTTGGTCTGAAATCATACGCGTGATTTCAAAATCGAACGAGCGCTAACGTGCAGCGCGAGTTCGATTACCATTACCATTATCATGATTATGTATATATGTATACACCTTATTCATAAATGGCGGCCGATTTATTATTCTTTTACATGTATGTTAATTAGCCTCACTTTAGAGTAAAAACTCTTTTGAATTTTGCACACGCTAACGAGGCCAGTGAGGCTAATTAACATACATATAAAAGAATAATAAATCGGCCGCCATTTATGAATAAGGTGTATTAATCATGTTATTGAGAGAAATCATTTGTATCAGTTTCTCGGTGTAATTTTCATGCAATTCGAGGCTGATTCATCTAGCGAATTTCAAATCGCATCACATGGTTAATAGGCCATTTCCGAGTTACGTTATGCCTCGCTGTCAAAGCGAGGCTATAGGTGCACAACCTTTCATATGGAAATGAGTTTTTATTCAAATGCAAATAAAACTCATTTCCATATGAAAGGTTGTGCACCTAGCCTCGCTTTGACAACGAGGCATAACGTAACTCGGAAATGGCCTATTAATAGACTAATTTCGATATATTAAAATTCATACTTGGCTCCGAGGCTTGGGGGAATAAAACAAAAGAAATCAATAATTCAACGCTGAACCTCAATGTAATTTCTTTTGTTTTATTCCCCCAAGCCTCGGAGCCAAGTATGAATTTTTATATATCGAAATTGGCTTTTTGCATTTTGATATGACAATGTTATTGCAATTAGGTTTATATAGACTGCAAGCAGTTACCCTTTTGTATTGTAATTTGTTTTCAAAAACACGCTGTTATAACCTCAGGACGAGAGCGTGCGTGATTTATACTGATACAAATGCAAAGGAGGGATTGGGGAGCACCTGAACCCGCGCTTCTCGCGGCTCGACTCGTTCGTTGTCTGGCGGAGATATATTTCGTGTTTTCATGATCATGGCCAGGAGAACGGCTAAAAGGTCAAAATTCCACAAGAATGGCAATGTTGATTTCTTGACCGCCTGTCATGAAATCAAATTTGATGAACTGTAATCCACTTCCATCCTTGTAATCCTGCACTTTATCTCCAAACTACTGCTTAAGTTTTGCTCTATAGAAGCTTTCTATCCAATTAAGTTGTATATTTGGTGGCATTTGGCGATATAGCATGGAAATGAGCTGAGCGAAATTTTGTTATTGCGGCGGGACAGTATAAAGGAAAGAAAGACACTGCTCGCAGGCGGTTTAGTGTACATGTGTTGCCTAAGCCAAACGTCTCTACTAAACCTTATAGGCCCAGTATCACCCAAAATGCATTGCGCGCCCAATGCCTCAATGATTGAATTTAACGCAGTCGAAAATTCCCAAAAGAGCCAATCACGAGCGAGCTCGTCATTTGAAAACAAAAACAAACGACCGCAAAGTCGAATGGGTAATACTGGGCATTTAACCTAAAAACGTCTACTTTCAAACGTCAAAACGCCTTGTCCAAAACAACGCCTAACCTTTCCTCACTGAGTGAGGAAGGTGAACAAAGGAAGGTGAACAAAGAGCTAATAAAAGGTACAAACCAAATCACGGAAAGAAAAGCAAATAATAATAATATTTATTGCTTATATGAAGCATTTTAACATTAGGATGTGATCAAATGCGCATTACACAACGCCAAAAATAATTATATACAAACTAACGAACACGTCAGGTCTGTGGAAGAGCTCGCAAAGGAGAAGCACGTGTTCGAGCCAGCGTTGCAATAGTCAGCTGTGTTGTTAAATCGCATGAAAGCGAGGCAAAATGTTCCACTAACACACGTCGAGAATCAAACCGGTATCTAAGTTAAACAGGACTGCTGCGAGCGTAGCGAAAAAGTCCAATATAGTTTGATGAAGATGAAATCTAAATAGAGCAGTTTTCAATTGAGTATCGAAAGTAATTACACAATTGCTTTGGTTTTGCATTGCTACGCTTTGTGATTGGCTAAAAAATCTCGCGCCACTTTCTCGACCAATCAGAAAACCAAAACCAATCGTGACTTGCTCGCACGCGTTTTCCCGCGCTTGGCGCCGCCGACATGTAATTGCTTCGAGCTCTGATTGGTTCACTGGATTTTTACGACTGCTGTGATTGGTCAGAGTAATTACTTTAGTTTTGGTTTTACGACACTCAATTGAAAACTGCTCTATATGAAGCCATCCCCTCCTACTATGAATTAATTCAAACCATAGGCCTCTTTAAAATAATAGGTCCTAAGGAGTCCGAAACGAATTATGACTAGCAGTAATCGGAGATTATGGAGACGCGTTCGAAGGTTTCCGGCGGAAAAGAGCCCCTGAAAAAAGCAATAGGGGCGGCCATTTGGAAGACCGGACACCAAAAAATCTCAAATTTTTCTGCATGCAAGGCACAGGGAAACCAACACGAAATTAGGATTGCGTTCTTCGAACGCGATAAAATAATGTTAGCGGTTTTACAAAATTTGAATTTTTTAGAAGCAGAGCACCAAGAAATTGAAATGCACTTTTGGGGAAAATAATTGAATAAAGGTCAGATCCCATGCACATCTTAAAAACCTTTAATTTCATTGGACCTGGGTATCACGCAGATGGACTGTTTTCAGGGCTAGGGTCCATTGTTCTGTTGTTTGTTTTATTATTTTCTCAGCCTAAAGGAAGGGTGTAGGAGTTTCGGAATAGCACTAAAAAGCACACTTGTATACTGAAAATTATGAAGTTGTTTTAATATTTTCTCTGTTCAAAAATATATATATATATATGAAGAATACAATATATTGCCATTATTTATCTATAATAATGATTGCCGTGATTCTAAAATTCTTTTCAAACATTACTCGACAATCGAATGGTATCATTTTAATTTGTCTCTTATTTGTATCTACGTTTTAGAAACGAAAATTTTTCTGAGCTTAATAACTAAAGTTATAGAGTAGCCATTACAAGGCCAGTTATTCAGTATGGCCCAAAACATCTCTTCTCCGCAGAGGATAAACGGAGATATCCCACTTTTACTCGAGCAACCTCGTCCCCAGTACCTTAATTCCGTTTCAAAATGAAACAAGGGCCCTGGGACGACGTTGTCATTCAACAAGAAATTCCCTCGTCCCCAGTCGCCGCTCCTTATTTGATCGCGGTGCGCATGGAGTTGTGGGATGGATATCGTTTCGCGCCCTTCCCATGACGCGCCGCACCCCTGTTTTCTCGCGCTTTAACGACGAAATGCAATTACGCTATACGGCATTTGGAAACGAGGCAAGAGAAGGTGTTATCTGCCAACTATTCTTGTCCATAGCAACCAATACAATTTCAAAGCCAAGATATAAGTATCTATCATCTGTAATAATATTTCAACTTCGAAAGTTTCGCGACCAAATTATTTCTCCAATTGGGAGATTACCAGAGGCCAATATGACGTCATATTTGTAAATATATAAAATTCTATCAAATTTCTATAATTCAATTACCATTTAGTTATATATAATTTTCCTGTGTGACGTTACAATGTCAAAAATAACTTTCTGTTCTGCCAGGGAAGCAGTCGGCAACTCCCATAAAAACAAACATTTTCTGGAAGGGACGAAAAGGCATTGAGGTTCCTCCGAAGCTACCCGATCCTATTCCGAAGAGGTACAGACGACCTTGCATCTCATTCGAATGCTGCAGACATACAAAATAGGAAGCGGAGAGACTCCGAAGAGATCCCGATAATTTCCCGAATCCCGACGGGATTCCGAAGGGGTGATGAAGAGGTCCACTGATGCATTAATTCATAAAATGATACCGATGGGATCTGAAGTGACGCTCCGAACTCTGCATCCGAAAAGGTAACGAAGATTTTCGATGATGCTCCGAATCCTGAACACATCCGAAACGGGAACCGGAAAGCTAATGAGGTTGCTCCGTATTCTTTAAGCTATTTAATAGCTCCTGCACAACGCAAGCGTCCATTTCTATTACTCATTGCAACTTCTCCTTCAGGTGAGGGGAGTTTATCAGATTAAAGAAAACCTTGCATTTAATCTATTTAAAAGCTGCTGTTTATCATTCTAGCCTTCCTCTTGTTTCAGTTTGATGTCGCAGTTCTCACACGTAACGCAAGATACACTGATTCTGAATACGTGACATTTACATTCTGCCTTTTCTAAGATGTCGTTACCATGTCGCCCAATTGTTGCGTGACGTGACGTTGCGTTATGTTGATGATGTCATTGACCTGTTGAGTATATTGACGAGGATGCTGGATGGCCAGTCCTTAGAAATTTCTCCAAATAAATGGCACTCATTGTGTACTCCTCCGGTTTTCCGTAACACAAGACCGAATGATCTAAGAACAAGAATATAAAACAGCGCGATTATTTCACTTATCCCGTCATGAAAAATCCTACCTCCACCCCACCGACATTTGTAGCAGTAGGGTTGAGTCGATTGAAATGAAAGCTATTGGTCAGTACTTTCCAATGAGGGTACTTTTTATTACGCAGTACAAGGTGGTTCAAACTTGTGAGTCTGTCGATGACATCCCAAAGTATAACCTTTCAAATGAAAGCTATTGAGCAGTACTTTCCTATGGTACTGTTTTTTATGCTGTACAAGGTGGTTCTTTCTTGCGAGTCTGTCGATGATATCCTAAAGTTTAACCATCGAAACGAAAGCTATTGAGCACTTTCATTTTTGCGCGGCCATTATACGCTCGCCAATGCTTTCTCGTTTCTAGCTCGATGGACTAAGCTGAGAAAAAGGGACTGCTCGTAGGTGTCCGGTGTAGAGCGAGTTTATCGTTACATTACATAAAGTGAAGAGTGAACTCGTTTAACTCTGACTTACTTTGATTTTCCACTGTATGTAGGTGTTTTCAAGTCCCATCTGAAAAGAAAACACAAACACACTGGAATTTTAAAACAAAGCTCTTCAAAAATATAATTATCATAAAGAAAATCGAGGATTCAGAAAGCAGTTTTTGGCCGTGTAACTTCTTACAGCATTTGGACATTTTAATTTTTCACGTATTGCAATGTTAGACAATAACAAGTTAATGGTACCTTTTGTCGTCCGGATCTATTCCGCAATAAAGTATGGACTTCATGTGAAAATGCTGCCTGAAGAACACTCTAAAGAGCAAAACATAAACAACATTATAGAGCAGTTCGCAATCGATTTTCAGAAGTAATTTAGTGATTCCTTTGTTTTTGCATTGCTAAGCTTTGTGATTGGCGCCACTTTCTCAACCAATCAGAAGCAAAAGAAAAACCAATAGGCCATTTCCGAGTTGCCTTTAGCCTCTCTATCAAAGCGAGGCTAGGTGCGAAACCATTCATATGAAAATGAGTTTTCATTCACATGCAAATAACTTTTATTTGCATGTGAATGAAAACTCATTTTCATATGAGAGGTTTCGCACCTAGCCTCGCTTTGATAGAGAGGCTAAAGGCAACTCGGAAATGGCCTACTGAGAGTTTGTCGCACGCGTTTTTCCTCACATGTCGCCGGCTGCATGTAATTGCGTCGAGCTCTGATTGGTTCAGTCAACCCTTCACAACAAGCTGGTTTTAAATTGTAACCATTCATCACAATGAAAAGGTGGTTCTAACTTTTGAGACTGTGGATGAAATCCTAAAGTGTGACCATTCAAATGAAAGCTACTGAGCAGTACTTTCCTGTGGTACTGTTTATTATGCTGTACAAGGTGGTTCTAACTTTTGAGACTATCGATGAAATCCTAAAATGTTACCATTCAAATTAAAGCATTGAGCAGTACTTTCCTGTGGTACTGTTTATTATACTGTACAAGGTGGTTCTAACTTTTGAGACTGCAGATAAATTCCTAAAGTGTGACCATTCAAATGAAAGCTACTGAGCAGTACTTTCCCGTAGATCTGTTTATTATGCTGTACAAGGTGGTTCTAACTTTTGAGTCTGTAGTTAAAATCCTGAAGTGTGACTATTCAAATGAAAGCTACTGAGCAGTACTTTTCTGTGGTACTGTTTATTATGCTGTACAAGGTGGTTCTAACTTTTGAGACTGCGGATAAATTCCTAAAGTGTGACCATTCAAATGAAAGCTACTGAGCAGTACTTTCCCGTAGATCTGTTTATTATGCTGTACAAGGTGGTTCTAACTTTTGAGTCTGTAGTTAAAATCCTGAAGTGTGACTATTCAAATGAAAGCTACTGAGCAGTACTTTCCTGTGGTGCTGTTTGTTTTGCTGTACAAGGCGGTTCTAACTTTTGAGTCTGTGGATGAAATCCTAAAGTGTGACCATTCAAATGAAACCCTTGAACGGCTTTCAGTTTTGAATGCCGCCGATAATTTTGTAAGTAAAAGGGCCAAATCACGCGGTACAACAACTGTTAACACTGAAAATCAAGCCAGCATGTGCCACAGATCCTTACTTGCGTTCGTTATCAGTAACAGTCATTCCCTGAGGTGTGACCTTGAAGCTGACGGTGGTGAATTTCTTAGCAGCTTCATCTGTAGACAGGCGTTCAACTGTTCGCTGAATGGCGCTTGCACCTGTCAGCATTTCAACATCACAGTGACCCAAATACATCAGTGAACCAACTGCAATAAACAAACAATACATCAGTGAAACATGAACCCAAACGGTTCCAGTTGCATGTTCCTTCTTTGAATTTTGAACGGTTCATTACGTTTGTTGCTTCAAACGTGTTCAATTTTCATCATCCGCACCCTTAAAGGTTTTCAATTCCTTTTTGGCAATTTTGAATTTGTCCTTAAACTCGACTGAACCCAGTGTGTTGTATTACCTGCACCCTTCGGCCATGACTGACCGTCTTCTGCATCTGTGGACTGGGTTTTATCGTCTCCTGAGAGGTCTGGAAATAAAAGTAAAAACATACTCAACATTAAAATGTATTAATGGATTCGAATGTAGCACAACAAAGGTAAGACGGTCGGGAAAAGAAGCATTATCAAGCGTGACTGTGAACTTACCTTGCGAAGGCATTCTTAGCCTAATAGGTAATGCCAAAGGCGTGATAGAATGCTGATAAACGAAAGCTGCTAAACTCCCTAAAAGGACAAACAGACAGAAAGGCGCGTTAAAGACAGTTCCAAGAAACAAATTTGACTTCTTCTTTGCATCGTGTTGTTTAATGATTGTCTCGACCGCTCAACTTACCAAACACGGGTTCGTCATTAAGGCCTTTCAATCTCACGCCTTTCTTAGTCGTCTCGATGAGAAAGTGTCGCACAAGTTCATTATCCAGATCAACTTTAGCTACAAGAAAATAAAACAAAGAACTTAAACCTTTTAGCCCACTGTTGTTAAACATTTTAAGTAACAATGCGTGTAACAAGTAGGCAATGCTTTATTGTTCCGCGGCATTTCGCTTTCCCCACACAAGATTGTTTAGGTTTTTTTACTGAGAATGCATCAACCTGTGGACAACATGTTTTTTAAATAAAATGTACTGGAACTTTATTTTAAAGTGATGTTTCTTTTATGCTACAAGATTTCATCTAATCGTGCAACTCCAAAACAATGGCCAAGAAAGGCTTCTAATTTGACATGTTTCCCACATAGAATTTTTGTTGCATTAAAACTCAGAATAGTTTTCACTAAAAGGGAATCAATTAGTAAACTAGAGAGAAATAAATGCACTACCTGGTTAAGTTATGGCAGATTTTCACGTTTCAGCCACTGAGGTGGACGGTTTCAACAATATCACAATTAACACCTTTCTGCATTCCTTGCCGTTAGGTTGCCTACTTCTTACTAGGACCATTACTTAAAGCATGATTCTTTCTTACGTGACCATACATTAACATTCACATAAAAGCCACAGACCAGCATCAGCATCATCTCGAAAAAGAAACCCTTAAACCATTTGACCATCCTGGAATACATACCTAATTGCGATCAAATTTTACTATTTCAAGGTAGATACGCATCAAAACGTGTCTCTGTTGAAGAATCCGTTTGGATCGATTTTAATGTTGCATTAAAGACTGCAAATGCGAAACATCTTTAAGTAATGATCCGCATAAGAAGGAAAGTGCTGAACGGCAATGCACGATGGTATGTCAACTTTTTTATTGTTACAACTAGTGATCTCATTGGCCTAGACTTAAAAACCGCTAAAAAGTTAAGGTTTAAGGTGCAGGTTTCAAGTAATTTAAGACCCAATCGCACAACATGCAATTTTTAAAAGATATTGTATTTGGGGAACTTCATCAAAGAAGCAAAATTATTAGCTATTGTCTTCTGCTATTCTGATTGGTTAAGCAAGAACATTTCCTAAAATTTACTTGAGGCAAATGGATTTTCTCAATTTTTATACTGAAATATAATTATGAACCATCAGCTCCAGCCTTCTTCTTGAAACCAAAGATATTCTATGTGGGAAAGGGCCAATGCCGCAGAACAATGAAGTTTACGGTAGTTCTTATGTGGAGCATTACTTAAGCTCATTGTTGTTTATATTCGTTTACGACAAATTAGTTATTGTTATCGCTGGATTCACGTTGTTCTTGTTACGAAACGCATTCGTAAAGTTTGAAACTTTACATATTCAGGACTCAAAGGCCCACCTTCACCCAAAAGACGTTGCGGTCGTTTGTTTTTGTTTTGACATGCTCCATCGTTCATACGCATGATCTGAATTTCGTGTTACACGAAATTCAGCACAGAAAGTGATCACGGCGCGCACAGCATTTTGGGTGAAGGTGGGCCTCTAACGCAATCGATGAATAAAGAACTTACTCATGTCTCCTTGAAGCCCCTGCAGCACATGAGCGGGGGGCACCGCCACCTTCACAGCTAAACCAAAGGCTCCTGGGAATGACTGACTGTCCCGGATGATAAAAGAGCCTGGTTCAGAGTCTCTTAGAATGGAGATGGCTGAGAACAACACGAGTTCATTAGTGCAGTTTGTACTATAATCTCATTATAATAGAACGGATTTCAACTGAATGTCGAAAATAAATTCGCAATTGCTTTGGTTTTGCATTGCAACGCTTTGTGATTGGCTAAAAAATCTCGCGCCACTTTTTCAACCAATCAGAAGTAAAACCAAAACCAATCGTGACTTCCATGCACGCGTTTTCCCGCGCTTGGCGCCGGCTACATGTATTTTCTTCGAGTTCTGATTGGTTCATTGGATTGTCTGCGTCTGTTGTGATTGGCCAGAGTAATTATTTTTATTTTGGTTTTTAATAGTTTCACGACACTCGTTTGAAAACCGCCCTAATTAGTTCAAACATGAGAACTGTTCAGTTGTAAACTGTCCAGTTTGACACGAGCATAGGACTTAAAATAAATATAAAAAAAATAACTAACGGAACCTTTTTGTACAAAACGCAGTAGTAACAAATTCACGGAGCTAGCTTACCATCACTTCTTGTAATCTTCGGTTTATACCAAAACGATGAAGTATCGCGGTCAAACTTCAGCCCTGGAATCTTTGGACTGTCAGGAAGGAACACATCTGAAAAATTCAAAAATAACAAAACTTAATCATACATACAAAATTAATACAATAATATATATGGCAGATAAGAAATTATCCACCGCAATTATCGCCATATTGTCAGAGCTACATGCTTCATAATCTAAGTTTTTATTTTCGCTGCTCCAACGTGTGGCGGAGATGATTAATATCAGAACCCACTATACTACTTCACGTTCAAAAATTTTAGGAAAATTCAAATTTCAGCAGTTTGCATATTTCGAATGAGCTTTTAGCCTGTTTCAGACATTCAGATAGCTGGAAGCGAAGGATAGGCGGAGCAAGCAAAAATATTGCGAGTGTTCTACCCAGTCTCCCCTCATTTTCCCTCGCGTGTTCGCGCGCCGGTTTTTAGCTGCTCCCCAGTCTCCCCTCGTTTTCCCCGCTTGTTCGCGCGCCGGTTTTTAGCTGCTCCCCAGTCTCCCCTCGTTTTCCCCCGCTTGTTCGCGCGCCGATTTTTAGCTGCTCCCCAGTCTCCCCTCGTTTTCCCCCGCTTTTTCGCGCGCCGGTTTTTAGCTGCTGCCCACCCCACAATCTTAACACCTGAAACTGGCTAATGAGCTTTCCGAAACTGAAGGACACGTTTATTATTTTTTCTAACCGAACATGGTGCACCAAAGACGATGTCCACTTGCCCAGACAAGTGATTTTGGCTTATGGACAAGTGGGTTATTAATCTTACTTGTCCTTTGGACAAAGTAAATATTCATGAAATAATTAAAAAAACAATGTGTTTTAAATACGTTTCAACGGAAAAAGTCAGTATACAGTCCGGTTTTAGACCTTGCATTATTAACTCTACATCCAAGGACAACTAAACTTAAGGTTTGACAAGTAAAACCGGAACCTCACTTGTCCATTGGACAAGTGTAGTTCAAATTTTTTTCTTGCCCTGTTTAAATGTTTGTTTTTGTTCGTTTTCTTTCTTTCGTATAAATGGCGGAAACTGGAAGCTATGCACAAGACTTAAATACCAAGTAAGCGAAAATACCGACAGATACCAAGTCTGTGGAAAAGCGAGCATGATATATCACTTACTGTCGACCGAGGAGCCAGACGATACACTAGTTGTTGACCCGTATCCTTTGTCCGAGTGAGGCTGGGATTTCTTCCTTTGAACCTCGTTTTCAAAGACCCCAGACCCCGTGGAGCGCACAGGACTCTTGCTCTCCAGTCCTCCGCTGGACATGCTGTGCGGAGTACTGGGGCGACTCAGTTGGGCTGGTTCAGGAACGATAAGGCTGTGCAAACAAAAACAGTTTGTAAAGCAAAGTAAGAACTGTAATTTGAATCTTGAGGCCACAACTGTTCGTGTTCATTTGCGCTTGAGCAAAACCACCTTTTTATTTTCTTCAGATTCAGGTTTTGCATCTTCCAGATATCTCTCATGACAACACAGTTCCCGTGCATTCTTGCTCTCGGAAATCTTTGTAAACTTCGATGAATGATCGGAAACGTTCGTACAACATTCGGGCAGTATTCGGAGAATTTTCGAAACTATTCGGAAATCTTCGGAAATTTTCATAAAACTTCGTAATTAGTTGTCGTTTATAGAATAAACAAAATAATAAGTGGGTGCGCGGATATATGAAATTGCGCTTGAGTGTTGAACTCCCGCTCACTCCTGAGATATTGAGTTGAACACGAGACACTAATTACGAAGTTTTCAGCAATTTTCCGAAGTTTTCCCGAAAATTTCCGAATATTTCCCAAAAAACTCCAAATACTGTCCGAATGTTGTACGAACGTTTCCAATCATTTATTGAAATTTTCCGAATATTTCCGAGGATGTCCGAAGATTTCAGAGAGATTACCCCTGAATCGCTGAATTCACGTATACTACATGATTGCTGATGCTCGCTACGATCGCTGAGCACTTTTACCTGACTGATCGCTAGCGAGCACCTCAAATAATTTTATTGTCTACTGGTTGCGTAGCAACCGTAGACACCATCCTGAAACCTGTGTAAGTCCGTAATGTAACAATGGAAAATTCGGAGAGTTTTTCGGATAGTGTTTGAATCTCCGGAGAGATCTTCGGATAGTTAGCGATGGCGATCGACAATAGTCGGCGAGGTCGTCGTGGCAATCGGTTATTGTCGGTCAGTCATCGGCAGTTTACGTGATTCTTCGTCAGTGTCGACTCACTATCGACTGAAACGTTGAAGATACGTCGCGTCCGTTGGTTCGCTTTTGCCTTGTACGTGTTTTGCTTGTGTTGGATTTGATGGTAATTTAGCTTTTTTATACAATGATTTTGCATTATTGCGCAACAAGAACCAAGCACGTCTTTCAAAGAATGTTTTTATCGACCCTGTATGGAAAGTTTCCAGAAGAATGACCATCAATGAATCAAAGTATTTGTTTCGCGGCCATTTAATATTGAATGACTTTATACGCAACTTAGTGGCTCCAAGTCCTTTGGCGTTTCGTGACCGTTTTAAAGACTTAAATAATTGTTCTATGAGAAAAACAAATCTCCTTCGGGAGATAAATAATTCCAGCAGTGGGACAAAATACCTCCTTTCGGAGACAAACAATCTCAGCAATTGGACAAAAAAACCTTCTTCGGGAGACAAGCAATCCAGTCTACATTCGACCCGTCATTCATGCAGATTCATGAAAAGCGAAAAATTATATCCGTGACCCGTGATTTACACAGTTTATCTGCCGTGATTCGTGATTACGGAAATGAGGATCCTTGAAACTGTTTAGATAGCAAACTCTGCATCAAATATAAGCCCCATAAACCGACGTGACCTTTTGCTCGATCTATTAACATATCCATATGTTGTGAAACACGACACGTTCTACCTACCTACAGTACATTAATTTTTTTTGTTTACAACACATAACAGGATTGTCCATCTTCTGTTCTTGTGAGACTGCAATTTTAAAATTTTCGATGGGGAGGCATACCAATACTATCAGACTCCCCTTAAAAAAGCTCATCTCACTTATTAGCTTATTTTTATGCATTTCTGGCCATCTTGTTAGTCTGAAAATTCAAAATGTTCCATGAGGGGAGGGGTTGGGGGGGGGGGGGGGGGGGGGGGAATGGAGTTAGTTCTTCTTGTTATTCATAGCAGTCTAACAACTTCAAAACGTTGCCTAGATCGAATAGAAACATCTGAGGCAACATCACGAGTTTCAAAAACGTGATTCGTGAAATGCATTTTCAAACCTCTGTAAACAGTGAAATTAGGGGGAAAAAACGACCGCGAGTCGTGATCGGTACACCCTCTTCACCACCCTGTATTCTGGGCTTAATTTTCAATTCCTGAACATTCCGAGTTTACCACCAGTAGACACATGTAGTTGTTGACTACCTATTATTCAACTTGTTACCTCAAATCAGCCATCTCCGAAAGAATGTCCTGAATAGCTTCCACGTCATCAGATGAATTCTTAGCTTCTATCTGTTCCTCCCTCTCCCCCACCCCACGGGTGTCCAATGGGCTTGTCCTTTCCAGGGTGGTGTGAGTCGCGGTTGTCATAGCACTTTCTGGACTAAGAACAGAAACATTAATGTGATAAAAGTCGGACCGACTTCATCAATACAGATAGGCATCAAGTTATTTTCTTACGGGGACGCCACACAACAACATGCGACTACCAATGACTTTCGAATAAAGAAAATTAACGCGAAAAAGGAGATACAATTTCAAAGTGAAGGAAAACAACGTGATTAACAGAACTGAAAATATTTTAAACGATGTACTTTTAGGCTTTTACATTGTTAACGACTGAAATACAGCGTGCACGAAAAGAGAGCTGTTGTTTCCTGAATGTCAATTATGCTTGGAAATGATCCAGAATTTTGGATTATAATAATGGAAATTAAGGTGAGGAAATTAACGCTCCACTTGATTAATGCCGCGGAAATTAGCGCTCGCAATTTTTAAAATTCGCGTTAATTTCATGGAACGTTAATTTTCTATAAGGTATGAGCAATCAAAATCTTGATCGTCGGCGATGCCGATTTCCCTTTCGTAAACAAGCGATGCCATTTTTAACGGTCGATGCCATCATTAACATTCATTAGTAACCAAGACTTTTGTAATGGTCGATGCCATTTCTCTATAATTTATGCCTGGATTGGGATGAAAGTAGGCTATCATTATTAGATAAAACTGGGTTTAGGTAAAGCGATTATTAGACCTAAGCTAGATTCGCCGTTAGGTTAGATCTAGGGATAGGGTTAGGGTTATAGATGTATCATTAAGAAAAGCACCTTTTATATTTAAATTTTTTTGGGGTTTGCCGGATCAACCCAGTGGTCTAGTGGTGATGTTAGCATGCAGAGGTTCCGGGTTCGATTCTAGGTAATTAATTGCATTTTTCTTTTTCTGAAAGAAAACAGAATTCGAAAATTGGTGAAAAATTTTCTAAGTGTCGCTAAAATGGCATCGCTTGTTTACGAAAGGGAAAATTGCGTCGGCGATCGATCGCAGACAGGAGAAACCGTGCTGGTTTATAAACGATCGCACAGCTCCTTACTTACGGTGGTTGTCTTTGTTTTTGATCACATAATAGACGTTTGTAAAGACTTACACTACAATTATTTCTTGGGGCGAGTGAGTATTTACCTGGCCTGTGTTCTGGCTTGGCTAGCTAAACGAATATCCTCCAGTCTCGCGTATCCCGCCTCTTCGTCTTCTCGAGCTTCTTTCGCACGTTCTACAGCAGTTGGTGATCGCTGGCTCAGCGGTTCGTTTGCGGCTTCCACACCGCGGCTCTCTGTCATGCTCAAAGTCGGATTAAACTGGTTTGACAGGTGCCCCACCACAGGGGTGGAGATGGGCGACGAGCTGATGATGGATTCGCCAAACGCCGAGTCCGTGTGGCCATCACTGCTGCTGAAGTCACAGATTAACGTTAGCGAATTAGTATTAAATTTCTCCTTACAGTGTCACAGGACTGTGAGAATAAGAGAGGCTGTGAGCGGTTTTCGAAAACAATTTCGCGATTGCTTTGGTTTTGCATTACTACGCTCTGTGATTGGCTAAAAAATCTCGCGCCACTTTCTCAACCAATCAGAAGTAAAACCAAAACCAATCGTTACTAACTCGGACGCGTTTTCCCGCGCTTAGCGCCCGCTACATGTCTTTGCTTCGAGTTCTGATTGGTTCATTGGATCGTCTGCCTCTGTTTTGATTGACCAGAGTAAACGCTTTGGTTTTGGTTTTGTGACATTCAAGTGAAAACCGCTCTAATCGAATTTGTCAGTTTGTTTCAACAGAATGATGTTTGTTCTTGTTTGAAAGATGCAGGTAGCTATCAGCTTTCAAGAGTACGTCGTACAGTTCGTACTGTAAGTAGTAAAGCACTCAGAACATTCAAAGTTTTCTAGTTCTTTAATAACATTAAAAGAGTAATGTAATGTAACCTCCGCCCGTGTCCTACACAGCCTACTGCAAGACCGGTATGCAGCCAATCAAAACGCGTGACAGCTGCAATTTTATATTACACAATGAACTGAATACTACGCGCTCTGTGATTGGTCGTTGCTTATGATCTATCACAGTACAGACGCACGGCTGACGTCATAGAAAAATTGTTTGCTTTGTTTTGTCCAACATGGCGCACAGTTTTGAAAATGTTTGCGAGATTATTCTAGATTGAGCAAGTGAAAGCCTCGAAAAATGTTTACGAGCAAGAAAAAGAAGAAGCCACCACGAAAAGTGTTCTTGGCGACTTGAAAACCACCTAAACTGGAACTAACCTTAGAACAGTGGAGCGCTACGAGGCAAGTTCGTAATTTTACTCTATTTTTTTCTGTTCATTGTATAAAACAAATAGATTCCATTTGGCCGTGTGTCTGTTCAGTTATAGATTACTTTAGACGTCAAAATTTGGTAAGAACATCAGTGACACACTCGCCTGCGGCTCGTGTACCACTTTTTTGTTCTTACCACATTTTGACGTCATCTGTGATTATTATTATTATTATTATTATTATTATTATTATTAAACTTTATTTAGACACGGTTTATTCATCAGGCATAACAATACTATAAACTATATATATCTATCTAAAAGTATCAAAATTCCTAGAAAATAATGCTAAAAAATTAAAATATGTAAAAATTATCCCCACCCTCGAGAAATAATATACCTGCTTTACAAGAATGCCGTGTATAGAAGATCAAGCAAAAAAATTGTGACAGCCCCTTCGAAAACTATTGATAGTTTCCGCTTCCCGCAGTTCCAGGGGAAGGTTATTCCAAATGACCGCACCATTGTATCTAAAACTGTTTTTAAGGAAATTAGTGCGGGGCAGTGGGATAGCCAGTTTGCTCTCATTGTCCCTCAATCTATAACTGAACAGACACACGGCCAAATGGAATCTATTTGTGAAATACAGAACAAAGAGAAAAAAACATACGCCGATGGTGATACTCCAAAGTTGGTCGTTTCGTCAGTGGAGCCCTTGGACTCTACACCTTCATCCAAACTGATACCGTCAATACTACTGGAAGGAGATTTCTCCATTGGATGCTGATCGTTGAATTCTGTTTAATGAAAATAACGCAAGTAAATAAGCGGCGTGATAAAGTGTCACGCAACAAGTGTGACGAACAACTCAATGGCGGATCCACAACAGACTCAAGGTCTTACAAGGAAGCTCTGAAAACAATAGAGTTGAGTAATACCCAGGTCCAATGAAATTAGAGGTTGTTAAGAGCTGCGTGGTATCCGGTAGAAGGGGGACCCCCGGCCCTGGAGCGAATAACGGGGGGGGGGGGGGGGGGGGGGGGGAGTGAAAATGTTAGGGGCGCCCGACCACCCCTACCCGCAAGGACCCCTCCCCGTAGATCCGCCACTTTAACTATATCCTTCGTCGTTAAAGGTGATGTTACACGGGATGATTCGCAACGACGCTTTTTAGCGCCACTAAAAGTTGATACCGTGTAACATGGGTGCGCGGACGATTTTCGGGGGCGGTTTGTGCTGGGACAGTCAAATATTTCATATAATCATTCTGCAGAATTAAGATTGAGTTGTGATATGCTCCAAAAGTGACTAAAGGCAATGGATGGAGTAATAAGTAATTAATAGAGTAATAAATAATTAAGTATTGAGTAGTTAGGTAACCTTGATTTTAATTTTCTGTAGTTGAATTATTCTAGTATTCTATCTTTTATGAATATTTTTAATAGTTTAAGCGCTGTGTAAGTTTACACTGATTATTGTTGTTATTGGTGTCATTGTTATTATTACAGGAGAAAGCTTGGACGTTTCTTTTAAAGACGCAAATTTCTTGGATGTTCAGTTGTGAGTAAAGGTGAGCGTTAAATACCGGCGTATGCGGAGTCGTAAATTCTTTGAAAAATTGTAATGCGTGACGCTAGTTTCTTTGTGAGATGCTGTGAATTACGCGATATGAACGTGACAAAGGATACCGCGTGACAAGGTAAGAGAGTGAGAGTTACTTTGAAAAAATGCAAAGATGTGCCTCACACACGTTTGATACAAGTGTCCGTTGTTGTTAGATCTAAAGGAGACAGACGATACACTGCGAGACACACTATGGTATAGGCCATTTCCGAGTTGCCTTATGCCTCGTCGTCAAAGCGAGGCTAGGTGCACAACCTTTCATATGGAAATGAGTTTTATTTGCATTTGAATAAAAACTCATTTCCATATGAAAGGTTGTGCACCTAGCCTCGCTTTGACAACGAGGCGTAACGTAACTCGGAAATGGCCTATTGCAATGAAACTACGGTTCATGACATGCTAATAGTGCTTTCAGAATAAGATGAAGTGCGCGTTATACAAGTATAACAGTGGTGCCCTCAGGCGCAACATATAATCGTGGTAAACGATGATATTGAGTGACACAAATACTGCATGGAGGCAAAGTGAAAAACGCGAAAGTGCTTTTCTTGCAAGGAGTGTACAGAAACGTGAAAGATGATGACTAAGGGTGAGCAAAAATACTGAATGGCGCGATGAAAAGTGATGATCTTAGACAGAAAAATTTGAAAGCGTGACAGATAAGGGTGCGTGGCACGACTGTAAGTAGCGTGAAAGCTGATGATAGTGCGTGACAGAACAACTGGATGGCGTGACAGAACAACTGGATGGCGTGACAATGACAAACATGAATATGAATGTACCTGTCTTTTGATCATGGACACGATACTCAAGACCGGGAACGACATGTTTGAGCGAGCCTTTAACTGCAACAATATCGATTTCTGGAGGTGGTGGTTCGGCTGGTTCCAGGTGCTTTGAAGGTTCAATAATCTTCTTGGGTGGGGCCTTGCTGCTGTACAGCGTTCCGGAGGAGTGACTAAGCTCCCCCGGTGCCAGAGACTTTGCATTATAACTGGATATCTCCTTGAACACGTCTGATGCTGAGACGCTGGTCAGGCCAGGCATAGGTATAATCTGGCATTTGAGATGTTGGTGGTGCCCAGGACGCACGTTATCGGTATGAAGCATATCTGTGAGCAGCGCTATTTTGGACCTGACATTACCCCTTTCGGGCAAAGTCCCCGAATCTTCTATATCTTTTCGCTCGTCAAAATCAAACAAGTCTACACCGTTCTCTGACTTATTGTTATTGAAATCTAAGACATGAGGCCCACTTCTTTGCTTACCAGGGTGAGATGTCCATTCGTCAGCAACCGATAACACTCCGTTCGTGACGACGCCACCCGAAGAGCTCCCTTCGTTGCTCGGTAACCTGTTATATCCGACAGTTGTGTGAGTAACAGTTGTAGCTTTGAATGTCCTTGGTGTAATTTGCGTGGCGTAATATTTAGGCGACGTTGGCGACAAGGGCGATGATGTCTGTGACAAGGGTGCTTCATGTAAAACAAACGAAGAAGACGCTTGTCTCTGAGGCTCCGAAGGATACCCATTTGGCATCTGCCCCGCTGTGGAATTGTTATTCCACGAGTAATTTTGAGAATACGGCGGTGGTGCCGTTGGAATTCTACTAGGTTTGGACCCTGTAGGGTAATGACCTTGCCTAACAGCACCCACTCCATTCTGAACCACCCCAGGTGCACCCTTCATTTGATACCGTATCCCAGCATCAAAACTTGTATTCCGCACAGGAACCCCAGGCGGAGAGACTGATCTTGCGCCAACATTTACAAGGACATTTTTGCTTGGTCGAGCCTGCTGTAGAGTTGAGTCTAAGAGCTCTGAACACTCTCCAAGTTCCAGTAAAAGCTTGTCAATCGATTTAACCTCATCATTTACCACCTCCCCACTTGAGTGTTGCATTTTACCGGCGGTGTAATGAAGTCGGGGCTGGCTCAACTTCACATCTGAATTTGCATTATCGTTTTTAAATCCGTGCGCATTTCTTCGTGTCAAAGTATGTGCTCTGTTTTCAAAGAAGTTCAAGTTGTCCGCGCCTAACGATGGAGGGGCACCGCTATCAAGACTCAAAGATCGCACTTTCTTTTTGAACGCTTTGTCCACTTGAGCGTACAAATGTCCATTCACTGGGCCAGCCACGTACTCTGGGGGACCTAACAAGAAAAGGTCTTTTTAGGATTTCATCTACAATCTCAAAAGTTAGAACCATCTTGTACAGCATAATGGTCACACTTTAGGATTTCATCCACAGACTCAAAAGTTAGAACCACCTTGTACAGCATAATAAACAACACCACAGTAAAGTACAATGGTCACACCTCAGACTCAAAGACTCAAAAGTTAGAATCACAGACTCAAAAGTTAGAATCACCTTGTACAGCACAGTAAATAGTACCACAGTAAAGTTCTGCTCAACAGCTTTCATTTGAATGGTCACACTGCAGGATTTCATCCACAGACTCAAAATTTAGAACCACCTTCAGCAAAATGAAAACAGCACCACAGGAAAGTACTGCTCAAAAGCTTTCATTTGAATGGTCACACTGTAGTATTTCATCCACAGACTCAAAAATTAGAACCACCTTGTACAGCACAATAAACAGTACCACAGGAAAGTACTGCTCAAAAGCTTTCATTTGAATGGTCACACCTTAGGATTTCATACACAGACTCAAAAGTTAAAACCACCATGTACAGCGTAATAAGGAAGTCTCACAAACATTTACTTTTCGGCATTTATCAATTGCATGGTTGCACGTTCAGGCAATTTATTTTTAGTGCAAGAAACAATTCAATAACCTTTGATCTAAAGATGCGTTATTAGATAACCAAAATATTATTTTTAATCGTCCGCATAATAATCGTAAAAGGATATATAATGACCACAGCGCTTTTTTTACGTCACGTTTACACACATCTTAACTGGAGTTCATAAGAGTCTTTAATTATATGAAACTGAACAAAATGTAAACTATTATACAAGTGAAGTACGTGAGTACATAAAAGTTCGTTTTGGCGCCAGACAAAACATAATAGCATGGTTGACATACGAGTTAATTGGAAATAACATTCGAGGCATTGTCTTTCAATTTATTCTCAACGATTTGACAGCATTAAGCACTTATCTGTGATTGTCTGAATCCGGGAATGGTTGTCCGGGTTGCTGCCAAGAGCGAACGGAAAATACCGCAATATTTTTAAAAACATTTTTTTCTTTCTATTCATTTTCATACGGTTCGGATACAGAAGATGGACGTCAGTTTGGATAATCTGGTGTTACTCTATTGAAGTCCGAAAAACTTAAAGTTAGCATATTTATGAGTCACCACTGTTTGACCTGTTTCTATTGTAGAGTAATACTTCTCTCACCGAGATGGAATAGATTACTTGAGCATCCACACTGTTAATTCCAAACTGGCGCGGACCCCCCCCCCCCCCCCCCGCCCCCGGGGGGGGGGGGTACTACCATATATGAGCTATATAGGTATGTGCCGCTGTGAAGGGTATGGTTTTCAGGCAGTTTAGTCTGGGACAGGGTATAGTTATCAGAGATTTTTGGTCTAGTATCATTTTCCGCGAAACTGATCAGTTGCGTGAAGAATTTAGTCTAGACAAGGTTTACTGGCAAATGACATTTAAAAATCGGTACGGCGGGCAGTACGGCATTTTTACTGACCCCTGGTATCTTAGACTGTGATAGTGAACGACTTTCTGGAAAATAGCGAGTCTAGAAAAGGTCTAGGATAGGGTAGGATTTTTCGGTGTTTAGTCTAGAATAGGGTTGCAAAATCCAGCTAAAATGGTCTAGTATAGGTTAAGGGTATCAGAGTATTTTCCGCTGGCTTTTCTTCGCGCCTTCCCCAACTATTCGCGCCTTCCCCACTATCTGAACGCCTGGAACAGGCTAGATCTAGGATGACCACAGTATGTCCCAAAAAAACGCGACCTAAAATAAACCAGTGAGAAGACTAGAGATACGAAGGTACGTTCAACAATACAACGAACATAACTCGAGGTAAAGCTTTTTGAAACGCACTTTATATGACTATTTAATGATCTTTGTCAGGAAAAAACACTTCTGGTTTCCGCAAGTAATAACGGAATATTTTGAACCAGCGCCTTAGAACCGCATATTTTGGGATAAATCCGTTCTCAAAACAAGCTGGAAATCGCCTTAGTGTCGAGTTCATTTTTAATAAAAATACTAAAAATGCTTTTTTTGAAGGACCCTAGAACAATGTTTGTAATAGTAGTTTTCTTTGGCTCTTATTCAAGTTTGTTGCAGCTTAAACTAGGTCAGGTAAGGTCACCCACGAACCACAGGTGGCCCACTCGGCTGGTCACCCACGAACCACAGGTGGCCCACTCGGCCGAAGCTTAACCCGTTTTCTGTAGCATGAAGCAACAAAGGGTAAAGAAAAACGGCATTTTTAAACGCCCGCATAATATTATGATGAACACAGTGCTCTTTATTATGTCACGTTCACACACATCTTAACTGGAGTTTACCTTGCATTACCTCGCTTTGCTCACTAGCTTTCCTTTGAATGGCGACACTAGGATTTCATCCACAGACTCAAAAGTTAGAACCACCTGGCTTGTACAGCATAATAAACAGCACCACAGGAAAGTACTTCTCAGTAGCTTTCAATTGAATGATCACACTTTAGGATTTCATCCACAGACTCAAAAGTTAGAACCACCTTGTACAACATAATAAACAGTACCACAGGAAAGTACTGCTCAGTAGCTTTCAATTGAATGATCACACTATAGGATTTCATCCACAGACTCAAAAGTTAGAACCACCTTGTACAGCATAATAAACAGTACCACAGGAAAGTACTGCTCAATAGCTTTCATTTGAATGGTCACACTTTAGGATTTCATCCACAGACTCAAAAGTTAGAACCACTTTGTACAGCATAATAAACAGTACCACAGGAAAGTACTGCTCAGTAGTTTTCATTTGAATGATCACACTTAAGGATTTCATTCACAGACTCAAAAGTTAAAGCCACCTTAATAGTACTGCTCAATAGCTTTCATTTGATAATGGAGTCTTGTAGTGAACTCTAACTTCCGAGTCTGTCGATAAAATCCTATGATGTGACCATTCAAATGAAACCTCTTCAGCAGTACTTTTGTATGGTACGATTTATTTTTCAATATTGTACAAAATTTAATTTGGGAGTTTTCTTGAATTTTGATGTTTAGCACCCTTAGGCGTTACAGGGATAAGGGCGGTGAGTGGACACACTCCGTAGTTATCAACTTCGCTACGAGGCCACATTTGTAAGATAAAATATGGAATAAATTGTAGCTCTTAGCTGGATTAGTACTGCTATCTGAGAGAGGAAATAATCTAGTTTCATAGCATGGAGCAACCAGGAGTATTGCAATCTCGTTCCTAAGGTCTCTCTAACGGGAGTCTGTAATGCCTCAGTTTATTAATTATACTGTAAAAGAGTTTTCTCAAATCTAAATCTTTGTTGAGGAAAATAAAGTCGAACAATTCACTGAAAACCTCCCACGCATTCCTAACCACTGTCTCAATGTTCTTTTTTGAACTTTTCCCAAGTGAAAATTTTAGAAAATTTGCCATATGTGTACTATGGACGAAAATTGACACCGCTAAATGAACTCGCAGATTAAATAATAGTGGAATAGGTTAATTACTTGCGCCAAACCCAGAGCACGTCCTGAAAAAGTATCGTGATATTGTGGTCGATAAAGATTGAATTTCCGTTACAAGTAAATATTTTACCATATGCTAGCTTGAAGCGTAACAACTATTCTTCCGCAATAGGAAGCGAAAAAGCTATATACATTCCATAAATCGGATATAAATCGAGACAATTGTCGCCGGAAAGCTAAGTCACTTTTAACCCTTTTAATAATTCCCAAGTCCCAAGAGTGACAAAATCAAAATTCAAGAAAAAACACAAATTTTATTTTGTAAAATATGGAAAAGCAAATGGTACCATGCAAAAGAACTGCCAAAGAGGTTTCATTTGAATGGTCACACCATAGGATTTCGTTAACAGACTAAAAACTAAAAAGTTAGAACTGTGCTACATTTCACCATAATTGACTCCGGGAGCGAAAGGATTAAGCAATGAATAAGGCGACAAGCTCATCAGACAAAGCGAAAAGTGCTATAAATCCTGTATTTGCGGTAGGTAAACTATGCAAGGTACCCCAAAACTACACACTTCTCTTTTAATCGACAATGGGTCACTAAAAATTAAGCGGTAGAGGTAGTGATAACAGTCTGAACAGTTTGTTTTATGTCAACATCACGTACAAATAAAACGAGTGTATATTGTACATAAGTGTGAGTTCTTTGTCATTTACTTTCAAGTCTGTGGATTAAAGTCCATTAAAGTCCTGCTTATAACAACTTTCATTTGAATGGTTATACTTTAGTGTTCAACTGACAGACTCAAAAGTGAAAAACACAAAACATAATTGTCGAGTTCACATTGCACGGCTAGACAATTGACCTTTCAAGAATGCCGTAAATAAACCATGTTGTTGTGGTGTTGTTCTGCACGTCGCAGTACAAGTAAGTTTTTAAAAATAACGTGTTTTATGCAAAGAAAAACGTGTGCCCATTTGGACAATTTGGACCACAATGATCGAGAACATTCTTGCGGTATGTAAAATCTAAATGTCGCGTTGACTGTGATCAAGTGTGATTCTGTGCATGGAATTGGATGCATCCAAAAGTTGGCCTGGGACGAAGACGAATTCAACCGACGATGGCTACCAAATGTGTGCGGCCCATTCAAATTACATTCTTGCTGTACGGTTTGCTGTAAAAGTTGACTATATCCAAATCCAAAAGTGTGACCATTCTACTGGGCTAAACCAAAACTTGACCACAAAATGAAAGCTAAATGAGCAAACATCGATCTCACTAAATTGTGGTTTCGCGAATTGCCTCCCAAAAACATGGTACACGCTTATAAATTAAAACCAGCCCGCCGCTTTTCTTTTTAAGTCAAATTTTGTCCTAAAGTCAAATTCAAGAATCCTAAATTTTATTTTGTAAAATATTATAAAACAATATATGGTTCTATGCAAAAGTACTGCTGAAGAGGTTTAATTGAATGGTCACACCATACTTGATAGCATTTCGTCGAGAGATTAAAAACTTTGCGGTGTCATCTTCCGACTCAGTGGATGAACTTCTTTTATTAAAATGACAACCATTTGGCAAAATTTGTTCTTTAGGAGAAACAGAGAGTCAATAAAACAAACAAGAGTACTTAAAATCAAAATTCAAGAAAAACTGACACCAAATTTCATTTTGTCAAACATTGAAAACAAATGGTTTCATGCAAAAGGACTGCCAAAGAGGTTTCATTTGAATGGTCACACCATAGGATTTCGTTAACAGACTCAAAAGTTAGAACAAATGGTACCATGCAAAAGTACTGCTGAAGAGGTTTCATTTGAATGGTCACACCATAGGATTTCGCCGACAGACTCAAAAGTTAGAACTACACTACCTTACATATCACCTTCGTGTCTTGTGGTAAATAAGGCCTCTACACTCGGAGTGAATGGAATAATAAAACAAACAAGACCTACGCTTGAGTCTGTGGCTGTATCCGGTAGCTGTCCCTGAACTATCTTTAATGTTGGCGTTCGTGTAATCGGACTTGTTGTAATCTACAGTGGAGCGGATTGAGTGAGTGAATAACACGCTTTTAACCAAAGCTAAAGCTACAACACTTCAAAATCCCTGCCACATGGAAATTCCAAGCGTAGCCAAAGAAAACTATATACTATAATGGTTACGCCAACCCTTCCTGTTCGGAATTTAATGCTTTCGAAAGATAAAATTACTGACAAACTTTAACCCTTTTACTCCAAGAGTGCCAAAAATCAAAATATTCAGGAAAAATCCAAAATTCCATTTTGTAAAATATTGAAAAACAATAGGATTTCGTTGACAGACTCAAAAGTTAGAAAACTACACCAATGTCTCCAAAATTGAGTCTGGGAGTAAAATAGGGTTAAACGAAACACAAAGTTGGATTTCAAAAACGTCGAAAGTCGAACTCACTCGAGTATGAAAAATTCCGCACGCAGTAAAGGAATATAATCCAATAAAAATGTGAACCGAGGTTTTGCGATACGAAACCCCCGTTTCGAAAACCAATGTTTGAGATCGATACTCTGAGATTTCTGTAAGGCTATACTGTACACAAACTTCTTCCGTCAGCGAAGCACACTGAAGCAAAGTTTACGTTAAAACAGAGCGGAAAATCAGACATGATAGCGATCTCATAGGTTGGCCTATTCAAGACCACGATGTCGTTATTGTCTCTCGATATGATCGACTCAATGTAAATACATAACATTCCTGAGTTATTCACGGAATCGTGTTCAAAGCAAAACAACAACAAAGAATAACACACTTACAGTGTTGTGGGCTGTTGATGCGCACTCCATTTCGGTCAAAGCGCAATGGTGCAAGAACGGCCATGTGTGAACATTAATATACTTGCCAGCAAAAAAAAAACAACACAGACGCGTAAAGCGCAGAGGCGTAAGAAATACCGCAAGTAAATCGCTTGCGCCGGTAACTTGATCTTGGAAACGATTCGGAGAATTTATGATTCGCGATGAAGACAGACTCGCAGCGCGGGGCCACTTACGAATGGGTGAAATAAAACAACATGTTTCCATAAAAAGTTAAAAGGCCACACGAGCTGATATTTCCGTGCGCACGACTTCCCGTTCCGATTTCCGATGCAGTTACAGAAACCATTTATTTCCAGCATGGCAGGGAATAACAAAAAACTAAATTAACAAAAAATCTCGAATTTCCTTTCCCGGAATAATGAAAAACAAACAGCCCAATAAAGTGCTGTTCAATAGTTTTCATTTAAATGGTCACACTAACAGATTTCATCAACAGAGAAAGAAGTTAGAATCACATGTACTTGTAGCTAATATATACGACTCTGAGAAAAAAAAAATGGCGTCAATACACGAAAATACGTCATTCCAACTTGGGACAGCACACCGTTGCGCTAACTTTCCCACGCCGAAATCATCAGTTTCCTTATACTAATAAACCTAATACCAACAAAATTAGAAAATAATCTAATATTGATTCTTTATGACCACCGAACAACTAAGCAATCAACAGCCGATGGCAACGGGTTTGACAGACATAAACCTTTTACCCGATGGAGTACCGTGAAAATAAAAACAGCAGAAGAAAATGCTAACCGTGTCTGATCGATCTATGAGTAACGCGTAAAGCATTTAGAACATTTGGGAAAGCTTCCATTGCATTCTACATAGTGTTGGACAATGTGTTTTTGTGCACAGAACAACATGATCGACTGGTATCCATTACAAACACAAACATACATAGAAATGTTGTGAGCGTTACTAGACCTGTGATGAGCAGTTGTAAGCTGAGTGGTCGTGTCCTGGGTTCCTCCAGCGTGTAAATAACGTTCCTTTAGTTTTGTACTCCAAGACAAACTCGTCAACATACGCTCAGTAAACAACAGAAGCTCCGTTAAAAGCCAACAAACACTTGACTTGCAAACGGCGGCTTGGCACACGGATAATCCGCGCTTTTTGGCAGAAGTCTCCGCGCGAACTTCGACAGCACCTTACAATGAACCGACTGATGTCGTTTTGAAATTCAACGCCTGATTTTTCCAATAAAGAAAATACAGAGAGATGATTATAATTATCTCTCGTTTCAAACGAGGGTCACGCGAGATCAAAAACTCGAACAAAGTGACGAGACAAGCTGACAAAATCAGCGGGCTTCAAAGGTGAAACATCATGGAAGACAAAGAAAATCAATAGTTCAAGACGAATGTTATACGATCAAAATTAAACATGACAGCTTGGAAATATCTAGCATTATCAATTGCTTTTGACACGTTGAATTACCATCGATGGTTTCACTCAAAATCACAATAAAAAAGAACGGTACAATAATCTAAGATATGCCGATAAAAAACAACAAAGATTTTAAAAGATAAGGGGTTTAAATACTCAATCACCGGACGCTAATCCTATCGCTCATAGGAACAAATCTTTGTCGTGAAATGTGGTCTAAATTTTGAATCTGTACATGAAGTCTTAAAAAAGTGACTATTCAAATGAATCTTACTGATTGGCAGGCGTCTATTTTCTCTTGGATTTTCGCGATTCAGTTCTTTACTAGTGTAAATTTATAAAGAGTTTGTTAAAACCCTACTTTGACAGTTAGAAGAGTTAACAGTGAATTAATTAAACTGAATTTCACAAGAAACATGGTCTGTAGTTAAATCTCGCGAATATTTCTTAAGAAGCAAGACGGAAATTTGAAATATCATGAGGAGGTGTCCAAAGCAATGACATACACAAGAAAAATTTGGGAAATGTAGCATGCAAGCTGGTTTTTACAACAACAGATAGGCTCTTGAAACAGTGTGGGAAACAAAAGAACCAAAATGCACTCCACACTAGAAAGATATTTGATTTCAGAGGCGGATTCACTGATTGCAAACATTTCCTGTTGTTAATGATGACAAAATTCTACAAATATTTTATCCGGTTCAATGTTTTCATACGACAAATAAACAATGGAGCAAACAAACAGGGGACAACGAGTGAAAAATTGAAACAAAATTTCTAGGGTTTTTTTGTTCGAAATTAAGGGAAATTCAGTTTCAATGTGATACCAATTTTAGTTATTCTTGTCTAGCTAATCTTTATCGTTTGGCAACCAGAGCCAAAACGTAAGTGATGAATTTTTGTTATATTTATAAACCTCTGAGTCTGTACCGGGAATGTGATCACTCAAACACCGGGCAAGTACCTTCGATCGATCCAGTGCTACAGAACATGCTTGTCATACATTTTGAGTCTGTGTAACCATTCGAATAAAAGCTATTGAGCATTACTTTCCTGTGGTACAGTTTGTTATGCTGTACAAGGTGGTTCTAACTTTTGAGTCTGTGGATGAAATCCTAACGTGTGACCATTCAAATGAAAGCTATTGAGCAGTATTTTCCTGTGGTACAGTTTATTATGCTGTACAAGGTGGTTCTAACTTTTGAGTCTGTGGATGAAATCCTAAAGTGTGACCATTCAAATGAAAGCTATTGAGCGATGAGCAGTACTTTCCTGTGGTACTGTTTATTATGCGGTACAAGGTGGTTCTATTAAAGTTTGAAGTCTTTTAAGTCTCTCATTCAATTCAAATGAAAGCTATTGAGCAATCCTTGTGGGGTTTATTGTGTTATACATGGTGGTTCTAACTTTTAACTTTTTTTTTTAACTGGTGTGACAGAATACCTTAAAATAGCGCGACTTAGTGGAAGTGAAGTGATGAAGCTCATAACGTAAATTTACCACCTTTACAATAGATTCCAGCTCATTTTGGCCGCGCCACGAATAGCTTTCAGGACTCAAAACTTAGAACCGCCTAATGACCAGTGAGACTCATATGTCCCGCTGCAGAAACACACCTCTATTTTATACACACGACCCTACAAGCTTTGTGGCTACTGTTACCGCTACTGCTACTGCTACTGCTGCTGCTGCTGCTACTACTACTGCTACTGCTACTGCTACTGCTACTGCTACTGCTACTGCTACTGCTGCTGCTACTACTGCTGCTGCTACTGCTGCTGCTACTGCTACTGCTGCTGCTACTGCTGCTACTGCTGCTGCTGCTGCTACTGCTACTGCTGCTGCTACTGCTACTACTACTACTACTACTACTGCTACTGCTGCTGGTACTGCTACTGCCACTGCTACACGGAAAATCCTATAACATATTAAACTGTTTCGGTTGAATAATTGAAGAGGACGAAAGAAGACATCAAACGCAATATCTGAAAGGTTCTATGTCATCAAATTTAGTGTTACAGCTCAAAAGAAGTATTTGTTATCAGTGAAAACCTAAAAATAATGGTTTAGTTTTGTTTAAAATCACTCCGGCATTACTCTACAAGTGCTCTAAAAATAAACATAAGTTTCTTTATCGGCTGCAGATGACCAGGTAAGAGTGATCAGCATCAAATTTCTCCTTGTAAGATCAATGCCTTATCAATCAAAAAGGTTATGAGAATTAAGGACATGATCACACAAGATGAATTCTCTTGATATCCAAACAATTTCTCCCCAATAATTCTATTGGAAATGTATAGGGACAAGAAATGAGAATTTAAATTTTGATATTAGGGCTTAAAGGGTTAAAGTTTATCGCCTTGTGTCTTGAAAAACTTGCGAAAGCTCTGATGGTTTATTCCTTCTTCGTAAATTCACTTGATATCTTCTTCAAGTACTCTATAACCCCATAAGCGTTACATGTGTTTAACAAAGGAATTTAGTTTTAATTTGGGGCAGCTTTGACGCGTCATAATATTTAAACTGCGACCCTTTATTTACACAAACTTGTAATTGTGCTGGCGTAGATTTGGCAAAATGGGAAACGGAAAATAGCTGTTTGTACATATGTACACTGTATGAATTGTTTGTTTTGATGCCGTACTGTCGGGTTACGTTTATTGCCATGTATGTTTTTTCTGTCTAAATTAAGTTAAATGTGTTCGCGATCTTTTGTTACATTGCGAAAAATTCATGACGCGAAAAAATGTTGCCAAAATTGGTATGCGCGAAAATTACATTTTAATTTAATACATGTGAAGTAAAAGCAAATTAAATATTTTAAACATTTTCTGCTTTTGAAACGAGTTAAATGTATCAAGACTATGCCAGTTTGAACATTTCATTTTCTTTCAGTCGTTTTACTCGTTTTTTCGCTAGCTACTTTTTTATGTGAACCATAAAATAAGACATTTTTATGACGCCACGTTTTATGCAATAAGCTATATATTTCATAGGATACTAAACCTTTAAAATCATAGCCTTGACTTTGAAAAAAAAAATCGTTTTATGGGAAAGACTATTGTTTAAAAGAACTGAAGGTTGCTAGATCGCCAAAATATGTTTCTTTTTTACTATCCAATCAAAGATTACTTCTTTTGTAGTAAGGCTTCGGATGAAAACACAAGTGTAGCAAACCTGACTAAAAAGGAAAGTTTCTTTTTATACGAATAAAATAACCCTCTCAGGAAGGAAAGAAGGAAAATACAGTGGGAAGATAAGCTTTCTTTAGTGGATGAATGAAGGGGAAATGATACTAAACCCGCCCTCAAAAGGATACTGGCCAATCACAACAGACTCAGGCAATCCAGCGAACCAATCAGAGTTCGAAGCAAATACATGTCACCGTCGCCAAGCGCGGGAAAACATGTGCGAGCAAGTCACGATTGGTTTTGGTTTTACTTCTGTTTGGTTGGCCAATCACAACAGAGTCAGACAATCCAACGAACCAATCAGAGTTCGAAGCAAATGCATGTCGCCGTCGCCAAGCGCGGGAAAACATGTGTTTGTTTTGGTTTTGCCGCGAATCACGGCGCGGTACTTCTGTTTGGTTGATAAAGTGGCGCGAGATTTTTTTAGCCAATCACAAAGTGTAGAAAATACATGTCAAAGCGATCGCGAAATTACTTTCGACACTCAATTGACACACGGAAAAAAAACAGACCTTTCTACTGTCACTTTATCTGGCACCATTATTTACCTTATGAACGGAAAAGGTGGGAACATTGTTTAGAATGCTATCTGTCTCCTCTTTAACCACAGGTACCCCAAGCTCAAGTGATGTTTACACGTTGTAATTTGAACGTCGTGGTAACTGTTGCGTAATAGCGAAATTATAAGGATTTGTATGGGGAAAATTCGCTTCGAATTTGAGCGTAAAATTACGAACGATATTTTAATAGAAATGGCTCACCTGAACTTCTTTGTGTGTTTACTGGTGTATTGAGTGGTTTTTTGGGTCGATTCAAAGCGATTCCAGCGAGTTTTAGTTCCGCTCATTTCTTCCTCCCTATTTATAAAAAGAGAGACAAGGAAGGCACTCCTCTCAATGAGCCGATCGGATCCACCGAAGAAAATCGGCCGTAAATTCGCTCCAACGCCTCCAGTCGCGCCACGTAGACCATAGTCGATTGTTCTGCTTTCCATTCGTGATCTTCAACAGAGTCGCATATGCACTGAGAGAGAATTAAAGGTCGCTAATCGGGGGTGGGTGACGGTCCAGGGTACTGATTGTCAAAAGGAGCAATGGACCGTCACCCACCCCGAGTGTGAGTAATTGGAGTCTTTGGCCGGGTCGCTAAGCTATCTTCCAACGGTTTGATGAACGCGAAATATGAATAAAGCCTCTTCCGATGGCTCAAAACGGGAAAGTTTGCAGAGATTAGCGACATTTAATTCTCTCTTAGTGTATATGCGACTCTGATGAAGATCACGAATGGAAAGCAACTATCGACTATGGTCTACGTGGAATTTCGAGGCGACTGGAGGCGTTGGAGGAAATTTACGGCCGATTTCCTTCGGTGGATCCGATCGGCTCGTTGAGAGGAGTGCCCTGCCTTGTCTCTCTTTTAGGGAGGAAGAAATGAGTGGAACTAAAACTCGCTGGAATCGCTTTGAATCGACCCAAAAACCACTCAATACACCAGTAAACACACAAAGAAGTTCAGGTGAGCCATTTCTATTGAAATATCGTTCGTAATTTTACGCTCAAATTCGAAGCGAATTTTCCCCATACAAATCCTTATAATTTCGCTATTACGCAACAGTTACCACGACGTTCAAATTACAACGTGTAAACATCACTTGAGCTTGGGGTACCTGTGCTTTAACCCTTTCACTCTTTGCTCAAGTTTCACGATGCTATTGGCTCCTAAAAACCAGTTTCTACATGCAATTTTTTGTTACACTTTTTATTGCAACTTTTGTCGCGCTCGAGCTCGCGATGAAAGTCGCAGGAGTAGATGAGCGGCGATTTCTGTGTGCTTTTATAGGCGATTTACCGCCGCGATACAGTCGCAGAGGTATCGAGACCTGATGCAACATGGCGACGATTTGTGGGAAATCACAGCAAATTTCGCACCCGAATCGCAGATAAATTGCTGCTAGTTTACATTATGAAAAATATTGCATTGGCAAGCGCGACAAAAATTGCATGAGAAATCGCATGTGAAACTGGGGTTAAATAGAAATAAAAAAAAAGCTATTTTGCGTAAAGTGGAAATACTTTGTCCTACAGTTCAGCAAAACGTCCGCGTAGAAAGTGGCATGGCAATACGTACCTCAAGTCAGCTCAATTCAATAGCACCAATGTATAAAAGTTAACCATCGATAAATATTTATATACACTGTGAAGGAGCCAGTTGGCAATTAACATTTGCGTGGCCGTTCAGTTATTATTGTAGGCCCCCCCGTGTTTCATGATCCAGTTACTGAACAAAGTGGAAGGCTTGACTGACCCCAGACATCCGGATTTCAAAAACAACGCCCCAGCGCCCTGCTCTCTCAACTACGCTAACTACGCCTCAAATTAAAGTGAACAATCGGCAAGTTTTGTACACTGGCTCACTCAGACCTCTCGATTTCTAATGTAGAATTTCAGTCATAGACTTTAAAAGTTTTTAACCACCTCATCAGTAAGGGATAAGACATCTTTTGATTTAATGTAAAACCACGCAAACCGATTCAAGCTCCCACGGTCAAGATACAAAATCTCCTAACATACATTTCTTAGAGTTGTAGTTGAGAGAAGTTGTCATCTTTAGTGATCATTTCCTTAATTCTCACATCTTGTATGCTTGATCTTGCATTGGTAACACAAGGAGAATTTGGTTGCTGGTCACTATTGGGGGTTAAAGGTTAAAGGTCAGTGCTGCTTTGAGATAACTTGTTTATTTGCCCACGCGCGCGGCTTTATTGCTCCGGTTTTAATTTCAAGATTTGAAGATCCGAGATTAGCAACGATAACCTTAAAGTTCCACACGAAATTAATCCTCACTCGTACACTCCCTAAGAGTGTCAGACATAAAAATTCAAGAAAAATTCCAAAATTCATTTTGGAAAATAATGGAAAAACAAATGGTACCATGCAAAAGTACTGCCAAAGAGGTTTCATTTGAATGGTCACACCATGGGATTTCATCCACAGACTCAAAAGTTAGAACTACAGTTCATATCTCCATTATTGACTCTGGAAGTGAAAGGGTTTTAACTACATCCAAGCATGCAAAACCAGAAGCAGAAAACCATTGCATGAATATGGATAAACATTAAGATGAACAGCATGAAGGGTGAACCTTTCCCACAAGTCGACGAGGAACTCAAACAAATCGGACATCGAGAAAGTTTACATGAAGGGCAATACTGCTCTTAATTTTAATGTTAACGTAACAGGATTTCATCCACAGGGATCAAGGTTAGACTGACAACCTTGTAAAGCCAAATAAGCACTGAGCACCACAGGAAAGTACCGCTCAATAGCTTTCATTTGAATGCTCACACTTTAGGATTTCATCCACAGACTCAAAAGTTAGAACCAACTTGTAAAGCAAAACAGACAGCACCGCAGGAAAGCACTGCTCAATAGTTGGTCACTCTTTTGGATATCATCCAAAAACCTTTAAAGTCACAAGCACCCTGTACAGGAAGATAAATAGTACCATAGGAAAATACTGCCAACATGGTCACACTGTAGGATTACATCTACGGAGTTCCAAGTAAGAATTAGGTGTAGAAGGGATATGGCCAACATAATGGACCCATAATGGAGAACATCTGTAATTTTATATAATCTTTTAAAGAAATGCTCCAATTAAAGGCCAACGATAAGATTCTCGAAGGTCACGATTAGTATTCACTACACACTGACAAAGTTAAATCACATTTATCAATTGTCAAACTGGTTTATATTTGACCGCAAAAGTAAATGTCATGTTTTCAGCATTTTATCACGTTTTCAGCATCTTCGACTGTAAAGGATTAAAACCTCCCAAAAGTGCCAAAAGTCAAAATTCAAGAAAAATCCCAAATTTCATTTTTGTAAAATATGAAAAAAATAAAAATGGTACCATGCAAAAGTACTGCTGAAGAGGTTTCATTTGAATGGTCACACCATAGGATTTTGTTGACAGACTCAAAAGTTAGAACAAATGGTACCATGCAAAAGTAATGCTGAAGAGGTTTCATTTGAATGGTCACACCATAGGATTTCGTCACCAAACTGAAAAGTTAGAACTACAATACATGTCTACATGATTGACTCTGATAGAATCTGGGTTAGCAAGGTCATCGACTGCACTATAATAAAAGAATCGTGTTTGATGCGATTTTTGTCGCGCTCTCCGATGCAACTTTTGTCACAAGTGTGAACTAGCGGCCATTTCCTGTGCGATTCGGGTGCGACATTTGCTTTGATTTGATGTGATCTCCCAAAAATCGAACATGTTCGAAACCTCTGCGACATCGCACAACAAATCGCACCCAAATCGCACTGAAATCGCCGCCCGTTTACACAGGCGATTTAAAGATGCAACTTACGCGCGACAAAAATTGCATCGACGAGTGCGACAAAAATTGCACAAAAAAAATCGCCTGTGTAAACGGGCCTTTACAGACAAAACTTGCTTCACTTTGTTTTTTGAACAGAAATGTCTTATCATCAGCCGCAGCCTATCGGCGTAAGTATAAATTAAGTAGAAAGGTCGGGAATAAAATAAATGCACCAGCAAAGATCTTTACTCGCTGTATTTAACAAGATGAGGTGTTTTGCCTTAGGGTTAGAAACATAAAAAAGACTGTCTACAGTGGGGTCAGGGTATCTTTGAGGGACCCATAGGGACCCACAGAGACCCCCCCCCCCCCCCCCCCCCCCCCTCCCCACGACAAAATCAATCCGCACAAACACAGGGGAAGTCGCTTTCAAGATTTCAGATGAAACTTAAAACGAAATTAATTGATAACAACAGAAACCCCATTACCTTAATGCAACACATGACGTTGCCTAATTTTTCAAGATATGTCAAGTACTAATTAGTAAAAGTCATCGAGCCGACTCTAATTTTTCCGCCCGAATTACAAGCGTGCACGCGTGTAACTGAAGGTCACTTTACGCGCGTGTTAGTGAGAGTCACTTTACGCGCGCGCCGGTAGCACTTCCCATCACAGAAAAAGTACGAATAAGGACGGTTTTAAATAAGTCCTCAGCAGTTGCCATTTGAATGGTCACACAAAAAGTTTGCATCTGCTAAAAATTTTGGAGCCACCTTGAACAGCACAAACAAAACTGAAAGGAAAAACATAGCAGTACCACACGGAAGTACTGCTAAATATCTTATATTTAAATTGCCACACTTTTACATCTATTATTGTTCCACCTCCTACAGCTTTAAAATAAACAACACCACAGGAAAATAGCTTTCATTTGAATGTTTACACTTTACGATTTTATCCACAGACTCAATAGTTAGAACCATCGTGTACAGTATAATAAACAGCACCACAGGAAAGTACTGCTCAGTAGCTTTCATTTGAATGGTCAAACTTTAGGATTTCATCCACAGACTCAAAAGTTCTAATCACTTTGCACAGCATAATAAACCGCACCGCTGGAAAGTACTGCTCAATAGCGTTCATTTGAATAGTCACACTTCAGGATTTCATCCACAGACTCAAAAGTTAGAACCACCTTGTACAGCATAATAAACAGCACCACTGGAAAGTACTGTTCAATAGCTTTCATTTGAATGGTCACACTTTAGAATTTTATCCACAGACTCAAAAGTTAGAACCACCGTGAACAGTATAATAAACAGCACCACAGGGAAGAACTGCTCAAAAGTTTAAATTTGAATGGTCACACTAGGATTTCATCCACAGACTCAATAGTTAGGACCACCTTCTACAGTATAATAAACAGCACCACAGGAAGCACTGCTCAGTAGCTTTCATTTGAATGGTCACACTTTACGATTTCATCCACAGACTCAATAGTTAGAATCACTTTGTACAGCATAATAAACAGCACCACAGGAAAGTACTGCTCAGTAGCTTTCATTTGAATGGTCACACTAGGATTTCATCCACAGACTCAATAGTTAGGACCACCTTCTACAGTATAATAAATAGCACCACAGGAAGCACTGCTCAGTAGCTTTCATTTGAATGGTCACACTTTAGGATTTCATCCACAGACTCAATAGTTAGAATCACTTTGTACAGCATAATAAACAGCACCACAGTAAAGCACTGCTCAATAGCTTTCATTTGAATGGTCACACTTTAGGATGTCATCGACGGGCTCAAAAATGGGAACCACTTTGTAAAGCATAATAAACAGTTCCACAGACTTGTGCAGCATAATAAACTGCACCACAAGAGAGTGGTATCCATAGCTATTGAACAGCACTTTTCTGTGGTGCTGCTGTACAAGGTGGTTCTAAGTTTCACACGATTCAAATGAAACTTTCTGAGTTTATTACTCGTGGTACCAACAGCTTTTTGTTTTGTTTTCTTCTGTTTGTAGTTTTGCAATAGAAAAACATTCTCTTAAATATTTTAACTTGGTGACGAAAAGGAAAACACACGGTTAATCCAGCGGTTTAACTATCGATATTCTAGACAAAACTAAATTGTACAGCACAATCAAAAGTACTTCAAGAATTTACAAACACGATCGTCACGCTTCAAACACCCCAGACTTAAACACAAAACCAGTCACGACAGAACCTCAATCCGGGATATCATAGCAACCCTTGACGTTTGAGGCTGTGGATGAAATCCTACCATGTGACCATTCAAATGAAAGCTCCTAAGCAGTACTTTTCTATAGAACTGTTTGTTTTTTCAGCATTTTACAAAATTAAATTTGGGACTGTTGACTTTCGCCGCTCTTGAAAGAGAAAGGCTCAATTCGGGATCCCCGAGGCAAACTTCCGTTTACACAGCAAGGTTCCAACATTCTGAGAACATATGGATGCAGCAAAAGATTTTTTGCGGCCTAACCAACTGGTAATTAAGTGATTTTAGTTGATAGTGTTACAATTCAGGCATTACGCCGGTTAGCAAAAGTGATTTCATTTTCACACAGTTACAAACATGAAAAAAAATTGGATTAAATAAATATGTTGTCATCTAGTGCACAAAACATTCGCGGAGCGACAAAAATGATTTAACTCTGAAGGCTGCTCATTCAAAACTTGATAATATATATAACTCGCTGTGTTTACAACACCGAAACTATTCAAAGGTGAATAAACTTAACACTTATTAACTGACTTAACACTTATTAACCGCAACGTTGTTGTTCAGAAGTCTACAAGCTATTACTAATAAGATGTTGTATGTGTAAACCGACACTTGCAAGTCAGGAGGAGAAACTGAGAAAATATTCCCTACCAGTAAGATGTGTTCCTCGGACCAGCTTTGCCACGCTTTCTCGGATTAAAACTGTCCCTTTGCTGTAATTCAGTGCTCCATACTCTTCAAGATGTCAAGCGCAGGTTTTGAACTCAAGGCGACGTTGTGACACCGGCAGTAGTTTTACACTAGCGATATTTAACGAGGATCAACGATATTTCACTCGCAAGACGAGATATCAACACGCAAAGACTGTGTGTGCAGTAAAATACCGTATGCGACGAATGCATCGGAGTGGACAGCTAATTAAATAACAATGCACAAGTATGTGATAACTGCAGATATCGTCCCTGGAGGCTCATTATCATAAGTAATCAAAAATGCCGTCTACCCTAGCGGTAAATAAGTGCCGTTCTGGCTGCAGGCGAAATACTTCTAAAATTAACATCTGCTTGGCCAAAGGAGTAAATAACTCAGCGAGATATCGTTATTATTTCAGTACACTATCTAGCTTATCGTGTACAACACAGTCCTGTATCGCATGCTAATGAAGGGAACAAACGATGGTATCGACTTCACACGAAATGATTAGTGTTAATAACAACATAAATGCCAAAGTGACAGGTCACGAATTACCCATCGGTGATTTATAACATTTAAGAGCTGTCTTTATAGCATATAACCACGGAAAAGACTTAATTTTGAAAACACATTCTCCCAGAAATTCCACCGGTCAGTTAACTTTAAACGTGCCGAACGAAAGATTATAAGATAAAAGCATGTTATTATCTCAAGAACACAGGAAACCATTCCATCAATTCCCAATTACGCCTCTTCAAATCGATATTATCCATTTAACCCTTCAAGCCCCTAGAATGCCACATATCAAAATTCAAGAAAACTTACCAAATTTCATTTAAAAAATATTGAAAAACAAATGGTACCATGCAAAAGTACAGCTGAAGAGGTTTCATTTAAATGGTCACACCATAGGATTTCGTCCACAAACTCAAACATTAGAACTACACAACATGCCTCCAAAATTGACTCTAAGCAGTCTAAGCAGGTAATAAGCTCCTGCTCTAAGCTAGAGTGAAAGGGCAGTTCTCTTTGTTGAGTTTTTGTTTGACACTGGTAAAAGTTATGTTTGATTAAAGATTTAAATTACGAAAAGAAATTAAATTCCAATCGCTTCCTATGAAAATGAATATTCACTCTATTTAAGTTTTGATGGGTTACAAACGGCTAAGGAAAAAACATAAGAAATTATTTTAATTATCTCCAAAACAAAATAAAAATAAAACATGACGTGTCAACCAAATATGGTGTTTATCAGCATGGGGAGGCAGTCTTAAACGTGCCATGCACAAATCAGTTATTTAGGCTAACCGTGAAGAATATTCAAATGTTTTTGTTTAACAAAACAACTCTTATATTTTATTTAGTTACGTCTGTAAAAGTGTTTGCTTTTCAAAACCGCGTTTGTGAACTACAATTGAATACGTACACAAAACGGACGTCTAATTAGAACAGGCTCACCTTCAACATTAAAGCCCCTTTTGTGCAATAAGCACCCGTATTAGTTCGACGCTTTGGTCAATTTAATTCCTATACGAGGCTTTGATGCTTTGCTCAACAAAAACGAATAAAACGCAACAACAGAATGTTGATCACGCAACATGAAGATTACAATCGAAGACTCCTTTGACGTCCTTTTCATCGTTCTGTTTCAAACAGTGAAAGCTCAATGGAAACACGCAAAAGGAAATAATAGGTCTCAATGACGGACAAAACTTTGACATGAATTAAGCTTTATTCTCAGATATCAATGTGTGAAACAACGAAACACAAACAACATAATAAAGAAGAGCTCGATGGTTTTCATTAACCTAAGGATTGAAAAGCTCAAACCCAGTTTGATTACTTCTGGGCTTGTTGCGGATGCAAAAGCATCTTAACCCTTTAACTTCCAAGAGTGTCAAAAATCAAAATTCAAGAAAAATCCCAAATTTCATTTTGTAAAATATTGAAAAACAAATGGCACCATGCAAAAGTACTGCTGAAGAGGTTTCATTTGAATGGTCAAACCATAGAATTTCATCAACAGACTCAAAAGTTAGAACAAATGGTACCATGCAAAAGTACTGCTGAAGAGGTTTCATTTGAATGGTCACACCATAGGATTTCATCAACAGACTCAAAAGTTAGAACAAATGGTACCATGCAAAAGTACTGCTGAAGAGGTTTCATTTGAATGGTCACCCCATAGGATTTCATCAACAGACTCAAAAGTTAGAACAAATGGTTCCATGCAAAAGCACTGCAGAAGAGGTTTCATTTGAATGGTCACACCATAGGATTTCATCCACAGAATCAAAAGTTAGAACAAATGTTACCATGCAAAAGTACTGCTGAAGAGGTTTTATTTGAATGGTCACACCATAGGATTTCATCCACAGAATCAAAAGTTAGAACAAATGTTACCATGCAAAAGTACTGCTGAAGAGTTTTATTTGAATGGTCACACCATAGGATTTCATCGACAGACTCAAAAGTTAGAACTACACTACATATCTCCATGAGTCTGGGAGTGAAAAGGTTAAACATCACGATTTTACTCAAAATTTAAGAAACACCCACCTGTTTCTGCAGCCGAGGCAGCTCTGAGGGAGCTACGGTTGAGAGCGCGGCTGTTTAAATTAAAAAATAAAGGAAGTAGCGGGTTTGAATTCCACTGAACCGAAACACGATTTTTTTCTGGACTTTCTTTTCGACTTATATTTGTTTTTTCACAGGTGAGAAAATCGCTAAATTCACTTGCAATTAGAATAGAAGATTATTACTGTAATGCCAGAGTAGGTATTTAATCAATACAGTGACAAAAGTGCCAACAGTTAGCTCGCTTAAGCGTGTTATAAAGTTCTTATCTCTTGTTTATCGCGTTATCGGTGTTTGCTTTTCCTTACTATGTGATAAGATAGTCAAGTTTGCGGTTTAAAAAACAAATACATTTCGATTGAAATACAAAATGAACATGCGGCCGATCTGTCCAATGTTTTCTTATGGTGCAAGGTGGTTCTAATAAGGTTTGGATATGTGAATAATATCCAAATGTTAATGAAGTGATTGACTAGTTATATTTTTGTGGTGGTGTTAATTACGTGGTGGTGTTAATTATGTTAATTATGTGCACATCATGCACAATGTGGTTGTAACCATGCATGAAAATTTTAAGTGTGTCCATTCAAATACAAGCTTTTTGACAAATGCATCTTTTTAGGATGGTAAGCTAGTACTTAACTGTATTAGCTAAACATATCTTAACCATATTAGCTGAACATATCTTAACTATATTCACTCGACATATCTGTCAGTCTTCGTCAAAGATGCGCAAAGAGAATGCCTGCCATTACAATGTCACAGATAGCAAAAGCAATCTATATAAACACGTTAGCTTACAGGCTTGCTATATGGAGAAGTCATTCCCTTTGAAATTTTGTCTTTTTTTTTAATTTCGCCGTAAAGTATGTCAGGCGTGCGTTTCTGAAAACTCCCGAAGACTTTTTGGGCCCGGAAAGCTATTTTATGTGCAGACAATTTACCAACATAGATTCAGTTTTCGTCGTTTTCAAAACTAAGCAATAAAATCTTAAGTTGACGAGAAACTTTGCACTGGTTTTCGGGCTGAAAACTTCACCGCGAATTGGAAGAGATTGAACTTCAAAAATCACTTTCGGGCGAGAAAAGTCTTCGGGTGTTTCGAGAAACGCACGCCAGGTTATTTTTGGAATTGTATGATATGAGTTTCTTATCTATTTAATTAAAGTATTTAATTTGGTTAGATTGGTATCGATGCTTGTTAGTCGACACAATAGTGATCTATTGGTTTTGTTACAGAGAAGTTTTCAATTGAGTGTCCTAAAACCAATTTACTCTGACCAATCACAACAGTCGTAAACAATCCAATGAACCAATCAGAGCTCGAAGCAATCACATGCCGGCGGCGCCAAGCGCGGGAAAACGCGTGCGAGCAAGACACGATTGGTTTTGGTTTTACTTCTGATTGGTCAAGAAAGTGGCGCGAGATTTTTTAGCCAATCACAAAGCGTAGCAATGAAAAACCAAAGCCATTGTGTAATTACTTTCCACACTCAACTGAAAACTGCTCTATACCTGGTTATGGCATTTCCTGCGGTTTTCTTTTGTAAAAAGTATTTTGATTCCTGTTGGTAGCAAGATTTTTTATACTTTATTTTCTCGGTCCATGTATGCATTTTATTGATATGGATGTTATCGACATTAAAGTTCGATCTATATGAACCCTGAAACTCCAAAGAGCGCCAAAGATCAAAAATTCAACTAAAATCCGAAATTACGTTTGTAAAAAACTGAAATCAAATGGCACCATGCAAAAGTACTGCCGAAAAGGTTTCATTTGAATAGTCGCACCATATGATTTCATCCAAAAACTCAAAAGTTAGAACTGAACAACATGTCTCCATAATTGACTCTGGGAGTGAAAAGTTAAGTTGTTTCTGAGCCAGAGCGTCGGAGTTGTTTGCATAATTGATGACCTGTATTATTATTAGCCAAGCCCGACTTATAAATTGGGTTGTGTGCTTCTCGTTAAATATTCAAGTGTCTGAATTGTGTCTTCATCCGTAAGAAACAAGACCCTCGTCAAGATAACTTCAGACAAAATAAAAACAAATTCACCAATGTAGTATTTTCACATGTTCCATCCCTCCTTAGGGTCAAACCATGTGTTTATGCCGATAAAATCCTAAAGTGTGACCATTCAAATGAAAGCTATTGAGTAGTAATTTCCTGTGGCGCTGTCTATTATGCTGTACAAGCGGTTCTACCTTTCAAGTCTGTAGATGAAATCCTAAAGTGTGACCATTCAAATAAAAACTATCGAGCAGTACTTTCCTGTGGTACTGTTTATTATGCTGTACAACGTGATCCTAACTTTTAAGTCTGCGGATGAAATCCTAAAGTGTGACCATTCAAATAAAAGCTACGGAGCAGTACTTTCCTGTGGTATTGTTTATTATGTTGTACAAGGTGGTCCTAACTTTTGAGTCTGTGGATGAAATCCTAAAGTGTGACCATTCAAATAAAAACTATCGAGCAGTACTTTCCTGTGGTACTGTTTATTATGCTGTACAACGTGATCCTAACTTTTAAGTCTGCGGATGAAATCCTAAAGTGTGACCATTCAAATAAAAGCTACTGAGCAGTACTTTCCTGTGGTACTGTTTATTTTTATATGCTGTACAAGGTGGTTCTAACTTTTGAGTCTGTGGATGAAATCCTAAAGTGTGACCATTCAAATGAAAGCTTTTGAGTAGTAATTTCCTGTGGTACTGTTGTTATGCTTTGACTAATTTTCCGAGTGAAAGAAATCCAAGTGTGATCACCAACATTTCTTTGTCATTAACTTTATATAAACAGTTACTAATTTTGTAAACATCCTGAACCGATGATGGATATTGAAGTTATTCGAAACATGTTTTCCAAACTTAAACATTGTGTCGTGTTTTTGAAATGTGTAATATCTATAATATTGCTACGAAATTTCGGGGAAATAAAAATTACTGAGCAGTACTTTCCTGTGGTACTGTTGATTATGTTGTTAACGGTGGTTGTAATTTTTGAGCATAGCCGGATAAAATGCTTTAGTGTGATTATTGAAATAAGGTCTGTGAACTGTGAACTTGTAAACTGTTTGTTTTTTATAAATTCACAGTGAAGTGAAAATCACAAAATTTGTCAAATTTGAATATTAGAATTGCGACTAATGCATAAACCTTATTCGCACATCACACATTTTCAACGCACTAGAAATTACACATTTTCATTCCTTATTGTACATGAAGGTTACATACAATCAGCATATCTAATTGACTCTCAAGCTAAGTTTAATATGTAACACAAGTCCAACTGTTAGATATTGGAAAAGACAACGGCAAAAATGTTCCACGAGGATGTTCATATTCAACTGTCAAAGAAACCGAGAACAAAGCTTTCACTAACAGCCTTACTACCCTTGACATAAGCATTCAAGAAACTTGAATTATGATCAGACGCGACGCCGCAGTGGTGCAGAAATAAGACGCAAGGCTTTAGCTGCATTTACCTTTAACTTCCAAGTCGAGCGCCAAAGATCAAAACATTGAAAAACAAATGGTACCATGCAAAAGTACTGCTGAAGAGGTTTCATTTGAATGGTCACACCGTAAGATTTCGCCAACAGATTCAAAAGTTAGAACTACACTACATGTCTTCATAATTGAGTCTGGCAGTGAATGGGTTAAACTTCACAATTTTACTTAAAATTCAAGCAAAACCCACCTGTTTCAGCAGCCGACGCAGAGGGAGCTATGCTCAGGCACAACATCAGTTAAACGCTGCATAAGTAACACATGGTGACAAGCTGCGACTTACTATCCAAACAATGATTATTATTCAAGCGAATTATTGTCAGCAGACTTATAGACGACGCATCGATGGTTTGCCCATAACTTGAGTGTTAAGATCAACATAAAGATTCTCCTTAGAGCTTTGCATTTATTTGTTTATGATTTTCTAGGAAGAAGTGGACTTAAGTCAGATTAGAATCTACATTCCAATAACCTTACATTACTGATTTCTTCTGTTACTCGTGCTGAAGATGGATGATGATTCATCCGAATCATGTTCAGATTAAAAAACGCCGTTACTATTTTGAAAATGATTTCTTTTACTGAAAAACGAAGATAGCAATTGATCACTGTTGATAATGACACCACCTACACACACAACACACACGGGCAGAAAAATGAATAGAGCAGGGAGGTTAGGAGCTAGGATGATATGAACCAAAGAGAAACGAGGCAACACCCGCATGTCGTTTTTATCACGAAAACCAGAGTTCCCGGAAGCAAAGAAACCTCTGGATGAACGAGAACAAACAACAAATTCAACTCATTCATGACGCCTGCCCTTCTTCTCAAGTAACTTTATGAAGGTATGTAAAACAAGCCGCAAAAAGAAGCAATGACAGAAATAAAACGCAAGTGTCCCGAGGGCGTGTTGTTTCACAAAATCGTGCCAGCGTGGGCGTCGTTTCGTCTGTGGTATTTAAAAAGAGGGCGTCAATATGATCTCCTGCCGCATTCATACTTGTATAAACAGGTCTATAAGATTGCCTAGGTATATATCTTTAGTAGGGAATCTGTATGTGATTTAGAACTGCGATTAAAAGCAAATTTTATTATTTGAAATTTTCGGTATGGATTTATAATGAGTTTAGACGTTAATTTAATCAACAATAAACACACGTCTCACCTTTATTAACAATTTTTATTTGGATACTCAAATTTATTATTTTGTAAAAAAAAGAACAATTATTATTTCATTAAAAATGATTCTAAAATTGATTCTAAGCCCATTTACCACGCTGCATCTGAGAATGGTCGGTTTTATCACACCAGCAATTCAAAATTTGATTATTTACCTTTCAAGATCCAAACACTTACATTTATTTTCATGTCGTTAGTTCTAGGAATTCTCAGATGATTTTCGTTACTCTCATAACCCGTTCACTGACAATGTGTTGAGAAAGCTGAAGGTGATCACATTTGGTGCAGCAGGCAATATAAAGAAGAAACAAAACCACGTCTGGTGAAGAGACGTCTGATAAACGACAGAAAGCATTCCATACTGATGACGTAGCTCTACACAGCTCTGGGTATTACGTCTGATTGGGATTTGTTTCGGTTGACAACAGAAGCACTAAAAGGACTTCTGAAACAGGGTATACCGAGTCAATAATGGAGACAGGTAGTGTAGTTCTAACTTTTGAGTCTGTGGACGAAATCCTATGGTGTGACCATTCAAATGAAACCTCTTCAGCAGTACTTTTGCATGGTACCATTTGTTCTAACTTTTGAGTCTGTGGACGAAATCCTATGGTGTGACCATTCAAATGAAACCTCTTCAGCAGTACTTTTGCATGGTACCATTTGTTCTAACTTTTGAGTCTGTGGACGCAATCCTATGGTGTGACCATTCAAATGAAACCTCTTCAGCAGTACTTTTGCATGGTACCATTTGTTCTAACTTTTGAATCTGTGGATGAAATCCTATGGTGTGACCATTCAAATGAAACCTCTTCAGCAGTACTTTTGCATGGTACCATTTGTTCTAACTTTTGAGTCTGTGGACGAAATCCTATGGTGCGACCATTCAAATGAAACCTCTTCAGCAGTACTTTTGCATGGTACCATTTGTTTTTCAATGAGAGTTGTCCCAATATTATACAATGCAGCGTAGCGATTGGTCAGAGAATCTTACATCCAACATGAACATGTTGCAACAAATGTATAATTACTATTACTACATTACTGTAAAATTTTCAATTCTTTTAAGGGGTTAATTTGTCAGACTATCAGGGCCACACAGCACGGATTTTTGTCTTTCAACTCTTATTGTATGAAATATAAAACATCATTGATATTTTTTAATGCTATTATTTACTCTTATATTATATTATCTTATATTTGATTAATCTAAAAGTTACTACATCGTTTATTAATATCATTAATTTAGAAAAATAATTTATTTTCTCCTCAATTTTAGTTAACCTATTAAAAATTATTTCAATCGCCAAGAATTTTTTTACGCATTTCTCACGCGTCCTATGATCATCCTTTTGTCAGAACGACCGAACTAGGAAAGCGCGTACCCTGTTATTACGATAAAGAATTAGACCTTAAAAGAAAGATGGCTGTGTGGCAAACTAATTTTCAAACCAATTCAAAGATAATATATTAGAGTTTAGGATTTTAAGGAACTGAAATGACAGAAATGTTTATTATTTGTTAGGAGCTCACACATTAGACGTTAAGGGGAAGAGTAACGATATATGGTTCCACAACTTTAACAATATGTTATCTGTAAGTCATTCAAGTATTTAATTTTGCTTCTTACTTGGTTTTGCCGTTTTAATGCTAACTTCTCACTTTCACTCCCAGAGTTACATCTCACGTCATGTAAGAACATGCAATATGTCAACATAGAAAAACAACTTGCCGGTTTCGCTCGAGAAAAAGCCGGTTTTCCTATGTTAATCGTTTCCACGAAGCTTGCATCAATTTGTTAACTTCTGTGGATTTTTGGTACGGCAAAAACGGAAAAAGTTATAACCTTGGCTTGATGAATTGAATTGAAATGAGTCAGAAAGATTATAATGAGACATAGTAATAATAACGATTTAAAACCACAAAAAAATATTCATGCGAGTGACTGATTGACTGACAAATGAACCCCTCCAAATGCTTAATATAAAATTCCAAACAATATGCGCAACTCAAAAAACTATATTTACAACCAAGAAAAAAAACAGCAACATGCGTTTTTAATTTGAACGTTTTTTTGTTTATAAAACAAAACGCTACTAACTACTAAAATTCACCTTTCGATCTGTTTAAAATAATTATCTCATTTTAAATAATTGATCTTGAAATATGACTGTCAATTCATGGCTTTTCCGAACAATCTTCTGCTTCTGTGTGAACAAGCAAAATATTTGGGGAAAAAAATTAACTTTGGGAACGATTCTCCGCGAGACACCGTCTATTTTAAATTACAATTTAACTTGATTTCAGATACCAGATGCATGCAGATACCTTTTAATTGTAATTATAAGCCATTAAGAGCGGTTTTCAATAGAGTATCCGAAGTTATTTCGCGATTGTTTTGATTTTGCACAACTACGCTTGTGATTGGTTAAAAAATCTCGTGCCACTTTTTCAACCAATCAGAAGTAAAACCCAAACCAATCATGACTTGCTCGCACGGGTTTTCCCGCGCTTGGCGCCGGCTATTTGCTAAGAGTTCTGATTGGTTCATTGGATTGTCTGCGTCTGTTGTGATTGGCCAGAGTAATTTCTTTGTTTTCGGTTTTACGACACTCAATTGAAAACTGCTCTAGAAGCAGAAGAATCCGAACATTTGATGCCAGGAGACCTTCATGCATGTTACTTACCATTTCTAATAACGCTTTCGAATTCGGTCCCACGATTGATGTAAATTCTCCTTACTTACGCCATACATTCCATTCAAAGTTTGATTGAGAATTTGGCAGTAGACTAGTAAGGGTTTTAAAGGCAATATATTCCAACGGAAAATGGCCGTTTTTCATACTAAATAAGGATTATCCCTCTGCGACGAACTTCGGCAAACGCTTGTAGTTCCTGTTCGTCTCCAGCGATAAACTACACCGACTACAGAGGACAGTTCGTCCAGACGGCAGACGGACAACGCGAACTACGATGCGTATAAACAGATGAACTACGTGATGTATGTCTAGGTTAGCCTCAGAAGGATAATGACGTTATTAATGCTGTTACTTTCGACAGCAATTTGTTTGACAAGGCATAATTTTTCAATATAACAGGAAAATATACCAAGGTTGGGAGTGGAAAGTCCAGTCAAATCGTGAGCCATATAATGGGATCTAACTGTTGAATCAGTGAATTGAATTCTGTGACCATTCATTGAGTAATTGTTTTTCCAGTGCTACTGTTTATTATGCTGTACAAAGTGGTTCTAACTTCCAAGTATGTGGATGAAATCCTAAAGTGTGACCAATCAAATGAAAGCTATTGAGCAGTACTTTCCTGTGGTACTGTTTATTATGCTGTACAAAGTGCAAAGTGGTTCTAACTTTCAAGTGAAAGCCACTGAGCACTGCTTATTATGCTGTGCAAGCTCTGGTTGTAACTTTTGAGTCTGTGGATGAAGTACTAAAGTGTGACCAGTCAAATGAAAGCTATTGAGCAGTACTTTCCTGTGGTACTGTTTATTATGCTGTACAATGTGGTTCTAACTTTGGAGTCTGTGGATGAAATCCTAAGGTGTGACCATTCAAATGAAAGCAACTGAGCAGTACTTTCCTGTGGTACTGTTTATTATGCTGTGCAAGCTGGTTTAAACTTTTGAGTCTGTGAATGGAATCCTAAAGCCTGACCAATCAAATGAAAGCTATTGAGCAGTACTTTCCTGTGGTACTGTTTATTATGCTGTACAATGTGGTTCTAACTTTGGAGTCTGTGGATGAAATCCTAAGGTGTGACCATTCAAATGAAAGCAACTGAGCAGTACTTTCCTGTGGTACTGTTTATTATGCTGTACAACGTGGTTCTAACTTTTGAGTCTGTGGATGAAATCCTAAAGTGTGACCATTCAAATGAAAGCTACTGCGCAGAACTTTCCAGTGGTGCTGTTCTTTCAATACAATTTTTCAAGAAAATTCGTTAAAATTGTCACATTTTAGAATAAAGTTTTAGCAGTACCATGAGGAGGCTTTACCTTCTCTAGCACTGCTTGCATCATGTGGTGGTGAAGATGGAGGTCCTTCACTGTCATACCAATTTTCCACCCAAGGATACAGCACAGTGTCTGGATTCTCCATGGGTTCTAACGAGTGACGGATTATCGACCGTAGTCTCTCGTTATCTTTGATTTCTTAAAGAAAAGAAGAAAAGAAAAGATTTGTGAGATGTGAGTTTGAAACTTTGGAAGTGAGCCCGCACGCAACCCGTGACAGTTGGGATTGGAGTTTCGCGCGAACGTCTTAAGCCAAACAGAATAGATAGAACCTTTATGTAAATGTCAATGTATTTAGCCCTAATAGAGCAGTTTTCAATTGAGTGTCGAAAGTAATTACACAATTGCTTTGGCTTTGCGTTTCTACGCTTTGTGATTGGCTAAACAATCTCGCGCCACTTACTCGACCAATCAGAAGTAAAACCAAAACCAATCGTGACTTGCTCGCACGCGTTTTCCCGCGCTTGGCGCCGGCGACATGGAATTGCTCCGAGCTCTGATTGGTTCATTGGATTGTTTACGACTGCTGTGATTGGTCAGAGTAATTACTTTGGTTTTGGTTTTACGATACTCAATTGAAAACTGCTCTAAAAGGTGGAAAAACTTGCGCCTACTTGCGGGTAAAATTGAGCTCGATCAAAATGATCGCAAGTCAACGCAAACCATCGCAAGTAATAATAATAATAATAATAATATGCATTTGTATAGCGCAAATTCTATATACATATTCAAATGCGCTTCACAATCAATCAGACCCACCCCACCCATGAACAAGTAACACTGAGGGTGGTCACAGCCAGGGTTTGTTACGTCCTCAGTGGTTCTTTTACGTCCCCATGGGAGACGGGACCGCCATTTCTACGTGGTCATCCGAGCCACGTGAAGGTCTAACCATTTGCCGATGCCATAGCAAAGGTAGCACCTTCATCCTCAGTTATTTTAAGACCCTGAGTGTTGGTCCGGCCAGGGTTCGAACCCGAGACCTCCCGCTCTGCAAACCGGTGTCAGACGCAAGTCCTGACAAAACGGAGTCACAAGTTTAGCGAGGGCTGTACGCGTCGCAGGCCATCTCGTAGCCGCTTGCATACAACACTTGCTTGAAATCCAAATAGCAGAGCCTGCCTCGCAAACTATTTGAAAGTTTGCGAGTTTGCGGGTTTTGAAGCTGATTCTAGGCTTGGGTAAAAGAAATAGTATCAATGTATAACTTTACCTTTTTATGCCATAAAAAGTAACTGACTGAAATTAACTTGTATAAACTGAACATAAATAGCAAAGAAAGACATCTAAGGCCCGGTCCACACTAATGGTTCATACTTTTTTATGCGTTTTTACCGATCGTCCACATTAAAACGATCAAAAACGGAGAATGAAATCGATGAAAACGGAGGTTTTCGAAAACGCTTTTCAAAGTGGAGACTTTCGAAACCACAGGTCTATCGTTTTAGTTCGGACGGCAAAAACGGAGCTTTTCAAAAACGCTTACGTCACAACTAGTAACGCATAGTATTGCTGACGCTATTGGAGCATGTGTATTGAACAGAAAAAAGTCCGAGCAGAGCCTGGTGATGAAAACGCATCTTTGGATCATCGTTTTTCAGCTCCTAGTGTGGACGCAAATCTTTTAGGAACCAAAAACGGAGGTTTTCAAAAACGCATTAGTGTGGACGGGGCCTAAGATCTAAATGTCTAAAACTATCGTACCTGATACGAAGTTGCCAGTAGCGGAAAAGACAAACTCCACTTTACAATCATCAGGAAATTTTCTATCTGTTAAATAAAAAACATGATAGGGTTTAATGGACGAAATCTCAGTGTGAACATTCAAATGAAAGCTATAGAGGTTTTGCACGGCAGCCAGGTTGCATGGCAGGAACAATAGATTCTTTTCCGTATGGGAAAGAATGTTCTTTCTAATGCAAAACATTTTCATTGTTCCTGCCATGCAACACGGCTGCCGTGCAAAACCTCTATACTATTTGTTACTGTACAAGGTGGTTAAACGTTTGAGTTTGTTATGTAATCGTAAATAGCGATCATTCAAGCGAAAGCCATTGACCACTTTATGCTGTTTCTGTTCCAATAGTTATTTTGAAAAGTTTAAAGGCCCAGTATCACCCATTCGGCTTTGCGGTCGTTTGTTTTTGTTTTCAAATGACGAGCTCGCTCGTGATTGGCTCTTTCGGGAATTTTCGACTGCGTTAAATTCAATCGTCGAGGCATTGGGCGCGCAATGCATTTTGGGTGATACTGGGCCTTTAATAATTATTGGGAACCAATCTTCAATTTAAAGTCGTGGGTACCTTGGCAATAAACCCTTTCGCTCCCAGAGTCAATTATGGAGACATGTAGTGTGATTTTAACTTTTGAGTCTGTTGACGAAATCCTGTGGTGTGACCATTCAAATGAAACCTCTTCAGCAGTACTTTTGTATGGTACCATTTGTTCTAACTTTTGAGTCTGTTGATGAAATCCTATGGTGTGACCATTCAAATAAAACCTCTTCAGCAGTACTTTTGTATGGTACCATTTGTTCTAACTTTTGAGTCTGTTGATGAAATCCTATGGTGTGACCATTCAAATGAAACCTCTTCAGCAGTACTTTTGCATGCTACCATTTGTTCTAACTTTTGAGTCTGTGGATGAAATCCTATGGTGTGACCATTCAAATGAAACCTCTTCAGCAGTACTTTTGCATGCTACCATTTGTTCTAACTTTTGAGTCTGTGGATGAAATCCTATGATGTGACCATTCAAATGAAACCTCTTCAGCAGTACTTTTGTATGGTACCATTTGTTCTAACTTTTGAGTCTGTTGATGAAATCCTATGGTGTGACCATTCAAATAAAACCTCTTCAGCAGTACTTTTGTATGGTACCATTTGTTCTAACTTTTGAGTCTGTTGATGAAATCCTATGGTGTGACCATTCAAATGAAACCTCTTCAGCAGTACTTTTGAATGGTACCATTTGTTCTAACTTTTGAGTCTGTTGATGAAATCCTATGGTGTGACCATTCAAATGAAACCTCTTCAGCAGTACTTTTGCATGCTACCATTTGTTCTAACTTTTGAGTCTGTGGATGAAATCCTATGGTGTGACCATTCAAATGAAACCTCTTCAGCAGTACTTTAGCATGGTACCATTTGTTCTAACGTTTGAGTCTGTTGATGAAATTCTATGGTGTGACCATTCAAATGAAACCTCTTCAGCAGTACTATTGCATGGTACCATTTGTTTTTCAATATCTTACAAAATGAAATTTGGAATTTTTCTTAAATTTTGATCTTTGGCACCCATGGGAGTTACCTTTGCAAGCATCATCCAGTTCACTCTTATCCAACACTAAGCCATGATCTATAATTGCACCAGTATGGAATTGACATCTAAATATGATGTCACGGCCAGATGACAGAGTGTTCTTGTGGTAACACTTGATCTGCAACAAAAAACAGAAAATAACATACAATTGTAGAGGATAATTTTTCCTCGTAAAACTTAAAAGTGAAGATAAGAATCTCAAAGCACGTTTACCAAAAAAAAATACTTTGTCAACACTTGGGAATTTAACTTTTTAGTGGTTTTTGACTCTAGGCCAATGAGATCACTAGTTGTAACAATGAAAAAAGTTGACATTCCATCGTGCATTGCCGTTCAGCACTATCCTTCTTAAGGCCCGTTTACACGTAAACTAGTGGCGATTTCTGTGCGATTTGGGTGCAACATTTGCTTCGATTTGCTGTGATATTCCAAAAATCGCCGCCAAGTTGCACGAGGTTTCGAACATCGCGCGAAAAATCGCTCCCAAATCGCACTGAAATTGCCGCTAGTTTACACAGGCGATTTGAAGATGCAACTTGCGCGCGACAAAAATTGTACTGAACAGTTCGACAAAAATTGCACAAAAAATCGCCTGTGTAAACGGGCCTTTATGCGGATCATTACTTAAACTTAGCCTTCACTGGCCAAGTAGCAAAAAAGTTACATTACCAGAACATCACCGTGAAGTATGAGGCCTCCTTCAATGGTTATACAGATTCGCTCCATATCTGGCGTCACATGACTACAACACATGAAAGACTCTGATGAGACAGGTATCAACAAAACCCACTACAAATTACAAACTACAAGACCAGTTAGTTTGTACGTAGCAAACATTTTATCAGTGTTCTTTTTAATTGGTGACTCTTGACTTTCTTGATGTGCAAAGTTAACTTAAAGTAATAGACCGCCAACAGGAGCTTTTGCGATGTGTGGGCGTAAAGGGTGAACAATGAGAAAACGCGGAGTGCGAGTCACACGTAGGCTTTCTCCCCACTCTCGCGTTACTGAGGCTGGTAAAGGGTTTTTTCGTTATCCGTGAAAGGCCTTTTTTTCCCCCGTGAATTGTGAAATGGCTATTTTTTTTCTCGTGAAACGTGATTTGGTTACATACCGTAAACCGTGAATCGACTTTTTTTCATGAGCACTGCAAAATGACTGTTGTTTTTTTCTCGTGAAATGCTACTGTAAACCGTGATTCTTTCTTCCTCCCAAAAAATTATCCAGTAAGCGTTTAACTACGCCGGTGGTAAATTGCGTGACGAATGCATGACCGTGACTGATCGTCATTCTGGACCCCAGGGTCACTCTACAAGAATGTACAAGGTTAGGTAATTTTACACAACATCAGCAAAACAAAGAACTCAGCTTTCTTTTTACATCAGGAAGAACGAGGAGTGGACAGTCGGTGAAGACAACAAACAAAGCTGTACTTTGGATGTAATTTAATTAGCAAAAAGTAAGGAATGGTTCTTTTTTCGTGAAATGGCCATTTTATTCTCCGTGAAACGTGAAATGACAATTTTATTTATCGTGAAACGTGATCCAGACCCCCCCCCCCCCCCCCTTTACCACCCTCGTTACTCGCGCTCACGCATTGTAAAAATACCTGTTTTACAGGCTATGAAAATAGTGTTTCCAGTTGAACTCTTGACCGATTACTTAATACAGCGATTTTAATTGTGTCAAAAGTAATTTCGTGATTGCTTTGGTTTTACATTACTTCGCTTTGTGATTGGCTAAAAAAACTCCCGCCACTTTCTCAACCAATCAGAAGTAAAACCCAAACCAATCGTAACTTGCTTGTACACGTTTTCCCGCGCTTGGCGCCGGCTACACGTATTTGCTTCGAGTTCTGATTGGTTCATTGGATTGCCTACGTCTGTTGTGATTGGCCAGAGTAATAAATTTAATTTTGGTTTTACAACACAAGAGGGAAATCCGCTCGATTTTTTGTTATTAATTTACGTAAGTTTTGTCATCGGCTACTGTTACGGCTGAATAATAAGCGCTGTAAGATAAAGTAAAGAAGGCGCAGGCATTCCTTCATTAATCGCTAAAATTAAGCAGGTGGATTCATTAGTTTTGTTGTTGTAAAATAAAAACAGTAACAATAATTAGTTATACTTACAACACTCCTGAAGTATAAATTAGTTTCAGTCCGTCATAAACCCGTAAGAATGGCTTACAACCTAAACAGTATAAAACACAAAACCGTCAACTCAGTTTTGGTACATTTTGTTATGATTTTCCAAATATTAAGTGACAAAAATTATCATCAAATTCAATTTTAAAAGATAAACTTTCAATCGAGTTTAATTCTTCAGAGCAGCTCTTATTCACTTTCATGCAAGTTTTGTGTTTTCCAAAAAGGGAATAGTTAAAAGTAAACGGAAATATAGCCTGTGACGCCACGCTTTTCCGAAAGCAAGCAGCGAACGAAAACCGGGACGACAGCAAGCAAACGAAGCCGAACAAAGCTTTCTCCAACCCCGCCCCATGCCACACCCCTCTCTCCTCTCTTTTTTTTTGGGGGGAAAAGCCTGGCCATGCAGGCTAATGGAAATATAAAACCAGATCACAAGATGGATAGAACAAAAAAAACAAGTCAAGTTCTTACCGTCTCGTGCATCAAAACTAGGTATGCCATGGATAATTACATGATGAAGAAACATTGGACTGAAAAGAAAGATTTCACAAAACGATTATAATTAATGTTAAGAAGATAAGAAACCTGAATCTACCAAAGAGGGAAAGATATGGCCTATTAAAAGGACTATTACAATCATCAATATGTTTGCAAGTAACTAGTCTAAAGTAGAAATAAATCGACATCACACGTTCGGAGCTCTTGTCCTTCAATAGGAAAATCATCAACAAGGTATATTACCATATAAGAGGGTAGGGAATTCCTATAATTATGGCTTTGTTAGAGCAGTTTTCAATTGAGTATGATAAGTAATTACACAATTGCTTTGGTTTTTCATTGCTACGCTTTGTGATTGGCTAAAAAATCTCGCGCCACTTTCTCGACCAATCAGAAGTAAAACCAAAACCAATCGTGACTTGCTTGCACGCATTTTCCCGCGCTTGGCGCCGCCGACATGTAATTGCTTCGAGCTCTGATTGGTTCATTGGATTGTTTACGGCTGCTGTGATTGGTCAGAGTAATTACTTTGGTTTTGGTTTTACGACACTCAATTGAAAACAGCTCAAAAATTAACTTTATTGACTTACTCTGTGTTTAGCTTGACCTTTCCATCTAGGTAGTCGCTAAAGTAGTGCACATATCTAAATATAAAAACAGTAACACATATGTTAATTATAGAATTATCATTATTATATAAACACCAATGAAATACCAGGTGAGCTTTCGCGCGTAAACATCATATCTTCACACGTGAGAATAACATGTTATCTTCACACGTGAAAAGATCACCGTTCTACTTTAGGACTACAAAAAAATATTAAAGTGAAATGGTTTGATTTCATTGGTGTTTATATAATAAACAGAACATTACATGGCCGCTTGAAGATACGAAATTTCTCTTCTCGAGTTGAAAAATATTTCACTCGTTCGCTGCGCTCACTCATGAAATATTTTTCAACACTCGAAGAGAAATTTCGTATCTTCGCGCGGCCATGTAATATCCTCTATTTACATTTGGTGTTTCAGCATTCCTTATACCAAGAAAACAAGTAAGGGGGATTCATTGTCTTTTTAACAGCCGAGACCTTCACTGTGATGACTGTATAATTCCTCCTGTGTAACTGATTTGGTAATACAGTATCTCTTGTTCTAAGTGACAAATACGGGGAAGATTTATTCTAATTATTATAATTTTTTAACAAACCTTCTCTGTGATGGTTGTGTCACGCCTCCCAGACTGTCATCATAGAATCTCTTCATAGCAAACCAATCCAGTGCAGCCTGAGGACTACTCACATAAAATCAAACATATATTTTAAAACCCTTTACCTCCCAAGACTGCCAAAGATGAAAACTAAAGAAAAATCCCAAATTTCGATTTGTAAAATATTGAAAAATGAATGGTATGATGCAAAAGTACTACTGAAGAGGTTTCATTTGAATGGTCACACCATAGGATTTCCTCCACAGACTCAAAAGTTAGAACAAATGGTACCATGCAAAGGTACTGCTGAAGAGGTTTCATTTGAATGGTCACACCATAGGATTTCATCAACAGACTCAAAAGTTAGAACAAATGGTACCATGCAAAAGTACTGCTGAAGTGGTTTCATTTGAATGGTCACACCATAGGATTTCATCAACACACTCAAAAGTTAGAACAAATGGTGCCATGCAAAAGTACTGCTGAAGAGGTTTCATTTGAATGGTCACACCATAGGATTTCATCAATAGACTCAAAAGTTAGAACAAATGGTACCATGCAAAAGTACTGCTGAAGAGGTTTCATTTGAATGGTCACACCATAGGATTTCCTCCACAGATTCAAACAACAACGTGCCTCCATGATTGACTCTGGAAATAAAGGGGTTAACCCTTTAAACCCCAAGGCAAATCCCCTTTTTTCCAAACTGGTAACCGAAAATTCTATGACCATACATGATATAACATTTGAAAGGATTTGATTAGTACAATTCATAACTTATGCATTTTAAATGGAGGAAGTTATGGCTTTTATAGAAATGGTTTTAAAAAGTGAAAATTAAAATGTTAGCCAAGTCCTAGTCTTTATACATTCTAGGTATACCCCAAACTAAATCTTATGTTGCGGCTCTCAGTGAGTAGAATAACATGAGTTTCATCTTAGAGCACATATGCATTAAGAAAAAAACATTGAATTGTTTGGGGGTGGTCAATCACATCACATTGAGTGGGGGGGGGGGGGGGGGGGGGGGGGTATGATTTTATGTGTTCAATGGATAGATCTTTCCAAGACCATTTTGGTGGCCAAAACCCATTGAAATTGGCCAGATATTGAACAAGTTATGTGATTATGTGCCATATGGCACTATCAAGGCTTACAATCAATCAAAATCTTTATTTATACATGGTTAAAAATATCAGTATTTACAATATAAAAAAGCAATTCAGTGTTTTACATATTTGCCGTGTGAGAGTCCGATAGGGAAAACCATTCACTGATACCTTTTTTAAAAAGGCTCAATGATTGAGTTGCTCTTAGTTCCTCTGGAAGGTTATTCCACAGGAAAGCTCCACTATAGCTAAAGCTTCGCTTTAGGTAGTCAGTTCTCGGCTTAAGTAATGCCAGTCTTTGTTTAGCGTCACTATGGACTCATCACTATGGACTCGTCATAGTGGCTATAACAAGGTGTCTGTAGCATGTTTATAGTGTCAATAGAATTTTTACCTTGAACATATCTTGCTGAAGTGCATGTAAGCCGCGATAACAACTCCTGTTCTTCCTTTGCCTCCCTAAAACAATAAAATTAGCACAAGAAAACAAAAGCGAATTTTACAGAGACCCAAATATACATATTGCACATCAAAGCAAAAATGCTTTTTTACACTTGACCATAAAAGGCAAGAATACCAGGGGATCTTTTTTTCAAAATGTTGGTTTGTTAAGTAAAGCTAGACTATAGGACAGTTCATTTTTGGTGAATCAACACATTCCAGAGCTCCAAATTCATTTCAAATACTTGCATTCCAGGACTGCCTGATCGGAAAAAAATGCCATTATATCTAAAGAAAAAAATCAATGATTAATAAACAAACCTTGCAGTGGACAACAACGACATGGACTGCATCACTCTTGAGCCAGGAATCAATTGATTTAATGATGCTGAAAAACAAACAAGATTCAAAAGAGAAGTATGCATGCCTCCACTAAAGCTAAAGGCATTTTTCATTTCAGTTAACTTTAGAGAGACATTAAAATAAAAATTACTAAAGGAGTGCATGCAAACATGTACATATTTGCAATTGCTACCTTTCTTCGGGTATTGAGTTGTTGGAAGTCATTTGTACTGCTAAAATTAAACAGGTATAATTTAACAGACAGCTGTGCTTAGAGGGAAGCAGTCCTATAGATTTCTACTACAAGCAATAAACAAGTTTATCGTAAGTACCTTACCTACATAGTCTTTCTAATGGTGGAGCTAAATGATCTGGCCAACCAAAATCTAGAACCTACGCCAAAATAAAAGACAACAATCAACTGGTTCTAATGTTTGTGAGTTACGCGACACTGACACTGACAGGGATTCTGATAATGATGATGAGCAGTGTTGTAACACCTGGGGGGTACATCTTACTCATTAGAAAGTGTTACGCTGTGCGACAAATTCTTCAATACAAAGTTTAGCAATGGTTCCTTGGCAATGTGCCACCTTGTTACAGCTGTGAGGGGGTGTCGTTAGTAAGTGTTATGGCTGTGCAGTGTTTCAATACAAAGTTTATAGTAAGTAGTAAGGTTTGTTGGCTAGGTGCCAGCTTGTTACACCTTGTTAAAATTATGACATATCAAACTAACTAAATTACAGTATAATAATCCTCTCCCAAGGCCAAATCTAGACTTAAAATTCCGATGGTAAAATCACGTGGATACTCTCCGGCACTACTACATGTATGCTGTCAGGGTTCTATCTAGGATTTATCGTTTGGGGGAGAAGTCCCGAGTGGTCGAAGGTCACGAGCTTCATAGGGGGGTCCGGAATATGAATATGCGCTGAGATGCAATCTGGTGCATTTTGAGACACAATTTTGAGATAATGTTACAGTGGTATCTTGTTTTATTTTTTAGTCGTGATCACATTCTGACAATGTTACTTATTTATTACAATCAGCTCCGATATTTACTAAAGTGAACAGAAGAGTTACCCGACATCAAATTGCACAAATATTTGTACATACTCATCGTTAGTAAGTGAATAACATAAATAAACTCGACAACGGCACTTTTCCATTTCTTACCAATGGTAGCTAATGGTCGTAACAACTACAAAATTCTCAGATAACAATGTACTGTAAACCGTGCAATTAATAACTGACGTGTATATAATAAGTTAACTGACGCGGCAGATACGAGTTCAGACAACGTGTCTAATCGCGTGTGAAAACAAATACTGGAAAACAAATCATGGTTATTGATCTTTGGAAAATCTCCCTGATCAACTTGAGGATCTAAATGTATTTTCCTTCTCCAAAAAGTTGAATTGAAATTGAATTGAATTACAAAGCCAATCTGCGCTTCTTTACACGTTTGTAATGATCTACCACTGACTCCAGGACAACTGGCCAGCAGTTTGTAATACTCCATGTTCCTTGTCATATAGTGTCCTTAGACAGGGAATATTTACTTCATGTGCACTGACCTCTGGATGATTTTTCTGATATAGTTAACAACTATTCACCGAAGTGGAGGTGGGTAGTGGTGGATATTTACCGCTACACTGAGGTGAATAGTTGTTTTAGTATATACTAAATTGCTGGGAGGTGAATAGCACTTCCGAGTTTCAGTAGCCAATCAGAGCGCGCCAACAATGCTATCCACTGTTTCAGTATATACTAATTACTTATATACAGTAATGATAACAATATTTTTTGGGGGAGAAGCTGGGCGTTTTGGGGGGGAAGCAAGCTTTCAGCCAGTAGGGTGTCCAGGCGTCCTGTGGACGCCCACTTTTTGAAGAAATTCATGAACATTGCACCTACTCCTTTTAAAAGTTATGATGGGAAATATCTTCAGGACGCCCACTTTTCAATTTCTGGCTAAAAGCCTGGGGGGAAGCTTCTATACCCCTCAAATACCCTAGATAGAACCCTGGCTGTGGCACTATTTTACAATAAAATAAATGTGATCTAGTGCTTCTGGGTGTGAAAATGTTAACTGCAATCTGAAATAGAAACCAAGCTACTGACCTGGTGATTCAGTTTGGATATATCATATCTTCTCTCAGATAAATTAAACACCTGAAAATGAACATTTCAACTGCATGAAAATATGACAAAAAATAAATTGAGACAATATGATAAGAGATACAAAAAAGAATTGAAATGTTAATGTTCGGAGGGATTCAAAGTTGAAATGTGTTGTTCCAGAAAATATCCATACCCCTCCCATGGAAGGTTGTTCAGTTTGGACCCCCCCCCCCCCCCCCCCCCCCCCCCCCCACCTGATGCCCCTCTCCCTCAGAATTTCCAATAAGCTTCCATACACCACCTTGGACACCTTATTGAGACTTATATAATGGATTAACTGGTTAGCTTTCAGTTAGGGTTGGAGTTAGCAGTTCATTTTTTTTAAATTTAGGCCTAAACAACTTAAGAAACTTGGTGGTACCCTGGTAGTGTAGGCTCTGTAAGCCTACGCCTCTAAGCTAAGGTCACAGGTTCAATCCTAAGTAGGGATATTAGACTTTTGTTTTACACTTGAACATTTATTAAAAATAAAATTCTAAGTGTCAACATTACATTATATAATTCTCAATAAGGTGTCCAAGGTGGTGTAGGTGGATATTATCTAATGCTAACTCCACGGGGGAGGTATGGGTATTTTCTGGTCCCACTAGCACTTGTGCTATTAACACTGCCGAGGGTAAATAAATAATTTTTTTTTTTTCTGGAACCACACAATAACAGAATGTGTGAAGAAAAAAATAAAGGCAATATTGATGTTCGGAGGCTGTATGCACGTCTCGGAAGGCCTTACAGGATTGGCTGAAAACAACAGAACAAACAACAGAACAATGGACCCTAGCCCTGAAAACAATACATGTGCATGATAACCAGGTCCAATGAAACTACAGGTTCTGAAGAGGTGCATGGCTACTGGATGTTCATGCAGAAGGATGAAGAAAATGCTTTAATTTACCATATACTTGTCTTGATGGTTTGTCTGAAGCATTTTTGCCACTTCTCTCAGGTTATTCCTGTATGTTGTCTCCAGACCAGATCCAGGAAATGACATTGCTGCATAAAATCACGATATAAATTAAGCTTTTTGGAAATGAAAGCATGACAATGAGCAAATAAAAAAATAAAAATATATATATTTACTTAAAAAGTAACAAACCTCGATTTTTTAAACAATCTTTATTATTCTCATCAGGGCCCGTGCAAACAAGCACCCTGATTCTCCATTCCATGGGCCTACATGTACATGTACCCTGTTACTTTGGGCAAAATGGCAAGTGATACTGCCGAGCATGTAAATATATATTGAGTTTTGTAGTTCCTGTGTTTTTGTGAATTGCTGGAGGACTGAAACGTCTGCAACCCAGCCTTCCTCCCTGCAGTTATGACTACCACACCAACTTGGAGCTCTCACTCCCTATCACTTCTGGAGTAGCCATATTCCCATAACTTAACAATACCAAGGGTGTTTGAGAATTAGTATCAAACCCTTTTTTATTTGACATACACCCTTATGAATCTTAAGTAAATCTTAAGTGCACGCAACAATCATTCTTTTACAAAGGGGTGAGGATTTTTAATAATTTTAATGAGTCTTAATTCGTAATTATATTATAAACAGTTTTTAGCATCAATTTTTAACTTTTCTGATTTGATAGGATTATTGTCAGTCTTTTATTTAGTTTAGTTAGATTTTTATTAGCAGGACCTGCGTTGATAGCAGTTTTTCTAAACTGACGCAGTCATCCTGGATAAACATGTTCTTTTATTATTATTATTATTATTATTATTATTATTATTATTATTATTATATATTATTTTAATTATTATGCACAAATTATACCAAGAAGGAGAAAATGTAAATTACAAAATTGTCCAGTCCTCCAAAATATTAGGTTCCACCGACCTTCAGGTTGAAAGTCTGACAAGCTAACCACTAGACCACCGCGCCCCCACTTAAGGAGAAGATGTAAATTATAAAATTGTCCAGTCCACCTTACCAATAATCCTATCTGTGATGTACGTCAAGTCAAGATCAAAATGTTCATCCACATGCCGCACTCTGTTCCTGCAAGATTCATACACAAAATAAGAATGGTAAGCTTAAGGAAGGCCATAGCCCAGGGGGAGTGATCAATAAAATTTGTTAAGGATGTGTGGAAAATTTGCTTACCAACATGTTTTTTCAAGCCTATCTAAAACTTAAATGTGATTTTTCCTACCCAATTACAGACCATACCATTGAAATTTCCACACTTTTCTTTCCAAAATGGCAAAAATCTATAACCATTTTCAGACTAACAATGACAATTTTAGCGACAAAACTTCAATTTTAACTCAAGAATATGCAAAGTGCTGATTGAGTAGCAATTACAGACAAAATTCACAAGATCATTTGGTCATATGGGCTGTTTAAAAACAATGAGCTCGCAATGATCTCCTGCCTTACCCATGGAAACAGTGTTGGAGGAAGGGGTGGGAGAGGAGTTGAATGCTGGGGTGGGGGGTCAGTGGAGCAAAATGCCAATTAACCCTTTGACTCCCAAGAGTGCCAAATACCAAACTTCAAGAAAAATCCTAAAATTTGTTTTGTAAAATAATGAAAAACAAATTGCACCATGCAAAAGTACTGCTAAAGAGGTTTCATTTATGGTCACACCATAGGATTTTGTTGACAGACTCAAAAGTTAGAACAAATGGTACCATGCAAAAGTACTGCTGAAGAGGTTTCATTTGAATGGTCACACCATAGGATTTCGTCCACAGACTCAAAAGTTAGAACAAATCGTACCATGCAAAAGTACTGCTAAAGAGGTTTCATTTGAATGGTCACTACACCATAGGATTTTGTCGACAGACTCAAAAGTTAGAACTACAATTTACGTGTCTGATAATTGACTCTGGGAGTGAAAGGGTTAAGTACATACAGCCTGTATAGGAGGTTAGGGAGGGTCCAAACATTTAATATTCACGAGTTGGCTCATACATGTAGGAACCTTTGATTTGTGATCAGTATAAGAATTTCTTATAACTTTATAGTAAATGTACAATGATTGCATTACAATTTAATAATAAATTTTGATCTGAAGGTCACATTATTAATAGTGACTACAACTCAACACCTTGCTAACAAAACAGGACATTACTTTGATACTCTGTGCCGCATTTGGTGACAGATGTTTGTGACAAGGTTTTTGGGTGATGACGGCAATCGCTGAAATATAAACAAAATGAAACATTACTAACATGCTGTTAATTAAAAGAACTTTATTTTGCTTGAATGTAGAACCATCATATCACCAATATTGGAATAAGTCAAGACTACTGACATTCTAATGTGTAGCTATAGAGCAGGGATGCAAGGTACAGTGGTGAGAGCACTAGCTTACTGAAGTGTTTATCATAACTTTATTACTTTACATAATAAACAGCTATTACTTACAACCTTTCTAATTTCATCATCAGGTACAGGTAATGTCTGAAGAAACAATGTGACAGAAATTATTTAAACATTAAGAAAACAATAAAAAAAAAACCAACCATGGGCTCAAATTAATCCTTTTTGGGGGGTGAGGCCCTATTTTCAGAGAACCTTCATTTTGGAGGAATTTTGTGTTCCAAATAAGGTTTGGCTATCCATTTTTTTAATGTTTATCCTCAGTATAAACCTAGGGTCTTACACTGTACACTCAGGAGGGCTTAGTTTTGGAGGACTCTTTGAGTCTGTGATTTGGTTGGCTTATTTTTGGGAGGGCTTTGTTCAGAATGTTAAGGCACCTCAATAACACCACTCAGTGAACTGGCTGAATGATAATATAACTAAGGCCCTGTTCACATGGAAAGGGGATGATCCTAGTGCTATGATCATTCAAGTACAACATGTTTTCTGCTTTCAGTTAACATAGTGAAGGGTTGCATTTGGCCCTAGTGCTAGGATCATCCTAATAGCTCCATGTAAACAGCCTCAGGAGGGAGCCCGGCAGGGTTATATTCGCTTTTGTTATTGTCACCCGACGTCTTGCTTTGCAACCCCACCAAACTCAAAGGAACTCGGGGGCCATTCTGCCTAATTTTTCATGTAAACCATGAAATGAAAAGTTGATACTGGAAGCCGCAGTTACGTATGTTAACCAAATGAACCTTCTAGGATCATCCTCTTTCCATGTAATTGGGGCCTAAGTTCAAAGTGTCAGTAAAAGGTGAATGCAACGTAATGATTGTTACCTTGGATTTATTCTGTACAAAATTTGATGACCCTTGCCTTGAGCACTGCCCCTTGACCTAAAAATGTACGCAAAATGGGTTCAAACATACATCAAAAGCATTGATTGTCCAAGAATACTATTCATTTGAAACACTGCAATGTCCATGTCAAGGTTTGTTTTCCTGTTAACAAATCTAAATTTGGATTCTGGGATCAAAAATTTGATTTTCCATTCCACTTAGGGACAAACCAATCTTAGATTGCAATCTGAATGATCCACATCTGGAGGTGGATCATTCAGATTCGTATCTGAATTTGGTTTCAGATGTGCGTTTCATTTCACAAACTAGCATCTGCAGCGTGTGGTCATTCAGAGCCAGAACACAAACAAACAGTCTGAGGCCCTTCATCTCGGGATGATGAACAGAACAGATTAATCTTTTTTTTGGATTTTTGTTCCAGTCGGCATGAAAATCTAAACAATCTACATCACCTAAATCTGAAACTGCAGGATTCAGTCAAAGGAGCACTACCAATGTAAAAGCCTTACTAAGGGATATCATTTAAGGCCATTGATATCATCTTTTGCAACAGAATATAAGACCTCTTCTGTCCTCTCTTTCAAAATTGTATAGCTCTTTGAATCTTCCCCCTGGACAACCACTGTCATTGGTATTTTAAGGCCTCCTTTATTATCATTGACTTGAAGTGGTTAGATTACTCCCCTTAACCCCTACATAGGAGAATTTTTCATTTGTCAAGCAAATTAAGGGTTCTAGATCTATTTTGCACAGGGGTTTTTTATATTGGGTGTTAAAATACAATTTATTCAATTGACACCACAAAAACTGTGTTTCTTTGTGTTTGTCGCAATAATTTTCTTCACTTTAAACTTTTACAGGAATTCCTTTTTCGCTTTCATTTTATTTATTCGGGGGGAATTTTTCATCCAATTCACATTAATTAAGTCCCATCAATTTCAAACACCTCTTAATACTGGTAATTAACACAAGTGTTAATTGCCTAATATATAATTATAATAATAATAATAATAATAGAGACTTACATAGCATACATATCACATGTCTCATGTGCGCTTTACATATACACTTATGAGAAGGAGATCGGACGTCAGCTTATGAAGGCGCCTCAGGCAGCCGCAATCGGTCTATTGTTGATCTCATCTCCCCCACCCCACCCATGAACAATGTATAGCACTGAGGGTGGTCAGTGCCAGAGTTTTATTACATCCTCAGTGGTTCTTTTACGTCCCTATCACACGTAAACAAAAAAGTTGATGCTTACCATCCTTTCACACTTGTCATGACAATGGTAATTGCAACCTAAATAATAAGTAACAATTAAAATTAATTGGTATCAAAACCTGAATTTATTAAATACATTCAGCCTCAACACAGTATTTATCATAATCAGTCTCTTAGCAGCAACATAATGCAAAAGGTAACATTCTGAGCATGTTTCGACATCAAAAAAGAAAGACTTAAAAAAAAAAAATTTTTTTTTTTAAGTCTTTCTTTTTTGATGTCGAAACATGCTCAGAATGTTACCTTCTGCATTATATTGCTGCTAAGAGACAATTTAACAAATATAGCTTTATACCTTCCTTCTGGCATTTACAGAACTCATAAGTATATAAATAACTTAATATTACATATAACAACAACAACAACAACAACGTTATTAATTTTAAGAAAATTAAACAATATTTTTTACTGATATTTGCCATGCCACCCACAAACTAAGTTAAAATAGCTATTCAAGGTGGGGTCAAATTACATACTTATTGGTTATAATTTTTCTTATTGATCAATATAACAAAATATTGTAGTCTGAAGCTAATCTGAAGAGTTATGAATTTTAACTATTTAAGGGATAGATAAGTTGGGTTGATAGCAAAATGTAGGTGCAATAAAGTTGCTAATTTTGACACAATCTTATCAAGGTCAGTATTTGGTGACTTTAATACTGATATCATATATCAGGGCTCGACGTTGCGACCTGTGGGGTCGCCAATGCGACTGGATTTGTTTCGCTGGCGACTTACTTTTCACTCTTGGTCGCCAGTTTGGCCACTAAGATATTTACATTTAGATTTTTTTTTTACTTTCTTAGTCTAACAGAAGAATATACATTGTACTTTCTCCTTTTCACGTATGAAGCGATCAAAAGTATTCTTCTGATTGTAAGTTGAAACCCGATCGACACAGACTCTCTTTGGGCTCGTCACGCAATCTTTCCTAAATGAAAGCGACATTTGTTTCTAAAATTAGATTTTTGCAAAAAATCTACACATTTTACTGTTTGAAAGTGCATATAATAGGTTTTTGGATTCAAGAATAATCGCATATTACAATTTATTAAATTTGTAGCTTTCCAAAAGATGAACAAGATTGGAAATTTGATTTAATTTATAGTGAAGCGATACTCCGATAATGACTGCGTGTGCCGTGTTTTCTCGACAATAAAATCACAGCTTTGTAATTTTTGCAGTCCTAATTTTCATTTTAGCAACTGTAGTTCCTAAAGAATATGTGAAACAAATGAAATAGTTGTCGCTAATGTTATTCATAAACTGAAAAAAACCATAACCGTAAAACAAATTATTGTCGATATCGGATTTCGCCTAGCCTGTGAGCATGTCTGGCCGTGGCCCTAGGATCAGACTCGATCAAGTATATTCATCTTATCACGACATCAGCAATTTATAGAGTAGGACACCGATAGATTGATATAAAGTTAACTCTTTCGTTTAATTTCATTAAATGTATTTTGAATGAAAATAGCCCCGGTGCTTTTAAATATTTGCAAGTTTGTTTAAGACTTCGCATTGCTGGCTGTCAAGCGTCAGTAAAGCGCGAAGGTCGATTTTAATACACACTGATTTTTCGATCCGGCCCAGTCCGACTTATCAAAATGTGTTGGACTGCAGCGGATTTATAAATAGGGTCTTAAAGAAACTACTCGAAACTACTGTCGATAAAACAATTTTGTAACGTGTGTACATGTAGCTTTCATGCGCTGCGACCAGTGAAAAATATTTCGCATCAAAAGTTTGTACGAAAATTATAAAGTAGAGCGGTTTTGCAAAACATCGGTTAACATGTCATTTAAAAATTATCCAAGGGCCAGATATAAAAAATCCCCAAGCATGCGTATTGAAATTCACAGTTTCACAAGCATAGCTCATGAGAAACTCAGGTCAATTATCTTCAAAACCCGTACCGTCGCTTGTAGGTGATATGCATTACTGAACATGAAAAGTCTATGTACAACTTGCAACGTGTAAACGTAAAAAAATATATGTGTTTCGACGCTGGTTAATGAAAAAAAGAAATGAAACAAAGGTTGCATCTTTGAGGGGTTTTTATAGATAGAAAAATTTATTTTTCCATTCTCTTTTAGTGGGAATTCTAGCAGAACACTGCGAAGCTAACAACTGATAGTATCGAAAAAGAAGGCGGAGTTGTTCTTACAGTGAATTAACTGGCAAACGTATTAAGTATTGTGCGAATCGTGTCCGTTTTCCCGTGTTCAAATGTAGTTTACTGGTGTCGTGAACAAAGCCGTGCCTATTTAGTTGAGCATGTGTAGAAAAGTGCTAGCTATAGTTACATATGTTCTGTTTGGATTGTATAAAAATATTCGGCCTAAGGGCCGCCGAAAATTTTTGGCTACTAGAATACTTGTGCTGGCGACCAATTCTGAAAACTTAGTGGCCAGCTGGCCCCTAGATTTTTTCCTGAAAGTCGAGCCCTGTATATGGGTCTGGATAATAGCAAGCAAGTAATAATTTTATAAGCAATGACAACTGACTTGATTTTAAAAGACATGTTTCGACAATCCTTTGTCATCTTCAGTTTGAAATTTTAAGTTACTTATTTTAATAAATTTTAAGTTACTTTTTTAATCACGTATTGTCACACATTCTTTCATTTATTTGTCAAAGGTGTTTTCTCTCATTAGCATTTTCATTTACTTACAAAATAGTATAAATTTAACTTTGTACCTTAAAATTTCAAACTGAAGATGACAAAGGATTGTCGAAACATGTCTTTTAAAATCAAGTCAGTTGTCGTTGCTTTGAAAATGATATCATATATAGTCATCGGCTTTATGAAGAATTTCAGAGAGTACATGTACTAGCTGGTAATTCAGAAAGAGCTACTTCCAAAATGTTCAAATGTTATTTTTTATATTTATACAGTAATTAATATATATGCAATTAAAATATGATTTACTGTGATTTTTTTAATCCAATTATTCTAGACTCCCTTCAACACATGCAAATCTTATTTGCTGCTCAAGACTTTTACATCAACTTAATTAGCATAACATCAGCATGTATCATTTTACCCATACACTCAATTTGAAGATCATCATGCAACTTATTTTAACACACAATATAATTTAAGTATCTTCATGAGTGGTAATCACAGAAAGAGATGCAATTCATTTCAAGCTGTTACCTTCGCATATTTTTCCTTCGCTAACAATATCCTCTCCACAAAAGCCACATGGCTCCAGCAAGGCTAACAGATCAGACTTAAATACATGATGACACAAGTGTTGACTTCTGCTAACCTAAAATGCAAACAGACATCATGTAAGCCTGTTGAACAAACAAAATCTAATTAATATACTTACATCTTTAGAGGAAGGAAGAACAAGTTGACCTCTTTGATTTGATTAAGTTCATAGTGATGCCCTGACATTCATAGTGATGCAATGACAAATCATTAGAGGCTTCTATAATTATTTACAATGTACCTTCAAGAAAATAGTGGCTGCAAAACGCTGCAGAAGTTTCAGTCTTCGTTTTTTCTTGAATGCCAGCTTTAAGAGCTTATAATACTCATGCAGAATGCAAAACTGGGACAAAATCAGGTCTCAAGCGACTTTCCTGTGTTTATAAAACCATCAGTTTATGTGAAAGTTAATCTTCTAGAAATTTAATAGCCTCTTGGAATGCAAATCCAAATTCCAGAAATATTTCAATATCTTTAGATGTCCATGTGTGACTTATCAGCACTCAAATTAAGAGTTCCTCAAAATGTCAAAACATTTCACCAGGGGCATCCAAGATTAAAAGCAGGGTACATTTTTCTATGCTTGGGTAGTGATAAAGAGTTGAAAAAAATCCAATTTATCTTTTTATAATAATAAAAATATAAATTGGATTTTTCTTCAACTTTTACCATTTAAAATGGGATTGAATATTGTAATAAAATATTGACATTCAATCCCATTTAAAATGGTTCTAAGATCTGACTTTGAGAATTGGCAATAGGGAACATGTCTCTACATCATGCTACTACAGTTGATTAATTAATTCAAATTTTCTTCTTTTGAAATTTCAAGGACTACCCCTGGTCTTAACCCAGGGTTCTCACTAAGTTTTAGAGTAGACAGTTGAGATATAATAGTAGGCGGCTTGGCAATTGAGTGCTGAAGGCATGCCAATTTCTAGGGTGGTCTGGGGGTATGCTTTCCAGGAAAATTTGAAAATCTAGAGGCTCAGAATTGCCATTTCATGCATTTTTGGCAAGACATTTTTTATACAGCCCTCAACTGAGGGATTACCTTCGTTGTGGAAACAAATTGATGAGAAACCTTTCTGTTTATTAGTTTTTCAAGGTCCAGAGGTTTTAAATGTTCGAAGTGTCAGCTTTTGCAGAATTTAGTCTGTAGAAAGTGTGGAAAAGTGTTTGCGTGATTCAGGTCTCTGCATTGACCTTTGGGAGTGTTGTTCTCATCATTACAGCTGTCATTGTTACAGCGATCTCTTTCCGGTTGCATGGTGATAAACGGATTGCATCATTGTTACAACTGTCATTCTGGTATTTGCATAATTTTCAGCGTAATAGTCCTTTCTTATCGCATAATTTGCCTTGAAAAAATCGCATAATTTCCATTTTTCTATCGCACCCTATCAGAAGCCCTGTATTGTTAACCAACACTTCCAAATTCCAATTCGATCTGGAATCCAAGGGCCACAGGTTTGTTAGTCTTATGCCTATTTAGTGTCACCCTTGTTAAATAAAGACGATTTATTTTAATTTTTTATTTCTAAAGTCCAGTTAACAAACTTCCGGTTAACAAACTTAATAAAATTCATTAATAATATTATTATTCCTAAGGAAAGTACAAAAGAAATAAAAATTTAATGAAGGTTTGAAAATCCTGATACAGAACAGCTATACTGTATCACTGATACAGAATACTAATAGGAATGCTAATAAGCTTTATCGCTATTGTTTTTTAATAATCTTTAATTAAGAATAATTGCCAATAGCAAGGCTAATCCGGCAATGGAGCGGCCAGTGGTCGCTCAGTAAATTAATACAAATAAATTAAATTATGTTAGATTAAATTAAATTAAGTTATTACGTCATTGTTTACACACGTGTTTATTAGTTTTCAAAAATGTTAAAGAGTAGGAGATACTTCACGGATGAATTCTGAATATGATGCAGCTTTAACAATGTCAGATGGTAATGCATGCTAAACAGGAACTGATCTTACATAAAATGAATATTTGAAAGCGTTAACTGAGGTGGACTGTTGTTGGATCTTAAAGGCATGACTTGCCCTTGTGTGGCTGTACAGGGGCACTATGGTAAGCTCGTAAGGGAAGGAAATGTTGACTTGACCTCTGTGTATTTTGTAGAACATGCCAATATCGTATATATTGCGCCTCGATACCAGTGAAGGCCAATTTAGGTCGGAGAGCATTGAGGATACACTGCTATGACGGCTGTAGTCATTGTTGACAAAATGTGCTGCATGCATTGATAAAATATTCGTAGCAAAACTGTATGAAATTTATAATGACTGGCATGTGGCTCTCCATTGTAAAATGTAAATTTCCATATGTTTCTGTTGCTCATATGTATTCGTAGCAAAACTGTATGAAATTTATAATGACTGGCATGTGGCTCTCCATTGTAAAATGTAAATTTCCATATGTTTCTGTTGCTCATATGTTATCTATTACTTACATTAACAAAAAAAAAGGTTAACAAACTTCACCACACTTGGCACTGTTTCCTGACAATATACACCATCAGGATTGAAATGACCACGATGGGAAATGCCTCCCTTACCCAATCCTACCACCCCCATAAACCTAGACAATCACCAATTTGGCAGAATTTTCAAATATCATGAGGTAGAAAAATTAAAATAAAAACAGGTTCACTGAGCAGTCAGACTGAATCAGTACTGTACATAGTAAATCCCTGGGACTGTATGATCACCTAGTCATTATTTTCTTATGTGATAACCCATTTATCTGAGCACCCCATTCTTGTGCCCAAGGACAACTTCCCTAACCATTATTTTACTTTAAAATTAACCCCAGCCTTTTATATGACTGCTCTTTTCTTTATTAAGCAAAATATTAATCTTGACTTCACTTGATGAGATGAAGTTGATCAAGAGCTGTATGGACAGCTTTTTTTCTTAAGTCATACTGGAGAAACCATGATGAATCATTTGAATAGTTCATCCTCGCTGTCTTCATCTATCTCTAAAATTCACCTTACAAAGGCAACGAAACACCTCATGGAGTGATATTATTTTGTTGCAATATTTCAGTGGAAGGAAATCTATGATCCAATTTCCCACACTTGAAATTATTTGTTTTATGGCTCAGACCAACTTTTGTAAAAAAGAGTGATGGAAAACAAAACAATTTATTGATAAGGCCAGTGAAGAGATATAATTATACGAAATGGTATTCTTATAACTAAGAAGGCTAGATTAAAAGTGAATGATGTACATTAATATTAATATTACAAAGCTCAGAAATTTTATGCTCGCATTTCTTGTATCATTAATTGACATAATTAATTGTCACATTATTTCATTTAATTAACTCTTTTCAGCTTCCCTGGGTTACCATGATAAGTTTAAAATCATTCTTTGTAAAGGATTATGTTAGATATTGTGTTATAATCCTTCACAAGCATTTGATTAAATAATAGGAGACATTTATTTATAAATAACTTGTTCTTGCAGTTTATTTTGACTACAAAGCATTGAAATTTCGAGTCCAAAACAAATATTCCACATTCATATGCTAATAAGGTATTTTGAGGCCTGAAGTGATTTTGGGGTTAACATAACTCAAGCACGATCGAAAAAGGTCAAATATAAGGAAAGAAACTAGGAAATAAATTTATAAAATCGTTAAGTCGATCCCAAAAAATACGACGGCTCTTGACTTTAAGGAAATTTTGATCAAAACTAATCGCATTGAATCCTGTGCAAATATGTACCGCTTTAATGTCGTTCTTTAGATTCCATTTAATTTGGTACGTGTTTAAGCTTATATGAAGTTTGAGGGAAAAGTTTGTATTGGAAGGTTGACAACCGCTAAATATTTCGGAAGTTATTACGTGAAAAATATTTTGTTCGAGAAACGTTTGGCGGACTTACAGGCCATTTCTTGAAAAAGAAACATTCTTTATTTTTATATGAGTATCACATTAAATGACGCAGCAGAATGCTGACAGTGTCCAAAGACCTCCAAAGACGAACTTTCATCCTTGTAGAACAAAATTTGTTGAATTTGTTTGGACCAATTCAGACCCCATACGGTCTTTGAAGTGTCCCCGAAATAGCCGAACTGCGATGGATATTTTGCTTGTCGGCTAGTGATGTTAAAGTAAAGAAACTAGACGTTAACTGTAATGCGCCATAAAACGTTCATTTGATTCAGCTAAGCTTCAAACCCGTCGAAAATTAAATCAACATTTTGAACGGGTTAGCGAAGAACGGTGCTAAAACCCGCTGCGAGGTGGCCACAGACACCCGCGTAGAAACGGCATATACAAAATTTTCTCAAATGCTACACTGTCTGGGATTTAAAACACCAAAAATCACAAACCTGAGAAGTATAACTTGACGGAGTATCGTCGGGAATTTCCTCATAATCGTTCGACGTCTTTGACCCGCGCGCGTTAGAGGTTTTTGGCGAATGAAATTTCATCCAGTGGTCCTGTAGCTTTGCAGCGCTCGGAAAATCCACTAAACATGCTGGGCAAATGAAGCCTTCGAGAGAAGTAACTGCAGCTATGCTCATTCCATTCAAAAATCTCCTGAAATATATGTTAAATTTGAGTTATTAACGACGTCAAACACACACGCGTATCTCTGAAGGCCGACACGGTGCTGGTTTGATAATGTTATTGCGCGTTAATAAATATTAATGAGTTATCAAAAAGATCAATAACATTCCACCAAATGATAAATGTTGCCAGAAACTGGCTTTTGTCTGTAAGAAAAGTAGCATGTTAGATAGCATAAAGATAGGAAAGAACAAATTAATAGCTTTTACAGCTTTGCTAAAATTTTGGTGTAAGAAATTTCTCTTTTTCAAGTTCATCACGAATTCATACATTAGTCAACGATTAGCATATGACCTTGTATTTTAAAGTAGCGTTTTGTATATTAAACGCTTTTAAAATAGTAAATGAAATGAAATGCTAATGAAATCTACGAAATGATGCCGTATTTTCTTATTGCTGCTGACGTTTCTTTCAATATGTACGATCTGACGGCCCAAATCGGGGACGGAAAGAAACAGAATCACATTGTCACTTTTGTGGCGTTACCTGTCACGCAACGTAACAAATTTCGACTGACAACAACGGTGAAACAATTTATTGATATATTTCCATATTTAAATACACGGTATTACCTGTACAATCATGGTGTTACCTGTAAAATCATTAATACATAATTGACAAATTAAAATGAAATGAAAAAAATATCATGGTTGCACAAGTATTTTGGGTACAATAAAAATAATGTAAATCATATAGAATGTTGCAGGTACGTAATACAAGTATCAAATATTTTCAACATTTTTTATATTATTTTTTTTCCAGTGCTTTGAAGCAAAGGAATAGGAAACGGAACCTAAGAGCAAGGTGTGTAAAAGCAGTATTTCGCTGTAGCAGTTTTTCCTATAATTTTAGTTTGAATCTTTAATACAACATGAACTGTATATTGCATTTTTGATAGTAAAAAAAAGGTAATGAGTCCATGAAAAAGTTAGCTCAATTTTTTTTCCTCCCGAAGTTTTTAGCTGGACTTTCTGCGAACAAAAAGTACCATTTTTCAGCAGCGGTATTTCAAAAATGATCAGTTCCTTCTTCTCATCCCTTCTTTAAAGTTCTTACAGTTGGGAAGTGTAAGTGGCTATTTGCAATGTCCAGTTTCAGTGGAAAGACGTCACCATGGGGGGGAGAGGGGGGACTCCCATATAAAAATGACGGGGTGCTCGTCGGAAATTTTCGAAAAACACCCTAAAAGGTACCAGAATCTCGATTGATGGGTGTGGCTCAAATGTATTTTTTTCCCCTAAGAGGTACTAATTCTAAAACAACACGTCATATTCTGTCATATTTTTTCGGCTCATACCCTAAAAGGTACCGCGATAATTCTAACGGTGGTCATTTTAGATTTTAGTACCCTAAGCGGTACCAATCTACAAATTTTAACCCTTAAAAGGTATGACGAGCACCCCCGTCATTTTTATATGGGAGTCCCCCCCCCCCCCCCCCCCCCCCCCCCTCCCCGGGGAAAGACGTACTTGTATATTGCAGTATATTGCGGGAAACAAAACGACGTCTATAAAAAGATATATTTAACAACACAGACGGTCAGTTGAAGGAACTAATATCAAATCTAAACCCACTACTGTTGCAGAACATTTTTTCTCCAATCCTAACCATACTAACTCTGACTTGCCACCGTAACGGCCAGGGACTCACATCTATAAAGCCGAATACTTCAGAACCTAACGGCATAAACAAACGTGATGAAATATAATACATATTTCCTATTTTGTGATTATTATCTTACACTATTTGTTTTTCTGCATTACGGAATTTTTCAGTATATTACAAAAATTTCCTTGTATATTACAGAAAATCTAGAATCTTCTTGTATCTGAAAAAGGCTGCTCTGAGCAGCTGAAATATTGTACTAAACAAAATATACGTTGTTTCCCGTTTATTTATTGGGCGTAATTTACGGGGACGCGCACGAGAAGGGAACGCGACCTACTCCCTTTCGCGCGTTCCCCTCTCGCACGTCCTGAACTGATCATGATATAAACCGGCGCCTGGAGGCAGCCGGCAGCAGCGTGTGGAGGCAGCGCGAGGCAGCCGGCAGCGTGTGGAGGCAGCGCGGTCGAGTGGTTAGAGGCGCTGACTTGTAATCCAAAGGCCCCGGTTTCAGGTCTGCCTCTCTGACCACCAGATGGATTTGTAACACGGTAGTCCCTTGCTCAGGGGGGGGGGGGGAGTAGTCAACAATTTTTTTTACAGGGATTGTCGATGGGACGACGTTTATCACAACTCGCTGGTTCGGACAAAACAGATTTTTAAGTCATTAAAATGACGAATTGCTCCGCTTTACCCTTCAGAACAACGTGCACGCTTTCACAAAACTCGAACTCACAACACAACTCTATCACGTGACCGGGAGCGGGAAGCACAGGGATGCTCCGCCCCGAGGTCCCCTTTTATATACCGTTTTTGACAGAAAAGGTAACCCTTTCATATACTTTCCATAGCAAACGGTACCCCTTTCATATACCTGCAGAAGAAACAAATGTTTTTGGCTAACATTTGAGCAGCGTTATAGGTGTATTTCTATAATTTTAAATTTTCAATGACTTTTAGAACATATATCTTGATTGTTTTGATTATATTTATTTATTTAATTTGTGAGCTTGCCTGTAGTAAAATAGCTTTTTAGTTAAGTGTGAACTCACGTTAAGAAACTGTATGTATGTATGTATGTATGTATGTATGTATGTATGTATGTATGTACGTTTATTAACTTTGAGATCAGATTTTGAAAGGTGCTTTTTACTCACCTTAATGGTAGGCTGACTACCGTCCGGCTTTTCTACACTTCAACTCGTGAAATCCCTACCCTTTTTATCGCTCCAGCCTCAAAAAGGTAAACAAGTAACTGTAATTTGCAACGGACCACCGTAACGAAATAGAAGCACCGGATCCTGTGGTAAAGGATCTAATCAGAGTATAAAATGATGAAACGATGTGATAAAAAAGCAAGGCTGATAAACGGTACGGAAACGACTATAGTATATTTGTAAAATATCCAATATTTCGAAAGGCACAGACTTTCTTCTTCAGGGTCTTACAGATAATGACTCGTAAGGCAAAAAATGTTACCATTTTAAATTTGAAAGGGGGCGGGTGATAAAATATGATACTACATGCATAACAACATAAACTATAGTGACAAAGCAGACAAAGTAAATGTAAATAACCGTATATAAAATAACGAAGCAATAGAAATAAGACTGAAAACATGCAACACGACACCACAGTAAATATAAGTAATGGAAACTTAGAAGAGATGTCATGTTTCATCTCTTCTATTTAAACCTAAAGGTTCTAATGTCTGACATCTTTCAATAGAAGATCCTTCTCTTGCTTTACGTACACCGTCACGATTAGTTTTAACATGTTCTAGAGGATTAGTTGCATATCAGAAGCGGTATGCATGGTGGTCGTATGGTCGTTACAAAGAAAATGTTCAGACTGCAGTAGGTTTAGATGTTAGTTTGTTTGTCAATTCACAGTCTACGATGTCAGTCGTTGAAGCGGTCTTTAAGTCGTCGTTTGGTTTCTCCTATGTATTGTTTGTGACAACGATTGCATTGTACCATGGTCTGATCTGGAAAAACAGCCAAGTCTCACGCCTGCGAGTCCAAAACTCCGATCTCACGCCTACTCACGCCTATGGAGCAATTTCACACGCCTGATTTACAGATTTGAGCTATCAGCCTTAACTGATTGCATGATTCAATTAAAAATTAAGTTACTTTCATGAAAATGACACTTTTTTGTAGGTTTTTATCGTTCTGAACATTACAATAAGGTACAGCTGGATGATATTTAACCCCGGGGGGGGGGGGGGGGGGGGGGGGGGGGGGGGGGGGGGGGGGGTACTCAACAAAGTTTTGTACGGGGATCACCCCGAGGTCCAAACCCTTACCCTTTCATATACCGTTTTTGACAGAAAAGGTATCCCTTTCATATACCTTTCATTGAAAATGGTATCCCTTTCATATACCTTTCATTGAAAATGGTATCCCTTTCATATACCTTTCATTGAAAATGGTACCCCTTTCATATACCATTCATTGAAAATGGTACCCCTTTCATGTAGCCTTGATGTGCGTCTGTTTGATATATTTTGAAAGGCGCTTTTTATAATACTTAGATGGCGGTTTTCCCTACCTTTTTTATACTTCAACTCGTGTTTTCGCTGCCCTTTCCTATTCTTCGTGAAATCCCTACCCTTTCATATACTTCAACTCGTGAAATCCCTACCCTTTCATATACCTCCAGCCTAAAAAAGGTACCCCTTTCGGGCGGAGCATCGCCGTATAGCCCATTATAGGGAGTACGGGTACGGAGGTCTGAGGTCCAGGGATCGTAGGGAAACTTCCGAATTCTTCGGAACATTTTCGGACATCTTCGGAATAGATCGGATTCTCTTCGGATTTGGTCGGATCGCCTTCGGAAATCCTGGCACAACCACAAAAAATTCTCACGCCTATCACTCGAAAAAAGTTGGCAGGTATATAAACTTACATGAAGGCACAGGCAAGGTTCCAAAACTGGATGATAAACCTGTGCAATCACCATAGTGAAAAAGCGCGGGAATCAAACTTGTGACAGTCTTATGAAAGTCTCGTGACTCGGCAGCTGTCTGATGCAAACGGTTAATTAACCAATCAGGTAACGCCAAAATGCCAATAGCCAATCACAATGCAGAACAACCGGACTCGACGCCGGCGGCATGACGGCGGCATAAAAACACGAAAAGTTCGCTGTAACAACGTGGATCGATCATTTTGTGTCAAGGAGGTGATTTTGCGTCTGTGACAATTCCATCGAGAGTATCTTTTTGTCGATAAAAAGAACTTTATAAGGTGAGTAATACCACACTTGAAAAGAATCCTGATGCATTTGAGATAGATCTTCTATAATTTTTCATCAACAGCGTTCTAAATATTGTAAACAATGAATTGTGGAGCGCTGCCTGAAGAATGTGCTGTTATTGCCGGTCTATTTTTTTGGCCGTTGATTCTTGCTTGATAGTTGTACAATTATAAAAAAAAGTTCTTGGTTGTTGTTTTCCGAGGATGTTTTAAGTAGAAGACAACGTATTTGATCATCCTTAAACGTTCAAGAACTAGATCTAGGAAAGCAGAGGAAAGTTGCGACTCGAGAACTAGATTTCTTGTCTGATTCATTTTCCTGTTGATCGAAGCATTAACGTATTTCAATGTTACCAGGCCAGTATGATTGTTTATACTTCAGCAAACTGTTTTTCTGGGTTTTATTCTTCTTAAAAATAGGAAAAAGAGAGTATTAGCAAGTTATACATGTACATGATGGCTTACACATATTTCGTTGAAAGTCACGTGCTGTCGAAGCACACGACGATTACCTCAATGTCGTCAATGGCATTCCTTTGTGCACGAAATTCATTTCTTTCCATGTTCATTGTCCCATTTGAATCCTCCCATTTCATTTTGATAATAGTTGAAAATACATTCGTGGCATCTTTTTGTGTTTTTTTTTCCCAGTGATCAATTTATAAATTCTCTCTTGGCCAGCAGAAATTTGAAAAGAGCACAGTTATAATTTAAGAAAATAATTTGGGGTATTGTGAATCAGACTGAAATTTGTAGTTTCTGTCTGGAGATCAAGACTAGTTGAACCATTCTCTCCCTTAGGCCATGTGTTGTTGCCTGGAACCTAGAGGTAATTTACCAGCAGTGATATCTGGAAACCATGCAAAATATAAATATAACTAGCAGTAATCAAAGATTATAGAGACACGTTCGAAGGTTTCTGCCGGAAGTGAGCCCCTGAAAAAAGCAACAGGGGCGGCCATTTGGCAGTCTGGACACCAAAAATTTTCAAGGGTAACCGAAAAATTATGATTGCATTCCTCGAATGCAATTATAATATTATAATGGAGGTTTTGAAAAACCCATCTAACATGTCCTTGATACTTTTTAAAAAATAATTAACACTTATTAATTTTTTGTGCACCAGATTCATCATGAACTGTTTAGTGCTATTTGCGTGTTGTCTTGTAATCTCTGCTGCATGGCCTACAAAGCCTCACTCCGATCCTTTGGATGATCCAAGCTGGAAAGCGTGGAAATCATTTCACGGTAAAACCTATGATGACGATGGTGAAGAGAGAGTTCGTAACTTCATTTGGCAAGACAACTTGAAGAGAATTGTTTCTCACAATGAAGGTCATAAATACAAATTGGCAATGAATCATCTTGGAGATTTTGTAAGTATGAGGTTAAAAAAATTTCTTTAAGAAAAGAGACTGATTCTTTATTAATTTCCAAGTACACCATAAGCTTGGGTGGAAGTTGAGCAGCAATATTGTTTAAAGTTCCTTGATTAACAATATAATTTAAATATATATATTATTTTAATGTTGGGCACATGTCAATCATACCCTATGGATTTTGAGCTGGCTACACTAACAATTCAATCAATAACCTTAGCGCTAATAGTTCTACATTAATTTGAATTGAACAACTAAGTAATAGGCACTTAGGACCTTATTTCAAATAATGTTTAGAATAAGGCCCTAAATGACTACTGATCTATAGCCAAATTCTCCCTTTGTTACATGAGCATATACAATACAAACTGGGAGGAGAATTTAGCAGTTGATCAGAAGTCACTTAGGGCTTTATTCCACTCACCCCTTCATTATTATAACTAGATTTATTGATTCCGTAACATACATGTACATGTTAAAGTGCCCCTGTGATCAAATTTTTGATTTTCATTTTTTTTTTTACATTTTCGTGTACTATTAGACTTTCTTACTCATCTTGCCAAATTTCAATCCATTACGAACATCAGAAGTCATTTTATTTTAACATTTATTTCCGAGAATTACAACCGCCATTAATCAACCTTGTTCCAAGGCTTGGTTGCGAATGGGAGAAAGTGACGTCAAAGACTCAAACATACCTCACGGGTTGAAATTATAATAACAATCAGCATAGAAAATTGCACGAAGAACAAGTCCAATGTTTTTGTTGCTTTCCGCATGATTTTCAATACTTATTGTTTGACGTCACTTTCTCCCATTCGCAACCAAGCCTTGGAACAAGGTTGATTAATGGTGGCCGTAAATTCTTGGAAATAAATGTTAAAATAAAATGACTTTTGATGTTCGTAGTGAATTGAAATTTGGCAAGATGAGTAAGAAAGTCTAATTGTACACGAAAAAGTAAAAAAATGAAAATCAAAAATTTGATCACAGGGGCACTTTAATATTTCAAATAAAAGAAAAGTGAAACATGACAATATCATGTGTAATATTCACACCTCTGCACGGAGTGCGAACCTACATTTAGCATTGTATCACATAACATGTTGACAAAAAATCAGTTCTATCAAACATGGCATTTTGTCCTTGATGATCATGCTACAGCTGTTCAATTGATCTGATCGCCAGTTTCTTTACATCATTTTTTTTTCTTAGACATCACAAGAAGTTAAAGAAATGTTAAATGGATTCAAGATGACAAAGAACCTAAAAGGTTCTGAAGAAAAAGCCTCCACATTCCTTCCACCAGCAAACCTAAAGATCCCAGACAGTGTTGATTGGAGACAGGAAGGTTATGTGACATCTGTTAAAAACCAAGGGCACTGTGGTTCATGCTGGTCCTTCAGTACGGTAAGTTGATTTACCTAATTAAAGTTTTCCATAATTAGAGAAAAATGAATATCACACATTATTTATTATTTCCAGAGTGTGAAGTGGAAAGTGGTAGAACTAGAACCAAATCATATAATACCTCCTAATAGGCATAATCCATTCAAATCCCACTTCCAAGGCATCATCGTGCCTCTAGGGCATCACAATAAAAATTATTTATTATACATCATGTACACGAGGCATTGTTATCTAACATAGAGGTTTTCACTTTTGAGTTTTGGATGAAACTTTAAAGTGTGACCGTTAAAGAAATCTAATTCTAACTCCTCTGCTACACTGTTTAGTAACAGTCTCTTGCCTGGTCACATATTCAATTTTGGGGCAAGAAGAGATTGGATAAGCCATGTGTCAAGTAGGGCACCCAATGTGTTTCTCACCTCACTTATAGTTGAGTCTGATTCAATACAAGCCTGTAGTGAGGTATTGTTTCATATAATAATATTGCGAGCTTCTGTATCTTTCAGACTGGAGCTTTGGAAGGCCAGCACTTCAGAAAGACTGGCAAGCTTGTGTCTCTTAGTGAACAGAACTTGGTCGACTGTTCATCATCTTATGGAAATAATGGCTGCCATGGAGGTCTTATGGACAATGCCTTTAAGTATATCAGGGACAATGGTGGAGTTGATACTGAAGAATACTACCCATATCAAGCTAAGGTAAAGATGGGAAAAAAAAAACTTTTAACCCTTTCACTCCCAAGAGTGCCAAAAATCAAAATTCAAGAAAAATTCCCAATATCTTTAAAAACAAATGGTACCATACAAAAGTACTGCTGAAGAGGTTTCATTTGAATGGTCACACCATCGGATTTCATCAACAGACTCAAAAGTTAGAACTACACTACATGTCTCCATAATTGACTCTGGGAGTGAAAGGGTTAAAGAGACTGTGTAGTGTAACATCTCGGGCAAGCCATGACTTGGCCAAAACCTATGCTAAGTCTAAACAGATATTGCTAAACCTCAGGCTTGATCTTTCATATGGCTTTTGGGGTGTGGCACTTTATTTGTGGAGTCTGTGGAGGTGCATTGGATTTTGCATCTGAAGTTCGGTGGTTTGAGGCCTTGACTGTTGGCCTTCACGTTGTTTCCTTAGACAAGGAACTTTACTCAACATTGTCTCTCTCTACCCAGGCTTGTAAATGGGTACATGGGTAAAACCCCTGCAATGGACTAGCATCCCATCCAGGGGGGAGTAGCAATAATCCTACATGTAGTTGTTTCTTGCTATGGAAACCAGGTTAAGCTTTAGCCAAGTATGCAGTTGTGGCTTGTGTGCCACTTAACATTTACTCAACTTTATTGGAGGAGGAACACACTTTATTACTTTACTTTACAAAAAACATTTTTACAATATAGAATTATAAACAAAAATAGGTAATATTACCCAGAATAACTAAAAAGCTAATCAATCTGAGTAACAACAAATAATATTTATTATTAATGGGAGATGCATGTAAAGGTTGGCAATAAAGCTTATAAGGGTAATGGTAAATGTATATATGCAAGGCAAGGCAAAGTCGCACACGAGCCACGGATGGCCCACACGGCCGGAGCTTAACCCGGTTTCTGTAGCATGAAGCAACTAGGAATATTGCTACTCCCCCCTGGATGGGATGCTAGTCCATCGCAGGGTTACCCCCAGCATTTTGTCGCCAGTACCCATTTATACACCTGGGTGGAGAGAGACAGTGTGGAGTAAAGTTTCTTGTCTAAGGAAACAACACGACGGCAGAGACCAGGCTCGAACCACCGACCTTCAGGTTGAAAGTCCAACGCGCTAACCACTAGACCACCGTGCCTCCTTATATATACTGTATTGTATATAGGCACCCTTTTGAGTAAATATGGTATCTGCAGAAAGGTATGGTAGGCAATCATCTGTTATTTCATTTCTTGTAGGTTGGTAAATGCCGTTTCAATGCATCGGATGTGGGCGCCACCGATACTGGTTTTACAGATATTCCATCTGGTAATGAGTCTGCCCTCCAAGCAGCGTCTGCATCTGTTGGTCCAATCTCAGTAGCAATTGACGCTAGTCACAGTTCATTTCAGTTTTATCACACTGGTGTATATGATGAACCAGCTTGCAGCAGCACTCAGCTGGATCATGGTGTATTGGTGGTGGGATATGGAAATGAAGATGGGCAAGATTACTGGCTCATCAAGAACAGGTTGGTTACGAGCTTGTGTTACAATTTTCTCGTCCAAGGTCCTTGTCTTTTTTTTGCGTCAATACAATGTAGCAGGCTGAAAGAGAGGTAGTTGCATATGGGAGCCCGGCCATCAAGTTATATATTGATTTGATTAAAAAAGGAACTTTGGAATCGTAACAAGTGGTTACTTAGGATAGTCAGGAGAATGTACAAGTATATAAGAAGTTTTATAATAAAGTATCATAGGAAGACGGGGGATCAACTTCTGTTTCCCATTTCCTTCTCTGAACTGTTCTTATAAAATTATTATATTATCCCATTGTGTTTCCCACTATCTGAGCTTTTCCTTTTTTCGCTCTCCCCATGCCTTTCCCCCACCCATTGTTGCCACTAAAGACACAAATTCACTTACTGTAGCTCTCTTTGTTTTTAAAATAATTTTTTTATGTTTTCTGAGAGTTTTGTTTTATTTTGCAGCTGGGGAGCCACCTGGGGAGAGGAGGGATACATCAAAATTGCCAGAAACCAGGGCAACAAATGTGGAGTCGCAACTGCTGCCAGTTACCCACTGGTTTAATGACGACTTTTGACACTAGTTTTGTTTAAATTGAACTGGAAAAATTTAACTCTTTCACTCCTAAAATTGGCCAAAATTAATGTCTTTCATTAAATATTAAAAAATAGACAGTACCATAAATACACCTTATTTAAAGGTTTAACCGTTCAAGCCCGAATATCAAAATTTAAATTCTTATTTCTAGTGCTATACATAACCTATAGAAGTAGTAGGGAGAAATTATTTGGATATCAAGAGAATTCATCTTGTGTGATCATGTCCTGAATTCTCATGACCTTTTTGATTGATAAGGCATTGATGTTACAAGGAGAAATTTGATGCTGATCACTCTTAGAGCCTAAAGGGTTAACATATTATACACACCGATATTTTAAGAGTTGCATCATGTTTTTTCGAGTTCCACGGGGGCAAGGAAAAAATGTTAAACCATCAAATAAAAGATTTATTATTCGACTGAAATTCCTTTCAATTTTGCTTTTATATCTTCAAACCAGGATACTAATGTGTAATAGAACAATCTACTGTGTAATACGTTTGGATATTTTACATGTTCTTTTTTCCTTATAAGGTAAAATGACATCATAGTCAAAGGAAAGTAGACTACTAGGAGCTTCCATTTGAATGGTCACATTGTAGGTTTTCATCTGCAGATTTTGAAAATAGTTGACTCTACATTGTAGGTGTGAAAGGGTTAATGATCGTAAAATTATAACTGTTGTTTCCATTTGTAAAAATATAAAAAATAAAGCAGGCTTATTCGCTTAAAATTTTTCGGCAAAATTAATGCAGATGTAAATCATAAAATGTTGCAGTAACATTTCAACAATAAATTTTTTCCCTTTATTTAATAATTATGGCTTTCATGTCTTGAAGAACTTCTAAGAGCAGGTTGTACAAAAGTAGAGTTCAACGTTTTTTTTTTTTTGAAATTTAATCCTCACAATTACTACAGCATCGTTGGCATTAAAGCTTGGACTTTTTTTTTTCATTTTGGAAATCCAATTGACCATCGGTAAGACTGGAATATCTTGTTTGTCATAAAGTGCATTAAGCGATACAGTATTTAAAAGATATTTATTTCAAAGAAGGAAAAGCTATTTTTCTTGCTTTGTACAATACAGAAAGGTGAGCTCTGGTTTTTTGATGGGAAAACGAGCCAGTTTGTCCTTAAAGATTGTCTGTATTCTTAAAAACCCATGTTTCAAGACAGTGTAATATCGTTGTAAGAAAAAATTAGCATTATTTTCAAGATTTTGTATATGGATTTTTTTCTTTATGTGTAAAAAAAATCCAATTTATTTTATTAAAAGAAGCTGTTAATTATCTTGAAGTTGTTTTTACTGCATTTTAATTACTGTAAGTTAAATGCACGATTCAACAGCCCTTTTCACGGTTGATTTTTCTCATTTGCATTACAATGTTATCCAACGTGGATGCGAGGCAATTTCGGGCTAAAACTACAAAATAGCCCGAAATTGCCTCACATACATGCTAGATTTCATTGTAATGCAAATGAGCAGAGTTAACCGTGAAAAGGGCTATTTGACAGCCATCTTTCAATAACCTCGCCCCTCTCCCTCGCCTCCGTGCTAGAGGCTACACTCCCAATCCCATTGAGAAAATAATTTCCGAGGTAAAATTCAATGAATGGAAGTCATAAGGAGAACGTGCGAAAAAGAATTCTGTCTTTCGTAACAATGTACCACCCGGCGTTGCCTAATCTTAAAAACATCTTATTGAGCAAATGACATTTAATTCAGAACCAACCATTGCTAAGAGAAATATACAAAGAGCCTCCCCTTTTCTCATACAAAAAAGGAAAATCCTTGGGGGGTATACTTGTTAGAGCAAAACTCTAAAGGTCACGTTCCACGTTATCACGAGCTTATGAGTCGTGTCTGGTCTGTCAACACTTCTTTTCGTGCAAATCAATGACTAATCATTGACTAAAAGTTTTGATTACATTATTGCGAGTCATGAAATGTTAAATTTGATTGTTTGACCATTCCCAGATCATTTGCTGGATAAAGTGCTCTCCAGCGATCCGGTCTCAAACAGTACCCAAATCACGAATCAATATTATTATTTAATTTATCAAAACAATAACTGGAATAAAGAATCAGCGCAAAATTTCATTAACGTCCTGAAAATGGATGAATTTCAATCAAAATTAAAGCTGTTTGAACAAACCGACTTTGCCTCAGACAGTGAAGGTGTAGAACTTGCAACTAAACAATTTCCTAATTTACTTAATGAAATTGCACTGCGTTCCGTTTAAAACTGAATTGCGGAAAGAAACCATCACGAAACAAATCATCAAAAAAGTGGTTCGATAACGATTGCAAATTACTGAGAAGATATCTGAAAATACTTTCCAATGCAACAAAAAACATAGAGAACCCTTTAATAAAGAGTTAAGAGAAGAATAATTATATCATAAAACTCATCGTGATTTCAAGAAGTTAATAAAACTGAAGAAAACGTCGCTTCTTAACTCTAAGATTGATAACCTTATTAATAACAAAGACAATTATGAATTTTGGAACTATCTAAAAACATTCAATGAAGACAACCACCGTGTTAAAAATGAAGATGAAGTACCAACTGATACATAATTTACACATTTCAAAATCAGTCTTACATTCGAAACCAAATCCAACCTGTTCTTTACACCTGTCTTTAAAAAATGAGATATACGCATTAGAAAACGATAAAGATAGGCACAACCACTTAGATGAACCTTTTTCCTAAAAAGAAATTGAAAATGCAACAAAGCTACTAAAATCAAGAAACTGGCTGCTGGTTCTGACAGAATTCGCAACGAAATGCTAAAAACAGGTTGACATGTTATCTTAAACCTGCGATTTGTAAACTCTTTAATTTGATACTTAAATGTGGGTCCTTTCCTTCAACTTGGTGTGAAGGTGTAATCACCCCTATTTACAAATCCGGCAACAAATTAGATCCATCAAATTGCAGAGGAACCTGCATTAACAGTTGTCTTGGAAAATTGTTCACTTCAGTTCTTAACATCAGACTTAACAACGCTACTTAACTGAAGAAAACATTTTACATCGTGCTCAAATTGGATTTCTACCATGCCAAACCATCGCACATCGGATCACATCTTTACTCTTCGTACATTAATTGAAAAACATGAAACACATACCACTGAAGGTAAATCATGTATTCACCTGTTTTATTGACTTCTTTTGATTCAGTTTGGCATGAACGCCTATTTTATAAACTATTGAAAAACAAAATCGGAGGAAAATTTTACGATTTAATTAAAAATCTCTATTCAAATTCAAAATGTTCTGTTAAATCTAATCATCAAAGGACAGAATATTTTGACTATGCGAATGGTGTTAGACAAGGTTGCATTCTCTCACCAATGCTTTTTAACCTTAGAAATGAAATTCCTACTCGTCTTGATACAATGAACACGGATACATTATTATTACCTGATGGATCGCGTCTTAATAGGTGGTTTACAATCAATCTCTAGAGACATAGATAACAATAGTGAAACGAACAAATGCTGGTGGACGAACAAAAGGAGCTAATGAGAGAACTATTGTTTATGTCCACCATCATGGCGGCGATGACGTAACATGAAAACCACCTATTGTCTACTTTATGCTGACGATCTAGTTCTGATCTTTCTCACACAGCTACGTCAGCTACAGGATTACAAACAGCATTAAATACACTATCCCAGTTCTGCAATGACTGGTCACTGAACATAAATCCGAAGAAAACGAAAGTACTCATTTTCCAAAAGAAACTTAGAAAATCAACTTTAGAAAAACAAAATTTCTACATTAACAGTGACAAAATAGAAACTGTTACTAACTATACCCATCTTGGTGTTAATTTTTCAACAAACGGAAACTTCAGAGATCACAAAACAAATTTAAAAGAGAAAACTAGAAGATCTATATTTGCAACACGACGTTACCTAGATTTCTCAAAATTACCAATTGACATTGTCAACAAAGTATTTGATTCTCTATTCCTCCCGATTCTCACATATGGTTCACAGGTTTGGGGAATTTATGACAAAAACATGATTATAACTCATGGGAAAAAGACATAATTGAACGGACCCATATTTATTTCTGCAAACTTTTCCTTGGAGTCAATAAGCTAATGTAGCATGTAGAAATGAACTCGGCAGACTATCACTAAAAGGAAAAATCGACATAAATATAATTAAATTTTGGTTGCACTTGGAAAATTTACCAGAAGACAATATTGCCAAACAATGCTATAGGTGGTTTTCATGTTACGTCATCGCCGCCATGCTGGTGGACATAAACAATAGTTCTCTCATTAGCTCCTTTTGTTCGTCCACCAGCATTTGTTCGTTTCACTATTGTTATCTATGTCTCTAGAGATTAATACAAAGATTAAATGCGTTATGTTACATTTCAAATCTAAACATCTCAAATTTAGACAATAGTAATTGTAATAACATTATTGCACGTATTCGACCAACTGTTAATAAAACTTCAACTAGCCATCAACTTAATCTGTTAAATTTAAATAAAAAACTTAAATTCTACTCTGTCTTTAAAAAAGATTGTCACAAAACTGACCTTTTGGATTCAATAAAAAATAGGCTTCACAAAAAACAAATCAATAAATTTCGCCTTGCATGGAAACCACAACTTAAGAATTGAAACTGGCAGGCATAACAAGACACCTGAAAATCGGAGAATCTGCTACCTCTGTCATTTATTATGAAATTGAAACACACTTTCTATTCAATTGCCATCATTACAGCGATACGCGCAAGAAATTTTTCAATGAGATATATGACAAATACCCAAATTTTAATGACTTAGACAATATCTCAAAAATTTTGTTTCTTTTTAATAACGCTGATCCGTTTGTCTGTAGAACTGTTGCTGTTTATAGTCTATTTATGATTCAATGTTAAAGCGACAATTAATGATGCTAATCAGGAGCTGCTCCTGTGCTAATCTAATTATTAGACATGATTATTTTATATAACATAAGTTATATTAGGTATTAGGTAATACCATGTATATATATGGGAATACTGAATAAATTGTTGTTGTTCAGTTGTTGTTGTTGTTGATTAGTCATTGATTACTCATTGAGTGTTGGCAATACTGTGGCAATACTCAATGAGTAATCAATTGATTACTCATTGATTACCCATTGATTACTCATTGATAACATTGATGTCATTGATTAGTTTAGCCTGGTTTAGTCACATGATCGTAACAACAACCAATCAGAATTGTACTCTGATTTTGGGGAATCCCCTAGTGGAAGGGAGCATTGGTCCATATTTTTAATCCTCCATTTTGTTTTTTGAAATGTTCACAGGGTGTAAAGTCGTCGTAAAAGCTTTGTTTTAGCTATTTTCGACGCATGTATTTCAACCAAATTCAAATGAAAAGTTTGTAAAATCCAGGATCGCAATCGCAATCATTTATAGAAAATTTGAGCTTGGACCGCCTGCGGACTCACTGACGCCTTGACTGTTTTTCAATACAGGTAGCGTTCAGGTTGTTTAGGATTTTCAATCCTTTTTTTCTTTAAAGAAAATGCATTATTACGTGATGGAATGTAGTGATTTTATATATATTTATGTCGTTATAGTTTTCAACCTTCCTTTCTATATGAGCACTGTCATCGCAGTGCAATCTTAAAAATTTACATTCGAAGGGGTTTCCGCGGCCCTTCTTTCAGTTTCTGGTTCCTGTTTATCTTATTTTAGTGTTCCTCTCTTCTCCCAATGTTACCATTTTTATCTGTAAGGGAGTTTTTAAGTTTAATCATATGTGAATAGGGCATACATACGTTCTCGACAGTCATTCCCCAGTACCGTAGTACGGTTCACATGTTCCTTCGTTAAGCACATTTCATTCCTTTCATTTTCGATTTCATCTCCCTTTAATAGCTTCATATAAATAATAATTTTCATGACAGTTCGTGGAAATCGTGCGACAGTATTAGTCGTTGTTTATAACTTAAGCTTAATACTGAACGTTTATAAGCTTACATCTCGACCTGGTTTTTCTTGTGCTATCCTGCCTTGTACCAGCAGTCAGCCACTTTTTGTAGCTACTTAGTAGCTACTATGTCATCGAGTGTGTAAGTCCGTAAGTGGACCAATCTTCGGATTGTGTTCGGAACATATATCGGTTTTATTTCGGATTATCGGTACTCGATGAAACTCGATCACGTCGACGATAGCCGAGACTAATCTCGATGTTACCCGATTCATTTTCGTCCGCTCTCGTGAACGATCGACTACTTATCGATTGAGACGTTCCAGCGACGTGCTTTCTTTCCATGTGGTCGATGTGCAACCCAACAGTTTACGATTTAATACAGGTAAGAGAATTTGTTTACAATGTTTTGCTATTTTGCACCAGTAACCAGGCACAGCTTTCAAGCAATGTGCACGATATTTTCTAGAAAAGACTTCTTTAGGTTGTTTGACGGTCTGCTTACAATTTCCACCAGAAAAACCAACGCTAAACCGAGATGTTTGACTTCGTTGGGCGGCCATGATGGAGCGATTTGTGCAGCGAAACGCCTCGAATTGGTCCATGTACATCATCTGGCGAACCCTTACACGGATTTAAGTAACTCCCTTCGGGGAACCAAATATTTCCTTCGGGAAACCAATACTGTCTTACACAAATAACTCTTTTCGGGGAACCAAATATTTCCTTCGGGAAACCAATAAGCTTACAGTCTTTCGAGACACAACTAATTACCTTCGGGGAACCTTTCGAGAAACAAATGATCCCAGGGATGGGAACAGAAATCTCGGTTACGAGAAGATTTTTCATAAAGGATCAAGTTGTTTGGTTGAGTCGTGTAGGTGGTTTTCATGTTACGTCATCGCCGCCATGCTCGTGGACATAAACAATATAAATGGGGTTAGTTTCTAGAGAAACTGTGGTGCTGCGTCGGTGGGGGGATGAAACACGAGAATTTAGTTTTATCGACTGAGTCGATAAGGTAAATTGACCACCGTAAAAAGATTCAAATAGCTGACGTTTCGAGCGCTAGCCCTTCGTCGGAGCGAATCCGACGAATCCGATGATTCGCTCCGACGAAGGGCTAGCGCTCGAAACGTCAGCTATTTGACATAAACAATAGTTCTCTCATTAGCTCCTTTTGTTCGTCCACCAGCATTTGTTCGTTTCACTGTTGTTATCTATGTCTCTAGAGATTGATTGCAAACTACCTATTGTGGCAATTATTAAATTATATTTCAAGTTAAACGAATGTATACTTCCACATGTTCTGACATGTTGAAACTGAAAAGAGCTCTATGTAAGAAAAATACACTTCCATTTGCTGTTAGCAGATTGATCTATACCCATAGATGATTTTAAATTGTTATTACCAAAGGCAAGAACTATTGTACTTTGTGTTAAAAATAAAATGTTCGTTTTTCATCTTGTGGTATTGAATCATTGACGTCGTTCTCACTCACTCAGTAGCTATGGTGTAAATTTCCATGTTAACATTTTACTTCCGGTGTTAACATTTCCAGTGTTACCTTATATATGATCAAGGAAATGTTATACCAAGAGACAGAGAGATGAGAGAATCTGCGGGAAAAGGGCCCAGCGCGAGGAAACCCTTTGCTGCTCACTCGCGCGTTGTCTCGTTCTCGTTCTTGCCTCGCCTACTGTGAATACTTATTTAGATTTAACATATAACTCACAACACATTAATTACTTACAATAGAGAGCTACATCACTTGCATAACATAATTACTTACAATTTGTTTCTTATAATTATACTTGCACACATTACATTTTTTATAATTCAATACAATTTCAATAAAAATAACAAACATAAGCATTACAGTACAGTGCAAACAATTTTACAATAAAAAGACCAGGAATTAATTACAACTGAGTATTATGTTAAACCAATCATTTCAATCGATTATTTCCTACTTTCATTAGTTTTGCACTTCTAGGCCGAGTTGTTCAAAGCCTGATTAGCACTAATCCTGGATTAACTGTCAACAGAACATATGAGTTGTCATGGTAATTAACCCTGGATTAGCGCTAATCGTCCTTCGAACAACTCGGTCCTGTATTTCCCACCGGTAAGCTCATGTCCTCTCAGAGGCCTATTTTTAATTGGTCGAGAGACCAAAATAAGTTGCTTTCCATTTAATTACCACATGCATGCATTCCTCAACTCTCTATTTCTCTTTTTTCATTTCCTTCCTACAGAAGTAGCTACATGTAGTCCTCGACTACCTATTTTTATATATAGACCTCAAGCTTGTATGTTTTGTTTTCCCGATGTATATCATGTGATGTTACCCTAGAGAACTGTTTCTTTTAAATTTTGTTTTCTTCACGTGCATATGTATGCATAATTTATGAAAAGACAAAGTCTGGCTAGTTGTCTCCTCTTCTCCAGTGTTAGCCAGTTCAGGTGGTTCAGGGCGGTTGTATCGAAAACTAAGACCCACGAAAACGAAGACCTAAGACCTAAGACCGAAATCTAAGACCTAAAACTAAGACCTAAAACCAAGACCCCCCATAATTTACCTTTTTTTACCAGGGTCTTAGTTTTCGTTTTTTCGAAAACTAAGACCTCAAAAACTAAGACCCCCCTTTTATTTCTTTAAAGGCCGTTTTTTTTCCTTTTCCAAAGCCAATTTTGTCATTTCAATCCGTTATTCAGTATAAGACAACAATCAAAAACCAGATCACGAGGGTCTACGCGATGTCTATGGCAAAAGTCACTAAAGTCATTTTGACTAAGGCCTTTCATTTCTTTAAAGGCCGTTTTTTTCTTTTTCCAAAGCCAATTTTGTTATTTCAATCCGTTAAAGAACGCGCGATCCTGTCAATTTTTACGGCTTCACTTCTAGGTTCAATCAAGGGTAGACCCCGAACGTTCAAAAGAAGGGGGGTTAAATTAACTATATGTCCCAAAATATGGATCAAAATCAAAGGAATGAGAAGCCCAAGGAAATGTGTCAAAATTTAAACTTACATAACTTGGTGACTCGCCCGAGTATGTTATCTTCGAGGTCCACTTGAGCAGACACTTAGCTCAAATGAAAAATTTAATTGAAGCCAAGAGGTAGAAAGGATATTTATTTTCAATTCTGCCTGGAAACATTTTTAATTGCCATCGCTGAAATCCTGGAAAAAGAATAAATTAAACACAGTTAATTACACCACCATGGAACATCGTCTAAACTCCACGAATTGAACTGATTTATTTCATTCCACCAGTAACTATTACAGTAACTATTACAAACAGTAACAATTGCCTAACATGCAGTAACAGTAATTGCCGGTTGACACGGTGTCCAATAATGGTATGTCAAGGAAGTGTGCTGGAAGTGTGTTTTGCACCATGCCGTCATTCAACTTACAAGCTAACCAGAGTTTTCTGTTTATTGTGCGATCATTTGACATGAATATCGCTTCTTTTGAGCAGTGTTTTCCTCGACTGTGGCCACTTCCATTTCAAGTGAACTGGAAAAACGGCCTTTAAAGAAATAAAAGGGGGACTTAGTTTTAGGTCTTAGTTTTCGAAAAAACGAAAACTAAGACCCTGGTAAAAAAGGTAAATTATAGGGGGTCTTAGTTTTAGGTCTTAGTTTTAGGTCTTAGATTTCGGTCTTAGGTCTTAGGTCTTCGTTTTCGTGGGTCTTAGTTTTCGATACAACCGGTTCAGGGCATTTAAGTCATGCAGCCTTCTTCTCTTGTGTAAATTCCTGTGCAAAACGTGCTGCTCTTCATTGAAGCCAGTTCTTTTGATATGCTCTATAAGGTTCCCATACCGTGCTGCCATATTCCAGTGTCGGTCTCACTAATGCTGGGCTTTACTTTCCTCTGGGCAAAGATGTTGGTTCCTCATAATAAAACCGAGGGTCTTGTTGGCTTTTTTCAGTCATATTTTTCAGGGTCTTGTTGTTTTCTTTTATATTCCTGTTATGTTGGTTATAAGCTTTTCTTTTATAATTCTTCATGTATCTGCAAGCATACATGTAAGTTTCCATCTGTAGGTCAGGAGAAGGTAAAACCTACGTAGTAAAGCATTACTTGACAGTCAGATGCGGAAATTCTTGTGAAATTCTTTAGAAGTACTTTATTCTTACCTAATAAAATAGCAGGATCTGATGCCAGGGAAATATATATTCTTAGGTAGCAAAATTAATGTTGGTTCCTTCCATGAAAGTTATAATCTTAATGGTAAGGCAAAATTAATTTAAAATTAATCACAACCTTTAAAATTTCAAAGACATGTTTTGGATCAAATTATCTTCGGGTACATGCACATCAATTGCAAATTAAATCATGACTGAAATTAATACATAATAACTGAAGATGTATGAAGATTCATTGTGAATATGTCTTGGAAATAATACCATGGTTTCCTTTTGGTCATATCTGTAGTAGATTGAATTGAATTTATAGTCTTGTCTGCTGCTTTTGTGAAATTTGGATGAATCTGATTTTTTGTGCTTACTGATGTACATGTATCATGTCTTCATGTCTAAACATGTAGCCCACTGGCATGAAGGTCGTGGCAAGGATAAGATAGTTTATTTGAACTTAATAAATGGTTAATGTACATGTAGGGTTTTGTGTATTGTGGTTTTGTGGTTTTGTGACTTGCTAATTTTGTACACTTTTCAGTCATATTTTTCAGGTTTGATACAGTCATATTGAAAGGTTTGAAGACATTACATTTGTGAGTGTTTACAATGAGTCAATGGAAAGATCCATTGGAGACCCCCAACTCGTCCTCTGATGAATTTTTAAGGTTGCAAAACGAAATTGCACATTTGCAACAAATAAACAAAGTTCTTCATATCCGAGCCCGAGGAGTGCAAGTTCTAGGTAAGTGATATTATAGTCATCAGCCTTGAGCCATTTGAAGGTGTTACAATTTGAATCATTTTTGAATTACCTGTAGATGCACGCATACATTTAGATCTTGGGGTTAAAGGAAAATAGATGAGTGATGATTTTGGCCAAAATTAAGTGTTCTTTATAAATCTTGTCTAGACTCGCACATAAACAACTGTTCTATGTATCAAGTGTTTATGAATACTTTAGTTTTTTCAAATTCATTTGCATGTACATAATGTGTCACAGCAGTTGTCGCATTTGCACCACATGACAAACAGCTAATCCTAATTATGCAGTAAAATTAAATGGCAGTACTGTTTTGTTGGGTAGGGACAAAACGTGGGGTACCCCATGGCCTAGGCCATGGGGTAGGCCGTGGCTTACTGGTGGTTAATTTCTTTAAAAAAAAAATCCTAAAAAATAAATAAATAATTCCTCTTGAATACCGTAAAATCTCTGTGGTGTTGAGTTTCAGCCTTGTACCACTTCATACAACTTAAAGACAGACAGTTTGCAGGACTCAAGACTATATTTTTAACTTACTAGCCTAGTGACCAGTGACAGGTTCGATTTCACTAACCAAAATAATTTTTCATTATCCAGACTTGTACGGGGGGTGGTAAGGGGAGGGGGAGGGGGGGGGGGGGGGGGGGGGGGGGGGGGGGGGGGGGGGGGGGGAGTTACAGCGACAATTAAACAATTAAAGGAGCCAAAATAGTTAAGAAAAAAATCTCTGAGACATTTAGTATTGCTATTGTTTTTTTCTTTTTTCAACCGAATTGAACATATTTTACTCCGTTTTAACTTATTTTTATTTTGTAAATATAAAAATCAAATCAATTTCAAAATCATTCAAACTTTTGAACAAGAAAGATACTTTCTTTTTGGAAAAATGTGTATGTGACCTCTTTGACTTCATTGTTTATGCTTAATGATACGTGATGCCTAGAAGTTCCGCTTGATTTCACGCATGATAAATCAACACCGCAAAGCAGTTTGATTCTTTTCTTCGTTGCTTTTCGTAACAGAAAGGGAAAATGGTTCTTTATAGCATTACATAATACATTGTATGACGCCGTTTACAGTCTGATCTATGTTTTAGTTTCTGTTCTCTCAATTTACTTAAATTGCGATTTATCGGTAATAATTTTCAGTTTCATTTCCATCTGGTGCATTACCATTTACACTAACCATAATGGCTAAAACTAACCATAAAACTAACCATAACCATAATGACCATAACCATAATGGCTAAAATCTAGTAGCCAAAACTGAATTTTTACTAGACTTTGGCTAGTTGGCTACCGTAAGTCTCGAGCCCTAGTTTGTATTAAATTGAGGGGTAGAATATTAAAAGGTGTAATAAACTATGTGTTTTTTTTTAACTTTTCTTAACTATATTGGCTCCTTTAATTGTTTAATTTTCGCTGTAACTCCCCCCCAACCCCCTTACCACCCCCTGTACAAGTCTGGATAGTGTAAATTTATTTTGGCTAGTGAAATCGAACCTGCAGTCACTGGCCACTAGGCAAGTAAGCGAAAAATATAGTCACGAGCCCTGCAAACTCTCTGTCTTTAAGTTGTATGAAGTGGTACAAGGCTGGAACTCAACACCACAGAGATTTTACAGTATTCAAGAGGAATTATTTATTTATTTTTTAGGATTTTTTTTAAAGAAATTAACCACCGGTAGGCCATGGCCTACCCCATGGCCTACTCCATGGCCTACCCCATGGCCTAGGCCATGGCCTAGGCCATGGGGTACCCCACGTTTTGTCCCTACCCTGTTTTGTTGGACTGTATCAGGTTTTTTTTAAATAATGTACATGCATCTATAATAATCATATTTAGCCCCGATTTTTCACAGGTACTGCATGTTGTTGGCATGGTCTAGTAGAAGGAATGTTGAACTTTTTATTTGAATGTTGGTAGCCCCCCCCCCCCCCCCCCCCCCCCCTTTCCCGGATTTTGTGTAAAAACAAGAGGCTCCAAGCAGCCTACTCATGCGCATGCATAAGAAAGTTTTACGATATATTTTAAACATGATAAGAAGATGTCCGATATGGAGAAGAGATACTCCTTTCATTCAGTCATCATTCATGCAAACCGCGTTGTTCACTATTGAATGTTTTGTAAATGAAGACTATACCACAATGAAGCCAGTGATTCGTCTAAGTCTTATATATACCTAACGTGAACATTGGTAATGTAAGTAGGGTTGTAGGAGACGCTGTTGTGACACTTCAGTAACGCTGTTTTACCGGAAGTAAGAGCAGCCGGAAGTCACTAAACAGGAAGTGTAAATGCCAAAGCTATGAACCGGAAGTGCACAATTTAAAATATGGGTGCATGCAAAATCGTGACACAAAAAATAATAATAAAAAGGAAAAGAAAAATAAGAAAAACGGAGGACATATTATAACTCATGCCACTATGCACATGAGTAATAAGGCCCATTAAAGAGCTGAAAATTTCTTTCAGTCTCTAGCATTTTCACTATACTGCCCTCTTCTCACCCCTAACATACGATGGAGTCTAGATCTACCACATTCACAGGCTCAAGCCCGTAGCTGGTGGCTACTGTTGTGTTGTTTGCTTTATAGGCAACAAACTTGACTCTACATTGTTTGACTTTTGCTCTATCCAGCAGAAAAATATGCTTGAGGATTCATCTAATCGATAGTGGTTCATCCAGTGAATAAAGTTATCCCCTGCAGTGTATGCACAGTTCATGCTGGGGAGTAACCCTGTGATGGAATACCTGCATATACATGTAGCTATCCCATTCAGAAGGGAGAACTGTAGCAACCCTCCTGGTAAATTCTTGTTATAGAAAGTAGAGATAGGCTATTTGGCTTATTAAAAAAAGAGTTTGTTTTCGGTATGTTTTTGCACTTTAATATCACTAATTTATCAACTCCTATTTCTGATTTAAGGCAAAGTCCTTCAGGATTCACAAGAGAATAATGCAAAACTGAAGCAAGAAGTTGAGCAGTTAAAATCTCACTTGGTACAAAAAGGTATAGATGCAGCCCAGGCTGATCTTTCAGTCTGTTCTGTTGATGATGATGTCCTCCAAAGTGCAGTTGTTGAACAAGGTGGAAGCCATCACTCATCCCTGGCAAAATCAAGCACAGGAATTCATGATTATGACAATGTGACAACAGTGTCTGGACCTCATTCATTCTCTGCGGGATTTCCATCATTATTACCTGTAGACTTTCACATCAAGGTACAATAATTGCTATCATTGAGAGATGCATATGTTTCATTTCACACTCATGGTATCAGGTGCATCTCCTTTAAAATGATTGTCTTGTGCTAAAGTTGAAAACACATGGCTCCCTGGATAATTTACATTTGAACCTTCCTGGGTAACCATGGTTCTTCTTGCACTGTAGGTAACCACCTTATTCATGTAAGGTAGTCATTAGCAACAGGTTTTAATAAATTTATTGGCTTATTTTTCACTTTTTACAATGCTTTTTTTGTAGGAGAGGAACTCGATCTTTATACACAGTACAATCATCCGCAATATTTTTTTCTAATTAATATTTTTAGTTTCCTTCGGTGATATGTTTTAACCCATTAATTCACTCCTACACCGGCCAAAACCGGCTGTACAAGACTCCACTGCTTTAAAAAATTGCAACTTTCTCAATTGCGCAAACATTGCCTTAACTATCAGTTATGAGCATTGACTAGAAAGTCCCTCAAATTGAGATACCCACAATAAACACAAAAAAGTCAGCCATTTTTGCAGAATATCAGCATTTGAATTTGGACAAGAACAAAAATGACCGTTTTTAACGTCATAGAAAAGCAATAAAAATAACATTTTTTCATAGGGAATATATTAGGCAACTTGGAATGAGAATCCAGCAGACTCTTAAGTACAGTAGCAGAATGCGTTCCCCTTGGCGTTCCATTTTGCGTACCCTTAGCGTTCCATTTTGCGTTCCCTTTGCGTTCCATTTTGCGTTCCCTTAGCGTTCCAGTTCAGTAAAATGGAACGCGTTCCCTTGTTTTCTTTCAGAACGCGTTCTTTATCTACACTAACAGTGTGCAGTCTAGAGTCTGGAACGGCTTTGGTGCTGTCTGAAATATGCGAGACAAAAATATAACGCCATAACGTTAATTTACACCAGTGCGGAAAAATGTACGTAGAAGACAATTATAAATGAATATAAATGTGGACAGCCCAACAGTAAGTTTTTTCTTGCCATGCTTTTTCAAACCACGAACAGGACGAAGCAAAAAACTTGTCATCCGACTTTTCATTGACAGAGACCGAAGCCCCATTTACACGACATTCATTTTGGGTCCGGCACTCCTAAATTTTGGCCCGCGGGCCGATAATTTAAGGCACGGCCCGCTTGATATTTGCTGTGTAAATGCAAAATGTTTGGCACGCGTGCCCAAAAATTTAGGCGGGCCGAGACCACCTCAGGAGGTAGTCTCGGCCCGCCTAAAAAGAGGCCCGCGTGCCAAAACGCCTTCCCGGCGAAAATAACTTTTGGCGCCAAAATTTCAATAACACAGGCGCAAACGTTTGTTGTTCGCGGAAAGAAAGATGACCTCGAGAGGGAAAAGTACACACAAAGGTAACTGATACTCCCGCATGGGAGATTGATAGGGTTATCTATTTAAATTAAAAAAAATTTACTCCAAATAAGTTAGCAATGGTTCTATATTCTGCTGTCGAGGCTAGGTAATACAAGGCTATTGCCAATGGACGATTTGGAGTAACAGCCTTTCGCATTGGTGTGTCCTGACGAGATATGTCATCACAAATCTCATGGAGAATATATCCAAATGTCCCACGGGTTACTCTGAAGTTTGAGTACCACAGTTCAAAGACATCCGGAAAACGGATGGGAAGGGAAAAAAATGCGGGTGCATTCACACATCTTTCAACCGCGGAGGGTTTAACAGCTCAAAATAGTTTGCATCAGGCCGTACTGTCGCCGCTTCAATGCCTTATTGAAGAGTGGTACAAGCGATGACCTTGCTTCGTTCCTCAGTTCTGTTGGTCGTTTTCGCTTTTTAAAGGCATAAAGCGATAAAATTGCTTTTCGCACTCGAGTATCCGCCATTTTGAACAACCCGCGTCCGCGAACCCGAATGGAAACTATAAGGAGGAAAAAGAGCGAAGAAAAAACATACAACTAGAGAATGAGGTTTCCCGATATTTCGGACAGCCAAGCTGTCCTTCTTCAGGGGATATAAGAAGGACAGCTTGACTGTCCGAAATATCGAGAAACCTCATTCTCTAGTTGTATATTTTTTCTTCGCTGTTTTTCCTCCTTATAGTTTTTATTCTAAGTACTTAAAAACAGCAAAATTTGGTTAAATTTGTGGTCGTTTTAATATAAGTTTCAACCCAAATGGCCCCGGGGACAAGCGAAGAACTATGTGAGCCGCTGTTAATGAGACTGGTCAGGCTCGCAAATTTAAGAGTGCCGTTCTCATTTTCGGGGTGCCGTTCAGAAATGAACATTGAAAAAAATCGAATAGCCCCATTTACACGACATTCATTTTGGGTCCGGCACTCCTAAATTTTGGCCCGCGGGCCGATAATTTAGGGCACGGCCCGCTTGATTTTTGCTGTGTAAATGCAAAATGTTTGGCACGCGTGCCCAAAAATTTAGGCGGGCCGAGACCACCTCAGGAGGTGGTCTCGGCCCGCCTAAAAAAAGGCCCGCGTGCCAAAACGAATGCATTCTCGTTCCCGGCGAAAATAACTTTTGGCGCCAAAATTTCAATAACACAGGCGCAAACGTTTGTTGTTCGCGGAAAGAAAGATGGCCTCAAGAGGGAAAAGTACACACAAAGGTAACTGATACTCCAAATAAGTTAGCAATGGTTCTATATTCTGCTGTCGAGGCTAGGTAATACAAGGCTATTGCCAATGGACGATTTTGGAGTAACAGCCTTTCGCACTGGTGTGTCCTGACGAGATATGTCATCACAAATCTCATGGAGAATATATTCAAATGTCCCACGGGTTACTCTGAAGTTTGAGTACCACAGTTCATCCGGAAAACGTGATTCGACCATGTCGAATCAGGCAAAAGAATGCGGATGCATTCACACATCTCTCAACCGCGGAGGGTTTAAACAGCTCAAAATAGCTTGCATCAGGCCGTACTGTCGCCGCTTCAATGCCTTATTGAAGAGTGGTACAAGCGATGGCCTTGCTTCGTTCCTCAGTTGTGTTGGTCGTTTTCGCTTTTTAAAGGCATAAAGCGATAAAATTGCTTTTCGCACTCGAGTATCCGTCATTTTGAACAACCCGCATCCGCGAACCCGAATGGAAACTATAATGAGGAAAAACAGCGAAGAAAAAATATACAACTAGAGAACTTGAGGTTTCCCGATATTTCGGACAGCCAAGCTGTCCTTCTTCAGGGGATATAAGAAGGACAGCTTGACTGTCCGAAATATCGAGAAACCTCGTTCTCTAGTTGTATATTTTTTCTTCGCTGTTTTTCCTCCTTATAGTTTTTATTCTAAGTACTTAAAAACAGCAAGATTTAGTTTGTGGTCGTTTTAATATAAGTTTCAACCCAAATGTCCCCGGGGACAAGCGAAGAACTATGTGAGCCACTGTTAATGAGACCGGTCAGGCCCGCAAATTTAAGAGTGCCGTTCTCATTTTCGGGGTGCCGTTCAGAAATGAACATTGAAAAAAATCGAACATATTTTGAGGCAGGTACAAAAGTCGGAACGGATCAACTCGGATCGGATCGGACCGGATCCAGTCCGGGTCGGATCAACTCGGATCGACCCGGATCGACTCGGATCATAAAAAATCAAGTAAGCTTTGCAACGTTTAGAGCTCAGTGGCGTTCTCCGTTCTCCGTGGCGTTCACCCACCATTTTGTTCACTGGTGCCAGTTCCACTCGGATCATTTTATGAACTTAGTTCGTTGCACGCTCCATCGATCGATCATATAAACATGGACCCAGCTGAAGGCGAGGAAGGTAAAATGTAGGCCGTCTTTCTCCCCACCATAAATAAATTCATGTCGTCTCAGGGTTAGTACGACAGTAAAGAAACTTCCTTTTCGCTACGCAACCACGAGTTCTATAAACTTGTGACAAAAAGCAACATCGCCTGCTGTAAAAAAAAAAACAACAATATGAACATTCTGAGTTACAGAAACTATAATTTTCTTGAAATTAAGCACTTTCATTGAGAAAGATGGCCTAGATTTTACCTTCCTCGCCTTCAGCTGGGTCCATGTTTATATGATCGATCGATGGAGCGTGCAACGAAGAACTGGCACTAATAAACAAAATGGCGGGTGTCAATGCCACGGAGAACGGAGAACGCCACGGAGCTCTAAACGTTGCAAAGCTTACTTGATTTGGCCTATTTCTGAGAGGAATTTTAACCTACAATTGGGTAAAATTTTTATTTTTTCTCATTTCACTTTTTTTATGATCCGAGTCGATCCGGGGACGATCCGAGTTGATCCGACCCGGATTGGATACGGTCCAATCCGATCCGAGTTGATCCGTTCCGACTTTTGTACCTGCCTCATATTTTGACGTGTAAATGAAGCGGGCCGTGCCCAAAATTATCGGCCCGCGTGCCAAAATTTAGGAGTGCCGGACCCAAAATGAATGTCGTGTAAATGGGGCTATTTTGACATGTAAAGCGGGCCGTGCCCAAAATTATCGGCCCGCGTGCCAAAATTTAGGAGTGCCGGACCCAAAATGAATGTCGTGTAAATGGGGCTCGAATGAGCTGATTCTGCGATCGAACTTGCTCGCATTTTGGAGCGGATCATTGATCATCTGAACATTGTTATTGTTTTTTTTTTTGTCAGGCTCAAAAATGTGATAAAATATAAATGGCTGAAGAATCCTCAATAAAAAGTCCTAGCTTGCTTTTTCTTTGTTCCGATGTTCCTCCTTTTAATATTGTCCTGCAAAGGAATTCTTTAAAACTTTTCCGCAACAGTTTTCCCGTAAAAGTTTGTTTCGTGCAACATGTAATTTAATCGATGAAAACAACTTTCAATTGAACGTAAAAATAACATCTAACCAGAATGAAAGTGATTTCAGTCTTTATAATATCTTAAAGATGTGTTAAATTATTTTTTAAATTTGTAATTTAGGCCGAGGCATGAAATGTTTTTATGCAAATTTGTGTGAAATGTAATTTGATCTGGTGTTTTTCAAGCGCTTGAATCCTGTTGAATGTAAATAAAAACTTGACATTCATGAACGAAAAATGCATTTTCGTGAATGAAACCTTCTTTCACTTGAATGAAAAAATTGTACCTGATAAAACTCTAATTAGATTTTGTGTTTTTTAAGTCTCCCTGATCTATTTGGTTTTTGAATGTAATTAACACGAATTAAAGCAAAAATATATCCCTCAGTGCAGACAAGCTGAGCTGTCATTTATTTCAAGAACACGTTGAGAACAGCCAATTCTAAACAGCAAAACATTTTCTTGGTCTTATATTCTCAGCTAGTAATAACTTTGGGGAATTGAAAACAACAGGACATTTTGAATTGAAATTTCGTCGCGTTTAAGAGTCATACGCAAATAGTCACGAATCAATGAATTTTGCGAATTTATTACCTTTCGCGGTGACCAAGAAAGCGAGTTCTCCGTCGTTTTTTAGAGAGTTTGTATTTTATTTCGAGAACGCGTTCCCCTAAAAATTTGGAAGTTGTGTAGCGTTCCATTTTGCGTTCCCTTGGTGTTCCATTTTGCGTTCCCTAAGCGTTCCATTTTGCGTTCCCTTAGCGTTCCATTTTGCGTTCCCTTAGCGTTCCTTCAAGTTCCAAGAACGCGTTCCCTGTTAGGTTACTTCTGTCCGGTACTGTAGTAGATAAAAATAATATGAGCGGGAGATCTGTATGGGTGTTTACAATGGCGAGCCGAAGGCAAGCCATTGTAAATGCCCATACAGATCGGACGCGAATATTTTATCGTATTTATGAAATGAAACAATGAGTAGAGATCCGTATGAAAAGTTAATGCATACTAATTAGCTGAGCAGATGTCTGAATCAAAAGTTAATGCTACTGTTTAATAATTCATCAACTCAGTTGATTTGTATTGGGGTTTACAAACCTTCATTAAATTTTCATTTCTTTTGTACTTTCCTTATGAATTATTAATGAATTTTATAATTGATAGTTAAAAAATAGCTGTAACATTGAGTCAGCTTATAGGGAGAAATGTCTGAATGTATGTTTTAAGTTAAAAGAGCTCTTATTTCTGACCATGAGTTTGTGTTGTCATGCATGTACATGTACAATGGAATCAGTCAGATGATGATGTGTTCCCAACCTATTGATAAACTTTTCATTTTATTTTAACTGTTTGAATGTACTGTACATGTAACAAGACAGTAATATCGGTATGCCCAAGAAAATAAACCAGCCCTTGATAAGATTCCTAAAGTTAAAAATTGCTTACTTGAGACTGCTGAGCCACTGCAATACAGCTCAAATACATGTACATAACTTTATACATAGTTACATATATTAGGATTTCATTAATTTTAATTAAAGAGTTTTCATTGATCAATGACTGATTTTGATATTTTTTTTATGGAAAAAGTCAATCATTGTAAAGACACCACTTTTGCAGACTGGTCCAGAAACATGCGAAGGCTGTATCCAGTTGCAGCGACAGACTACTGAATTACAACGGCAGCTGTTGGCAACTAAAGCAGAAAAGGATGAAGCATTGAAGTTAAAAGAAGAGGTAAATAAATGCAGAATGTCGTAGTATGGATTAAGTGGATTTGCTGAGGGCTTAACCTGTCGACAGTGACATCCAATACAATACCATACAGACATGTACATACATTGGTAACAGTACTTGTACTATTGTGTAATTGCTTGAAAATTTGACTCTGTGCTCTGTTATAATTTTATTCGTAGATTCTTGATGTAAATCATAAATGGGATGCACAATACAAGATGCTTGTGGCTGCCACCAACAAAGAAATCTCTGATCTGAAGCACCAAGTTCAAGTTTTAAGCTCTTCTGACAGAAGAAATGGACAGTTCCCAGAACTAACAATGATGGAGAGAATTAGGGTGTGTGTTAATCCCCCCAAAAACAACAACGTACAACAAAAAACATATAATTATCATCTATACATGTAATAATATTTCCTTTTATATTAATAATTAATAATAATATTGATGTACCCCCACATATAATTTATTTAAAAACAAATCAATTCTTTATGTATAGTATGTTGTAGTTTAAAATGATTTTAGGTTAAAATGATTTCAAACAACATGTACACATAGTTTGATTTTTACATTTTAATTTATTTCTTTGTCTTAGGATTATGGTAAAACGACGTCTGGAACAAAAGATAACAAACACAATTTCTGCATGTATTATAAGAAATTTAAGTTTTGTTGGTTAGTAAAGGTCAAAAATGGAGATCTGCAAAATCTTTGTTATTCATGATGAAAATGCAAGTTGTTAAATTATATACAGTTGTAGAACATGTATCGTACCATTACACTGTTCACTATGTGAACAGGCTAGGTTACAGGTTATAGTAATATTTAAAGTACATATTGATAGTACTAATATATAGACTACAGACATGATAATAGAAAATACATGTGTTAGAGTGTGGAAGACCTTGGCTGATTTTGAGATGCTTTTCAGGGCCATATATAACATTGTTATTTTTTTAGGTTAAGGTTTTTTTTTTAGCATTGTTCAGCTGCTTTTGGGTGATGGATCACCCCCCATAAATAATATTAAAAAATGTATAACTATAGTTCTTACCTAGGTTCTGCTCAGTTCCCCATTGAGCCACACCCCTATCAGAATAGAAATTGAAGCAACAGAACAGAAATTGTATCGGTTGTTAATTGTTTCATAATTTCTGTGATCTGTTGCTTCAATTTATGTTGTGTCTTTATTTCACCTCTCACGTCCTAAATGCTGTTCTGTTGCTTTAATTTCTTTTGTGGTGACGTCTCTGATCAATTTCTGTTCCAATCTCTTTGGAAAAGAATTTGATGGCTAAATTGTAACAAAATTTGAGGTTCTGCACAACACAATTTGAAACATAATCAATAACAAATTGTGATTGGTCATCCATGCGCCAATTTCTTATACGTAATAGGCGGGCGGTCATGTGGGTGTCCAATTAAAGCTATCCAATAACAACTTTTTGCAATTGGATAGCTGTAATTGGACACCTACGTTGCACGTGCGTCAATCAGGTACACTTAAATGGGTTCTTTTTTTCGCTGTTTCCTCCTGCTTTCAAACTGATAGAAAACATCCTTAACGTTTTGAGTACAAAAAACTCCACAAAGACTTTTTAATCTCGAATTTTGTTATTGATGTGATTAATTAGAAATTGAACTTCGTGTTGTAACAATTCAGGGGTAATCGTGCTCGTAATTTCAAATTGTCCTTGCGCTACGCGCTCGTCCGATTTGAAATTACTCGCCTGATTACTCCCTGAATTGTACTCCACTCAGTCCAATTTACTAATTTTGGTGGAGATCACCCCTCATACTGAACAGCGTGACATTTGAATTGTCAAAATCCAGCTTGGATTTTCAGTGATAATTATTTTTACGATTATCAACAAATGCTTTTTTATTGTTTGACATTTTCGCTTTATTTGGCTGCGTAACACATTTTGAATATGGGTGGTCATGGAAACTGGTGGATCTTTACCCTTTCAATCCCAAGAGTGCCAAACATCAAAATTCAAGAAAAATCCCAAATTTCATTTTGTAAAATATCACAAAACAAATGGTACCATGCAAAAGTACTGCCGAAGAGGTTTCATTTGAATGGTCACACCATAGGTTTTCGTCCACAGAATCAAAAGTTAGAACAACAATACATGTCTTCATAATTGACTCTGGGAGTGAAAGTGTTAATGTACATGTACACTAGCTGTATAGGGCATGGTTGTCTGATCTTTTGTAACAAGAAATTTGCTGATGGCATGACCTTGTCCTGTTATTTTTCTTGATTTTTTTTTCCTACATAAAGTTGAAGTACCAGCAGCCTCGGACACCCCAAAGCCCATCCAAGGAACAGCAGTCTTCACACTCCTCCGCACTTGGGGCAGCTGCCTTGCTGACTGGAGCTCCAGCAGCAGCACCCGCCCAGGGACCACCCTCCTGGCCTGGTACCACACCCTACAGCCAGCAAAGTTCCTGTGAGGTGATAGACCAGATTGAAGTCTTGAAACAGCAGCTCAGAGATGACTTCATCTGTTATATATATATATATATATATATATATATATATATTTTTTTTTTTTTTTTTTTTTTTTTTTGGAGAAGGTGGAGGGGGGGGGGGAGAATTCAAATCAGAAGTGATTCATATTAGGTGCAACTTTAATATAATTATACAGAAAGTGAAGAAAAGAGACATTGACTTTCATTTGTGTTTGTTTTAAAATGATAAAATCACAAAAGGTTATAGCTGCCATTCAAGCAAGCCATCTAAAGTAATTAGTTTTCCTTTTTTTTTTAATTCAAGAAGTTTCCATTCTCTTTTTTTTGTTTGGGCTAATAATTGTTTCTAAATTGCAAAAATTATGTTTGACATATTGAGGTTGCACCAAATTAAAGTTCACTTAATAATAAAAATGCAATTTTGATGTGATTATACTGACATACATGTGCATGAACTTACATGCATAGCTAAAGACATTGTTGTCAGGTCAACTGACACTGCAGCCCAGCTTGTCCTCTTGGACCTGCGTAAGCGGCTGCTAAAAACATTTATGTTCCCTTGCATTCCCTTGTGGAATTGGAGGGTTTAACTCTGGACAGACAAACTTGTGCATGAACATGCAAAATATATGATTGCTTCCTCAGCTATGAGGTCATCAAATGAATGCCAGTTGCTGACAGTGTACTGTTAGTAGTCCAGCTTGTCCTCTTGGACTTGATTACGAGTCTGCTGAGGACTTGTCCAGGTCAGTATATATACGTAGGTTGTACCTTGAGGAACAATGTGGAGTACTTAAAGGGAGGGTTTCACGGTTTGAGGCATGTGCAAGCTACGACGTAACCCATTTAATTTCATTGTTTAGACCAATTGGAAGCAAGTAGATAACTCTGACGGGAAATTTGCTTGGAAAATGTCTCAGTCAGTCAGCTGATTGAATGGATGATACATACCCATTAAAGCCACGAAAGCCACCAGAGCGTACAATAAATCCTTTGGGTCAAAGGTTTTATTCAGTGTTGACTTTGTCAGTGTAATCCATTGAAATTTTCTGTGAATTTTGGTCATCCTTCGCTTTGTTTGGACTAATTTTTGCATGTGATTATTGAAGTAAATGTGAGTGTTTTTTTTTAACCAATAAAATTGGTAAGAGAAAGCGAATAAAGTAGATTAATCTGTGCACATGCCCCGAACTGTGAAACTATCCCTTTAACAAACACAGGTGGGTAGATCGGGTGATCGAAACATGTGTGATTCAAACATGTGTTGTGATCGAAACACGTGTTTTAAAGATTTCTTGTAAAAAGATGATCTTCTGCAACAACCATTAGAACAGCTAAACGGCAATTTTTCAAGGATAATTTGGAATTCAACAAAAAGAACCCGCGCAAAACATGGGAACTAATAAACGAGCTATTAAGTTCTCGCAAATGTGGCAAAATTTGAAACATTTCCGAAATCAGGATTAACGACAAAACTATTAAGTCTGCACACGAAATGGCAGAAGCTAGCATTTAACAAATTTTTCACAACTATCAGCCCTAACCTAGTGCGTAAAATACCCCTAACAAATGTTGAACCGGAGTCCTATCTTCAGCCCACTGATAAAGTGTTTTCTCTTAAAGACCCCAACGTTATAACGGTTTGCAAGTTATTGAGTGACACGAATGAGAGAAAAGTCATGGGGTTGGATAGAATTCCCTGTAAACTGTTAAAACTGGCCAGTGATATTGTTGGGCCCTTGCTAACTAACACATTTAAAAGCTCTTTAGACACTGGCATTTTCCCAAGCGAATGGAAAGTAGCAAATTAAAGTAACCCCTATCTTCAAAAAAGGTGCTCAATCCGACCTTAACAATAATATTGTCAACCAATATCTGTAAAAATTATTTACCAACAACAATTTATGATTCCTTAAATGAGAACAAGCTCCTGAGCAATGACCAGTCTGGTTTTCGCTCACTACATACATGTAGCACCCAAACAGCCCCACCCAATTAGCCCATACAAGTATAATAATCAGAAACTCACATCCAAAATGGAAGCCAACCAAAAAGTTACTTAAAGGGCTTTTTTTTTTCACCCATTACCCGTTCAATTACTGAATCATGTAAATTTAATGGAAAGAATTCCAACCGGTTCAGAAAATTATGAAAAAATTAATCCATTGATGTCTGCAAACAAAGTTTATAATCCGGTAGGTTATCTCAGGCCAAAATGTTTTCCCGCAAAACGTGGATTTTTTTTTGTTCCAATTGCATGTACGAGTGCTTATTCAAATAGCTATTATAAAATTGACAAAAGTTACTTTCAATTGATATTAAGAAGTTCTTGCCCAGAGCCCTTCACTGACTGCCAAATTAAAAGTGATTATTAATAGTTAAAAAATCTGCACTGTGGACAATCTTTGTTATAATATTCACTTCATAATTGCTTGGAGGGTTTTCCTGTGTGACCAGTAACAGTTATACTTGTATTGTTTGTTGTCATAATAAGTAAATTAGTATACAATTCAATTAATAAGCAAAGTAACAAGCCAAACAATAATATATATTAAAAGTGTACTGGAAGCCAAATTTAGCACCAAAAGAGACAATTATTTTAAAAATGTTTGTACTTTTCTTATCATTTAAACATATAGGTTCAGATATATGAAGAAGACTTCAAAAGGGAAAAAAGAGAGAAAGAGAGTCTACAGCGACAGTTGAGGGCAAACAATACTTCTGGTGGGGTAAGCTGTATTTCATACATGACTACGATATTGAGTCACTGACCTGATATCACACGATTTTGTGGTGCAAAGTTTGAAAATGCAACCATTAACTTTACCTCTGGTTCCAAACGTTTCTCCAACTGAATGTTTGAACTACTGAAGCGAGTATTTGAAGCTTCCACGTGACATTTACACTATTAATTTATATGTTCGTTCCCTCGAGATAAGACTTGTAAAATGATTTCTTCGGCATACACTGTAATTTTCTCGTTTTCAAAAGCCGATAATAGTTTTGCAGAGAAGGGTTTTACACATATTTTGCTACCACGATTTATCACTTTTGCTCGCTGTGTAAAACTCAAAGTAAAATTATTTTTCATTCATCACTTTTTGCGCCATTTGTTGACTTGTATTATTGTCCTCACGCCACACGATAGGACGCCTAACAGATTTTATTACCGTAACTGCTAAAAATATCACCGGATTTTGGGCTGAATTTGGGTATGGTAAATACCTAATCATACCTTTTTGGTACGCTTCGGTGGCATATCAGGCTTGTTTGGTCTCGCCATGGATATTTTGGCTCGACTGCCAAAATACGAACCATGGCTTGACCAAACTGGCCTGATATGCCGCCGAAGCGTACCAAAAAGGTGCGATTAGGTATAAAAAGTAGTCAGGAGAATACTGATACTGACCATGGGACTTGAAAGGTTAATCCTTTACTTGCTTATAAATGTAGATGTACTGTCAGAATACAAAACTGTAAATGTAAATGATCATTTCAAGGTTGCATGCAACCACAATCAGAAATGCTGATATTTTACCACAATACCACAACTAACAGTCATAGGGGAAGTATTGCTTTAAGGTCGTACTTCCAGATTTCATCCACAAACTCAATGGTATGAACAACCTACTTTACCATGTGATTAGTAACAGATAAAATATGAGTGACAGAACCAAAAGCCATTGTAAATATTCATACAGTTCTGCTGCAAACAATAGCGAAGAAGCTTATAAATATTCTGTATCAGTGATACAGTAGAGCTGTTCTGTTTTAGGATTTAAAAACCATCATAAAATTTCAATTTCTTTCGTATTTTCCTAATGAATTATTAATGAATTTTATAATTTTAATTAAACAATTATTCACCAAAGTGGAGGTGAATAGTGTTGTTACACCTTTACTTTGGTGAATAATGTTTTAGTATATACCAAACCAGTGGATAGTCAGCCCAAATTAGTTACTTTTATTTCTGACAAATGGGGAATAAACTTGCGCACAGAATTCAGAACAATGCCTGGAGGTGAATAGCAAATACCGGTATTATTTCAAGGTTGAGTAGCCAATCAGAGCACGCAGAAAACACTATCCACTGTTTCTACTACTATCCTCTGTGGCTGATGTTTCTATTCTTTGTTGTTCAGGGATTATTTCTTCCTCTTGGACCCATTGCACATCCAGCAAGCCAAAGATCTAATGTCAACTCAATGTATCATGGCGGTGAAGTCCTTCCTGACAGGGTTGAAGATGGGGTGGATTCACCAGCATATGGGAATGACACTGATGAAGTAGGAGTCAGTGACAAGGCGGAGGTGATTCAACTGGAGGCATGTCCACGCTGTCTGAGAAAGTATGGAAACTTTCCATTGTTTTCATTCTATTGGAGTTGGTGGATGTATTAAAAGCATGCACCTTTGCTATTCATTTTGCAAAGCTAAGTACTTTATATCGGAAATTAAGTAGTTTGCTGATGAAATTGCATTTGTGTACCTGCCAACTTTAACTAAGTCAAATGCGTGTGATTTTCGTACCCATATTACCTGAATTTCCGATGACTTTCCGAACATTGCCGAAGATGTTCTGAAGACTTCCGAACATTTCAGAATATTCCCGAAGATGTTCCGATGATTTCCGAAGGTTGCCGAATGTCACAGTGCTCAAAAGATCGGTGCCATCTTGCCCAGATAGCGCTTATCTCGACGAGATCATGTATATCTTGGGATCCAAAAACGACATTTAGCACCATTAACTGGACTATTTTGGGTGGAAATTGAATTCAATTTTACAAGTAGTCTGGAATTGTGAGTCAGGTGTTTGAAATTGTCCTGTATGCGTGTGATAGATGTTTTCGATCCCCAGACGTGTAAGTTGGTAGGTATACATTTGTGCCTTATTCTTCAGGGGCGGATCCAGGATTTTTCTTAGGAGGGGGTGCACCTCTAAGGAATGACGTAACTGAAGGGTGACGTAAACAAATTTTAAAAGCGAACAACGCAGACTAGGTCATCTCAGGGGGGGGGGGGGGGGGGGTGCGCACCCCCTGCACCCTCCCCCTAGATCCGCCCCTGTTCTTTTATGCAAAATATACTGTTTGTTCCAAAATGGCGGCCAATTTATTAATTTTTTTATATACATGTTAATTAGCCTCATTTTTGCTTAAAATTTCTTTTTATTTTGCTCATGCTGACAAGAATCCTCCACCCTTTCCTTCCTTGTTGGAAAACCTGACCCAGGGAAGGCAGCTACAGCTAGTTATTTTTCCTTCCCCTCCCCACTTAACCCTTTCGAAATTGCCTGATTGGAATTTTGCTGCAAGACAACGTGTTTCTAGTATCTTTTGCTCAGGCGCGAGTTATATCTTCAATTTTTACGTTGTTTTACGTTGCATGGACAAAGCTTTGTTCAAGGTTGAGATTGCTGTATCAACAGATGTTGCCAAACCAATTCGCGTCTCCAGGGAGGGACCTGTCAGGAGATTTGTGACCCCTCTGTGGTTAGATATCCTGACCCAGAGAGGGCAGTTGTAACTATTTATGCTCTCCGCCCCCCTTGAAAAAAGTTCGGATAAGAGGGGCCTGGCCTTAATAAAAAAAAGATTATATTTTCCTAGTTTAGAAAGAGATCCAAACATTATTTTCATCATTTAGTTTGTCTTTCTAAGTAGCATGGACCAAGCTTTGTTCAAGGACGAGATCGCTGTATCAACAAATGCTGCCAAACCAATCCATGTCTACTGGTTGTCTTCAATGATTGTGAAGCGCATTTGAATATGTATATAGAATTTGCGCTTCAGAAATGCATAATTTGTTTTTATTGTTTTTACAGGTGCAGATGTACTGCATGTATCTGCAGATTTGTGACCCCACCACTGTGAGGTTCAAGTGCACATGTCCAGTTCCTTTCAGTGGTCAGCGATGCAAGAAACATCCCCGGAGCTGCAAAGATCTGGCAATAACCCTTTTGTATCACTTTCATTCTTTTTGGGGAGTGAACCAAGCAAAAAATCATTTAGCGAAATACATAGAAGTTATTCAGCGTAAGGTTGTGTAATACGGCTAAAAAATTTTATGAGTCATTTTTTTTTTTGCGAGCCTTTAAAAAAAATGCCCAGCCGTATTAGACAACTTTCCGCTGAATAAATTGTTTATTAGAGTGATTTTCCTTACACCGTGAAACAGTATCTAAAAATTAACCAAAATAAGCCAAAATTAGTTGAAACTAAACAAAAGAAAACAATGGAATTAGCGTCTAATAGTGTCTACTAGCTAGTGCCTGCTAGCTTAGTAACTATTTCACGGTTTAAAGAAAATCACTCTATGCGACAGTCATCTTCTCCTAAAACTAAGTTTTTGAAAGAATTTTTCCTAGCGTGCGGTCAGAAGAGTGTAATGACGTGTCATAGAGCAGTTTTCAATTGAGTGTTGTAAAACCAAAACCAAAGTAATTACTCTGACCAATCACAGCAGTCGTAAACAATCCAATGAACCAATCAGAGCTCGAAGCAATTACATGTCGGCGGCGCCAAGCGCGGGAAAACAAGTGCGAGCAAGTCATGATTGGTTTTGGTTTTACTTCTGATTGGTCGAGAAAGTGGCGCGAGATTTTTTAGCCAATCACAAAGCGTAGCAAAGAAAAACCAAAGCAATTGTGTAATTACTTTTGACACTCGATTGAAAACTGCTCTGTTTGCACTCGTTTTACTTCTGATTGGTTGAGCAAGTGGCGCGAGATTATTTAGCCAAAAGTTACTTTTAATGATTTTAGTTTTTTAGCTTTTAGTTTCTATGTTTGGATTATATATTATTTTTACATCATTTAGCATTTGTAAGCGCTCTGATCATTGTTGAGCTATTTTTGAGCTATTTTGAAAAAATAGCTCATTAGCAGGCGCAAAGGTTGGTTTGAGATGTTTGTATGTATGTATGTCTTGGGTTATGTCACACCAATCAGATTGCCTCTAGTATGTACACCGTGTATTAGAGCAGTTTTCAATTGAGTGTCGTAAAACCAAAACCAAAGTAATTACTCTGACCAATCACAGCAGTCGTTAACAATCCAATGAACCAATCAGAGCTCGAAGCAATTACATGTCGCCGGCGCCAAGCGCGGGAAAACGCGTGCGAGCAAGTCACGATTGGTTTTGGTTTTACTTCTGATTGGTCGAGAAAATGGCGCGAGATTTTCTAGCCAATCACAAAGCGTAGCAATGCAAAACCAAAGCAATTGTGTAATTACTTTCGACAGTCAATTGAAAACTGCTCTATGTCAGCCAATCAAATTCTCGCTTCTAAAATGGTATTACTGAAGGTCAAAGAATGGCACTTGACATGAATTGAAAATCAGCCATATTGAATCTTCGCGATTGTTGCCTCAAACTCTAAAAGTGTAAAGTTTTGAAAATTTGTTGGTTGGGAACTGTGCTCGAATCCCGACTGGCTTGCTAACATGGCAATATCAAGGAAATTTATTCGGAAATACCGCCTATAATGTGCTCTATGCATGAATTGTACAATAGTCTGCGGGGAATGAGACGTCCAAAAAATGTGAACTGCGCTTACGTTAATAGGTGAGCTTGTACTGAAGTAAGAAAGTGTAGTTTTATTGCAAAAACGGCAAGCGGATTTCAAATAATGTGATGCGGAACATGAATTGTATGTTTTTTAAGCCTGGATTTCAAGCGATTATTATTTAAAATTGTATTTTTTTTTGTCAGTCACGTCTGCACATGAAAATGTTGAACTTTGTCAATGTTCGTGTAACTAATTCAATAAGCTTGTGGTTTTGAGTTGAAATTAGTTTCAGTTTGTATTTGCACGACTTTGTTGTGGAGAATAAAACAGTTGTTTAAATAATATTAGTTGCAACACAGGGCGCCCAGGCTTATAACAGGAATCCTCAACGACAAAAATATAAGGATTTGTATGGGATTTTATCGTGAGTTTGATAAAATATCAAAATTAAAAATAAACAGCCATTAAAGTGTTCATACCTCATCAAATAATGTCTGTCTGTTGTTTCTTGACGGCTTTATGGCTTCTAAACGGCATTTTAGCGAGTTTTGGTATTTCTGGTTTGACTTCACCTCCCATGCAAAAAAAAGCGCGGAAAGCCAGGAAAAGCCAGGGCAACCCTCGCTTTCCTGGCTTTTCCGCGCTTTCAAAGCACGGAAAAGCCAGGAAAGCCAGGAAATTGGAAAGCTATTCCAAGAAAAGCGCGGAAAGCCAGGATATCACTCCTGGCTTTTGCGGAAAGCGTGGATTTAGTTCATCAAAACAAAATCCAGGAAAGCCAGGAGAGCCAGGAATGACTGTGTCAGTTTGAAACAATCCTGGCTTTCCTGGCTTTTCCGCGCTTTCCAAGTGTGGAAAAGCCAGGAATGACTGTGTCAGTGTGAAACAATCCTGGCTTTCTTGGCTTTTCCGCACTTTCCAAGTGTGGTAAAGCCAGGAAAGCCAGGATCGCCCTTGGTGAGTGCTTACACACGTTATGTATTCAACAATCTTACAGTAATATGAAAAACAAAATAACAGCAAATGATCAACAGATATGTTATATTTCAATTTACCCTTTGTTCACATGTGGAAAACACTACAAAATGTTAATAATTTTATGAATTCAGCAATACTGTATGTTGGTTTACCTTCTTGTTATGGAATTCTCTCTGGGGTTTTCAGTTTTTTCCCACACTAAAACCAATACAACTAAATTTGATCTAGCTTCAGGTAGAGCATAATTTTTTGGCATTTTGATTAATTTGCACAATACTTTTAAGCAATTATCTTTTTATTGTATAAATGCCACATTTACTTTCAAGAATAAACCCCTTTCATTTAAATGGTCCCTACAAGTTAAATATTAAATAAAAAAATAACAACAATCCAGGAATCTGCCCAAGATGTTTATGAGGAATGTTAATCAGTCATTTCAAAAATAAAATATTACATTATAAATGTACATGTTACTAACAATGCGACTGACTTACATTTTTGTCATTGAGTTTTGAAAAAATGTCTTTTAAATCTGCCAGTTGTTGATCCTAAGGCCTTGAAATTAGTGTTGTTTTTTTTTATGGAAAGACTGTGTACATGTGGGTGTGTGAGTATTTTTTTTATGAAAGCTAATGGAAACCCAGGAACTGATCTAAAATACTCCTAGAAATAAAAGACCAAGGCATTTCATACATTACTTTACAACACAGAAAATAGTATTTTGAAAGAAAAGTAAATAAGTTGTGCAGGCTTAGATTATTAATTTTCCTCAGTTTTCACTAGTGGTAATAGACCATATTCGTATTCTCGGTATTAAACTGGTACTAGCTTGCAATGGAGGCTAATGCGGGGGAATATCATTAAAAACATTTGCATATGAAAAGATTCCCCCGCACGAGCCTCCATTGCAAGCTAGTTCCAGTTCAATACCGAGAATACGAAAATGGTCTATTACAACTGGCCTTTTCTTGTGCAACATTTCCCACAATTTTCATTTTTAAAACTATCAGACCAAGCCCTGCAAGCTCAACAACAAGACATTATGTTGGGTGCCCAGCCTCAAACAAAAACCTGGTTTACACATTATACATGTACATGTACATCTACTTTGTTACACTAGAAATAAAAGCAAGACTTTCATGAATGAGGAGAACTGTGCTGATATGACATACATGTAAAATTGTAATTTTGAGCAAAAAAAAAATTCATATCAGTAGATTCTGCGAGGAACACTGTGTAGGAGAATTTGCAGTGGTCCAGTACAAACAGTGTGATATCAACAAATTCCAAAAGGTATGAAATTTTTACCAGTTACAAGAATAATTTGAATGTACATATTAATAGGAGATAGAATTTCTATCTAAGAAATAAGTTGAAGCCATATCTGCAAATGAATTCTAACCAGATGGGCAATCCTGTTCCTTTAACCCAGACACCCCCTCCCCGTATCATTGCTACCAAACTGAGACCTGATAATCAACACCAGTGATCCAAGTAGAATGATGTATTTTGCAATGTTAATTGTGTAAATTGTACACTTAAAACAAGCCAAATTCAAAATGAAACTATAAAAATAAAGTAAGGACAGGTAAAATTATATATTACTAATATTTAGTTTGGTAACAGTATCCTGCATTTCTTTTCAACAAGTTTTAACTTAGTATGAATGTATATCAGGGCTCGAATTAACCAAACGGTTAGTACATTGTAGTTTTCAACATTTGGTTACTAAAAATGTGTTAACGTAACCCGACATGGTTAGTAAAAATTTTCTTAATTAAAATAATTATCATACAGAGAAAGTCAAGTTCATAGAAATAAATGTTAATTTTCACGAAAGGCTGATGTGTCTCTTTTTGCATGAAGTTGTTTTCTCTGTTGAATATGCACAATATTTGTTGTTTTAAATAAGCTTACAGTACGATCGAACATGAAAACGCTTACTTCACAGAACTGAAGGTAACCAGGCCTGTTTGTTAGATGTGGATAGCAGGATGCAACTTTATTACTTTCCACCATCTTGTTTGTTTTATGTTTTTTCGGAAGTGACTCGTTTGAGATCAGTGCGCCCTGTTTGTTATGCAGATGAGATGCAGAGATCGTTAGATGTTTTTTTGTTTTAGAAAAAGACCACCGCCCAAAAGTAATGGAGAGTAAACAGGGGATTAAGAAAAACATACAAGAACAAGTTGATTAGTGTTAAATTGTCTCTGTTCATTTTATAGGTCGTCAAAGACGTAATTTGAACCACTCACTATCACTCTATTATCAATTTAATATATTGTAAATTCAAGCACTGATTCTTGGATAATAAACTTTATAATTTGGTTAGTAAAATTTATGTCAACTAAAAAAAAAAATTAACAAAAAATTAAATTAAATTTGAGCCCTGTTCATGTATATGACTTAGTACAGGTGTACATGTAACTGTAATGTGTTAAGCAATCACCCTTTTAATCAAGTGGACAGAACTTTGGCAAAGTCCAAAAGGTTTGTTCTAAATAACATTTACTGTAAAGAATACCTCTAATAAGCAGATACCCTATATTAGTATAGTAAAAGTAGTGAGGGTGTTCACTCAATGTGTGCTGAGTAAAGAAATACCAGTGGGATTAAATCCATGTCCTGATCAGCACTGCAAGCCTGTAATAAACGGTGATGTCAAGATCTGTAAAAAAACAACAGAGTGGATTTTACATTATTAAGAAGGAAGGCCAGGGTGTCAAGCAGGATGGAAGGTCAAGTAAGCATAAACATTTTTAAACAATTTTAAAAAATCTTCCAAAACTAGGAGTCCAAAAATTTTTTTATAATGCAGCTGGCCAGTTGGAGCACTGCTGATCACCCCAGTATCAGGATTAGTGATCATACTTATAATACTAAATACATGTAAACTGAAACTGCAACAATAGACCCAACATGGTGACCATTAAACACTCTAAAATTCAAGCAAATTATTTTATGAGATTAAAAGACATGGTAATGTTTAGAAAATAACACTACACAGAATACTATACATTCAAAGCAACAATCCACCTCCTCAAGGATTAAAGATAAGACAAGTTTTAAAGCCATTTTGTTTTGTTTGGATGGTCAACTTTATTCCCAGGGTCTTTCTTCCTTCCATCCCCTGGAGTGATTGATCGAGCGAGCGAGTGAGAGAGAGGGAGGGAGGGAGGGAGGGAGGGAGGGAGACCCTGGTATGGTCTTGTCACATGTCTCCCAAACTCGGCTGCGAGATTACAAATAAACAACTCGAGGTACAGCTGTAGGGGCGGCAAAGTGCAAATTTTGTCCACAGTCTAGCTGAGCAAAATTGCAAATCAAAACTGTAAAGTGTTCTATGAAATATCTGATGTGTACGTATTCCATTGATAACATAACATAAATTAACCTTTATTTAAGTGTCTAAGCGTTCTAGCACCTCTGGGCACTAATTGGGGAGACATTTAAAACCAATTATACATACTACTATATACATATATATAAGCCAAAATTGATTACATATAAACAAGCCAAATTGATTACACAATTACAGAGAATTAGAGATAACGGCCAGTATAGCCATCACGTGCCTGTCACTCACGGTACTATAATATCAGATAATTATGAGGAAACAATATTATAGAAACTTGTACATCAGGCAACAAAAACAAATCAAAAAGTGTTTGTCAGCTCGCAACAAATGTGAAGCAGGGGTCATCCGCAGACTTTTAAAACAATTATCCACATTGACTGGTTTTGAGAGTGCAAGTTGCTTTAGGGTCTGTAAATTGACGGGTAATGAATTGTCACGGTGCTTGAAGATTTGCTTCAGTAAAGCTAATTTTGAACTTGCCACAGAATTCAGCCCAATTTTAATTTCATTACTTGATGCCACTAAGTTCACACTCGGCAGAAAATGCTTTTGATTTATGATATTGTTCCGAAATGGGATGAATTATCACTACATACTGTTTAGCAAGCGATCTTCAAGCTTTATTCAAGAGGCTATACCACTGTATCAGGGAATGAGGTAGAGAAGGTAATGATAGCTATTTCTCTTTGTGGGTGAGGCGTGTTGTTTTGTTTGATATTCACCTGTTCCAGTTGTTTAAACATTTATACAAGAAAGCCTACAATGTATTTGACTCTTTACATTTCATTGTTTCATTATATGCTTAGAAAATTTTTGAACGGCAACAATGTTATGCTTGCGCATGTTCATTCACTTATGTTTGAATTGTTTGAATGAACCATTTCCGGACATACATGGTAAAAGGATTCACACATTTTCACAGCATAAACCAAGAGACACATGACCAGACCGGACCAGGGTCTCTCTCTCTCTCTTTGCTCCAGGGCACGGGAAGAAGAGATACGAGGTTGTTTGGATGGTTTGTTTATGTAAAACTTTTGCTGTGTTGGAGTTTTTTTATGTGTTGATCTCATTGACACATTTAATTCCTGCATGGGAGTGACAGAAACAGTTTTGATTAGAAAAATGGAAAAATGATATTTGAAGGGAAATTTGGGTTTCTTTTGACCCAGTACTGTAATGTATTAATTAAATCTAAGCGGGTCCATTCCCCTTGGGCGCTCTTGGATTTGACTGACACATATTAAATCATGCTGTATTGAATAATATTCTGAAACGTTTTTCATCACGGAATGGCCGACATCCAAATAATCGAATGCAAATTAAATGCAAAACACATGAATAATTGTTGAGGAAAGCAAAGCTTTCAGATTAACTTCATTACTTGAGCAAAAATTAATAAATTGTAGGAAAAGAAAAAACGAGAAACAAAACCGTTGAAAAAATAAAATTCAACAAAATGCAAAAAAAGTAAGCTTATCTTGTTCCCGTGCTAATAAACTATACACTAAGCTAAGTTATTTAAAATACTCACCTATTAAACTTGGATTTTTTCGAGTTATCATTATTGTCTTGATCAGCCGATCCCCCAGGAATACGGACAAAAGCCCACAGGTTCATTCACACAGATTCACATTCAAATGTTCGCTCTGCATGCTCGGCTCATCGTCAGAGGCGATTTTTTCTCCTTCATGTTTTTCCCTCGGTTTCTTTTAAGGCAGATACCACTCTATGTAATGATCAGATGAATAAAAAATGTACATGATCCCCGAAAGATCCGTTTTACATTTTCTGTAAGCTCACTGATCCTCGCATCTTGTCACATTTACCAAACAAAATGGCCGCCCCGGGCGCCCGGACGAGAGATGACTGGACCCGAGACAGCCAGTTTCCCGCGCTTTCCGCCGGCTGCCATTTCTCTTTGACCAATCACAACCAAGATACATCTGACGCGTACAGTGTGAGTCGAGGAAAAAAATTCTGACTTTCCTGCGTTGAGAGGATCGTTTGGACAATGATCTTTCCACCTTTCTTTGACCCAAACTTCACTTAAGATTAAAAGGTAAGTCTCTTTGACATTTGGAAATCAAGTTAAGCCATAAACAAGAGTTCTCAAATGTTCCAACACGGATATTTGCTTTCTCGGACTTCTAAACTTGCAGGTATAAACAAATTAAACAGAAGGAGCTCTCTAAAATATACAGTGAGGTTTAGTTTAATTTCCAGCTAATTATAATCCTTTTAGTAAGATGTAAGCTTAAACTTAAGCTTAAAATGTTAGCTTTTGATGCTTGTTTCATGAAATACAAGGTAACCCAACGAGGCTTTTTGGTGAACTTTCCATATTAATGACAACCCTCAGGATATCCGTTTCATTCTGGCGTCATTTAATAAACTTACCCTTACTGTTCGAGTTTGCATCTAAAATGGCATGGCGAGATACCAGTTTGTAGAAATCTATCTATAAGCTTAAGCACTTGAACATCGCATATTTCATTTGTGATAAATACACAATCTTGCTACAGGGAATGTTAAAGTATTTGCTGCATAGAACATTGAGCTCCATGTTAAAAACTAATTCATTTGTTTTGGGTGCAAGTGAACTTGACAGAGTCTAAATAATGGTCGCAGGCACCATGCAACAAAATTACAATTTTTTGCTTTACAAGTGGTGAGTTCTTGTGTTCTTCTTTTAGTTTTAAATTTGAAATTAATCTCTAACAAAGATACATTTTACTGTTCCAATGTACATGTAGTATAAACTAATAACATTTTCAGATCGGATGCACATTAATAAAAAGTCATTTAATTATTAATATTTGATTTTCCAGCTACCTCCCATTAAAGTGGACGCTGTGCTTTGTTTTGAATCTTAATTTTTCTTTTTGCAAGCGCAATGTTATTAATTGCCTTGGTATGTTTGTTTGAAAGTAATTAATTTTATGTGTAAACAGGCATGAAAATTTAAAGAGCAAAGATGTCTTGCTGGGCTGTTGCCAAGTCAGCTTGCCCTTGGCAGCTGCACATATTCCGGTTCCTCAATCAACGAATGTGATGATCAGAAGACCAAAGAAGTAAATATTTCTCTCTAAATTCTAAGAGTGTAAAGAGCCACTGAACAGATCATGCATCAACTCAAGACACTTCAGGTTCCATTAGAGCGAGTAAACATATTAGTCATCCTTTCAGTCCCAAAAATGCTTGATTATTTTTGAAGCAGCAGATAATGAACATCATTATAAAACAATCAGTTAGTTATTACTTAAATCAATCAAAACTGAATCAAAATTAATGAAAAAATGATTAAAACAATTACACACATAAATTAAAGGAAATGATTTGTAAGTTAAGAGAATTGCTTGTTATACTTCTACATTCAAAGAATAATTCAAGCTTCAGGAAATGGATGGATGTACAGTATTGCATCGGGCATAAACAATCATGTGAAAACATATGACCTTTCCATTTTGGTATAAAACATGCCATGATTGTTAAAAAAATATGTGTGACTTAGCCTGTTTATAATATGACGGCCTTTTGCATTCAAAGTGAGTTATTACTTAAATTTGAAAGAAAAGAAGACAGAAAGGTGGCTTAATTGGATAAACACATTCAGTGCAGAAACAACTTCAACTCATTGCAAAGCATGCCTGTTTGCCAAACTCATTTCTGATCTAGATCGAGTCAGGTGAGATTGTAGGTTCACCAAATGCATTAATTAGGGGCAGTATGCAGCTCTCACAAGTTCTTCTCAGATTTTCTGAGAAAACAATAGAACAAAAAACACAACAATGAACCATAGCCCTGAAAACAATAGAGCTGCATGATACCCAGGTCCAATGAAATTGGAGGTTGTTAAGAGCTGTGTGCAGGTATTCTGATAAATTATGTCACAGTCACACCACACCACACTAAAAAACCTATGTCACAGTCATGTTTCATGTCACATGTTTTTGCTTATAGATCCAACAAACAGCATGTTGTCTTTTCTTCACTACTTTATATACGCGAAACCAACTATAATCCATGTGTAAATATTGTAATGATTACAAGTTGGCAGATGACAAAATGTGTTGTGAATCGTCTCAGTGTAATTCATCTTCTGTCAGTACCTGAAATCATGATCTTCATAAATTTATTCATGAAATAAATTTGACACTAAAAACCAATAAAGAGGTACTTGAATTTTACCATAAACTTTCCTCATATTTAATTGATTTAAACATAGCTGTATTATGCTCATAACTTGTTATATGTCTTATATGTATGACTGATATACATGTATTCAGTTAATTATTGACAAGAATGTGTTGTTGGCTTTCGTTCTGCATTGCAACCATGTAGCAGTTAAGGATATAATCCTGTTACAGGCCAGAAATTTGGGATTTCTGTAAAACCCTAAAAATCAGAATCTTTTAATATTATTTATCACTTACTAATTATATCATTTTTAGGTGCAATTGCAGGCAAAGTCCAAAATAATTCATTCCAATAATTACCGTAATCTTTTTGTGAAAGCCTTGAAAGCTTTAGTATAATAGTTTAATTCTAAGCTTTTTGTACTTTGTAGAATTTCAGGGTGTATGTGTACTGTAAATGTGTAATAATATAGTAGGAATGCCTGGAAAGGTGGGAATCATTCTATGCTTTCCTGACCTTTTGCAAATCAGGAAAAGCTGGGAAAGGACAGAATATTTGAAGGGCCGAGAGCATAACCAGCCTATATGACTTTTTGGTCCGTTTTTTTTTTTTTTCGTCCAAATGAACTGAATTTTTGCACGTGGTCTCCAATTTAATAGATTTTATTCCTGGCTTTCCAGGCTTTAATTGGTGCTTTACTGGAAAGCTGGGTGTCATTCTGCACTTTCCTAGCTTTTTGCATATAGGGAAAAGCCAGGAAAGTGTGGTCATTCTGGCTTTCTGGGCTTTCCAGGAAATATCCAAGGAATCCTGGTAAGCGCTGAAAGCCTGAGGACGGTCCACACTTTCCTGGTTATTTTGCACATGCGGAAAAGCCAGAAAAGCACGGACCGTCCTGGCTTTCCACGCTTTCGAGGATTCCTTGGTTTCCTGGAAAGTGCGGAAAGCCAGGACGGTCTGCGCTTTCCTGGCTTTTCCCTATGTGCACTTTTCCCTATGTGCCCTTTCCAGGATTCCTTGGTTTCCTGGAAAGCGTGGATCCGCGCTTTCCTGGCTTTTTTGCACATAGGGATTTTCGAGGAAAGTGCGGACCGTCTTGGCTTTCCGCGCTTTCAAGGATTCCTTGGTTTCCTGGAAAGTGCGGAAAGCCAGGACGATCCACGCTTTCCTGGCTTTTCCCTATGTGTACTTTTCCCTATGTGCCCTTTCCAGGATTCCTTGGTTTCCTGGAAAGCACGGGTCTGCGCTTTCCTGGCTTTTTCCAAGTCACTCCAACGAAAAGCGACAAAAATTACCTTCAATCGATTCCAATCGCTCCAAAACTTCGCTTGAGTAAAGAGCGAGTCCATTCCTTTCTATGCATCTCACATTTAGCTCCAAAACCGCAGTCATCGCTTCAATGCTCTCTAATCCTTGGATGCACGGACATAAAAGCGCACTACGGGCGGGTACCGTTGAACACTTATTTCCATCTGTCAAACTGACTTTTCCTTTTCACTTAAAGTTACATGAAGTAAAACCTATTTCACACTTAAGAGTAAAATTAGAAAAAAGATCAGAAAAATATATGCCTCGAATCCGGGTCGTTCGCTTCATAACTAATATCCTTATCCACTATACCAACGAGGACTAGCTGCCGGAAGTTTTTATTTTTAACATATTTATAGAGTTACCCATAACAATAAATGAAAGCTAACCGTTTTCAAATCATTGCTTAACCCTAAACACTGTAGATTAATGCTAAACCCCAAAACGTTCTTCTTTGCTTAAGGTTACAGTGTACCTTCGGGGGTGTCTCCAGTATAACAGCTCTAGCGTCTTAAGATTACACTTAATATACCTAAACCCAGATATCAAACTAGTGGTAACCTTCGGTTAAAAAGTGCGGGCGAGTAATGGTTGTAATAACACTTTTGTGTTGATTTTGAGAAAAGGTTAGAGAACTGCAAGGTAATTGTTACGTCGTAGTGTTGTTTGTAAAGAGTTGTTTTGTTAAAAAAAGGGAAGAATGTTTATTTATTTAAGTATAGTGTAACATGTTGAGTTGTTGTGTAGAGGCGGTGATAAAATCAAGGTTGGTAACTTGTAGAAAAGTATGGTGAACAATTGTGAATTGAACTGTATTGGAAGAGAGAATGGGGTAGTAGGTGGAGAACACAATAAAATTTATTTGAAACAATGGTATCATATTCTAACAATTATTTTTCAGTACAACATTGCATGCACATTGGATACATAGGCTACTGAATATGTACGAATTGTCTTTAAACATTAACAGGAAATTCCTGAATAATTAAAAACAACAATAGAACGTTCGAGTGGTTTTCATTCGAGTGTAGTGTCGAAAAGTAGTTAATTTTGCATTAGTACACGTTGTGTTTGATTTAAGGGACACTGCCACGAGGGCGCATGTGCCAGTTTCTTAAATCGAAAGTTTAAAAACACTGCCAGATTTTTTAAAGTCGAACTGTCAATTCCGTACCAAATATCGTTTTCCGTCCCAGTTTATCGGTTTTTCACAGTGGCTGCCGCAGCATTTTGAAATTGACAGTTCTACTTGAAAAATTATGGCAGAACGTTAAGTTTATATTTGTAGCGCATTCACCCCGGTGAGTGTCCCTTTAAAAAGTGGTGTTGGCAGTTTTGTAAGGTATAAGTAGTAAAATGAATTGCGACTCGCTTGAACGTGTTTTCTGATGCTTAATTCGGTTAGATGTACTGTAGTTGTTTTGATTTCTTTTGGGTTCAGTGTGTGGTTAAAGTTTGTTGTGATTGGTTGAATTAGTTTGGTTTTAGATTTATGACACTCGATAGAAAATCACTCTTAAATGTGTCATCCTGAATTGCTCAGAAAAAGATGACATGGAGTATGTACGTATAGGTAGAACAATAAAACCAACAATAGAACATTCGAGTGGTCCTTTTGAACATCAACAACAGGATATTCCTGAATAAGTGTACATTTCTTACAAATAAAAACAACAATAGAACATTCGAGTGGTCCTTTTGAACATCAACAACAGGATATTTCTGAATAAGTGTACATTTCGTACAAGAGTTTATGCTGATGGTATCTGAGTTTTGGTGTTTGAGAATTCTTTTTGGAGTTCTGAATAGTTACTGTCTGGAGAACCTTAGTCCCATTGAGGTATTCAATGTTCATTTGGCAAGTGATGAGAACGTTCTACTCTTCTATTACTTCCAAGATGAAATTGGAAACAGGATCAATGACTAAGGTTATGTTCTCCAAAGAGAGTAGGGCTTCCTTTATCTGATCGGATGGTGTATTGATGGTCAAGTCGAACTTTTTAAGTAAAGCTTCCATTTCATCAGTGAACACAGTGAGCCACGTTTGGTTTCCTTCTATTTCTGCACACAGCCGTGCTGTAGCACCTTTCTTTGCTAGTTTAACTTTTTGGCAGGTTCCACAACTGGTGCATGTAAAAGTTGTTGAGCCAACGGAATAAGGCATTTTCTTTCTGCATGATTGCATTTGGCATGCCATGAAAACATTGACCTTGTCAGTAAATATGAACTCTTCAACGGTTACTGTTTTTTTTTGTTTCAGAGAGGAGCTCGGGTCCTTTCAGGTTTTCAATGTTCATGGTGATTTCTTTCATGGTTGTGGTAACTGTAGTACCCAGGTGAGTGTGTCCTGAATAGTTCTTTACACTTAAATCTTTGATTTCGTAACTTTTTGAGTTCTCGCACATTTGAATCATTTCATCCCAGACATGAAGTGTTGCATGTCCTGTGTCGTCTTCAATGATGCAATCCTCCTTTACGAGTCCTTTCTCTCCGTTTCTTTTGGCGACTTCTTTAGGTTTAGTGCTTCCCAATGTGATTGTTGCTTTCACATTGACTCTTTGGTTTCTTGTTAATGAGTGTAACTGATTTAGTTTGATATCGATTGCAGTGACACTGGGCAAGTCAGAATTGTCACTGGATGTTGATGGTTGTTGACTCTCAAAGGTTATGTCATTGGAGTTTGCTTTTGCTACTGTTGTGTACTGGTTTACAAATAATTTGCCGTCCTTTTCATTGGCACTAAGCAGTCTTGCTGGAGTGCCAGCATTTTGAAGGTGCAAGGCTTGTTGGTGTGTTTTGCGGTCAAAGCCAATGACTCTTGAGAACTTTGAAGGCGATGTTTGCAAATCAAATGTGTAATAATCACTTCCATTCTTTGCCTTCTTTATCGGTGAGACAGAGTGAATAAATCCTGCCTCAGTATCTAAATGAAATTGATGACAATTACATGTTAATAAAAGGATACAAAATTAAAGAAATATAGGAAAAGGTCAGTTGTTGTAAGTTGTTTTCATTTGTTGTTTGTTGACTTTTAATTTGTTAATATTGTTCAATTGTTCATCCCCCCCCCCTCCCCTTTTTTGGTTGAGTGTGACACAAAAAGGACTGTATGATCAATGATGAACTGTGCAGAAGGGAATTGCAGTACAAAAATAAAGGAACAATAAAAAAAAAAACAGAAAGATACTGAGATAACATGTTGTGTCTAGTGTAGGAGAGATTTATAATGAAGTTAAAAGTTTCATACATGTGTAATATATTTACCTTTTCTTTTGGATGGCTGTGACATTTCAGCAGGAAATAGGAAATGCTGTTGATAATAAATAAAAAACTATTAGGGCAAATTAATGAATGCAATGATTCTATTTAATAATATCCAGGAGAGGATGAAGTATTTCTAGAAGAGGGTGTTCTGTTATATAATTTCCATACAAAAGGGGGTGTGAGTGGACACCCACCTTGGTCCACTGCTGATGTTGTTGTGAAAATTGAACATGAGGAAGTTACCATTGAAATATAAAAAGGTGAAAACGTTGTTGGTACTGGAAAAATATTTATGATAAGTAGATACTTTAATTTTGAGTATTGTTCGAGATACATCAGTCTGTTTGCTGTTTCTATTGAATTTTCTGGAAAAAAGGTTAAAAAGGAATTAGTTATACATGCAGTTTGATTGACTAAGTAAATTTGTAGTTTTTTTCTGTGGTAGTTGCTAATTTATCTAGGCGTTGTTCTTCACGACATCTAAATTGAAATTGAGAGGATTTCTTTATACTTGTTAATCGTTCATATGTCATAGGTTCGATAATACAAGAAGCGATTGACTTAACCCTACTTAGTGCAACATATGTAATTCCTGCTGCTTGTTCAGTTGGACCAATATCAATCCAGGCTTTTGTTAAAGTAAGTCCCTGACTTTTATGTATTGTCATTGCCCAGGCAAGCTTTAGTGGCAATTGTTGTCTTTCGTGAAAACTATTGAATGAATTGGATGTGATAGTTATTGGACAAACTGGAACACAATTTGGTATGTTCTCTAAAAATGAAGGTCCTAAGTAATGGTGAAATTGAACCAGAACTGCTATAGGCAAATGTGGTGGCGAGTGATTTTCTGCATATATTATGTCTATTACTTTTCCCGTGGCTCCATTGCAAAGTCCAACTTCAGTCCAGAGATTCATTGTTAGTATTACAGAAGCTTGTTTGGCAAGACAGATTGTGGGTTCCAATCCAGACATTTCATCAGGAGATAAGGCTTTTGCAATTTTTGAAGAATGACGGGCATCAATGCGAGCTATTGGATGATTAAGCTGCAGTAGTTTTTCATAATTGTATTTAGCAACTTCCTTATTGGTATAGAATAGTCTGATAGCATCTTGAAATTGGTGTAAACAGGTGATGGCTGATGGCTGGCGAGACAAAAGAAGTTCCCAATCTTCTTTAGTGGAGTCACCTATTCTCAAACGCTTCAAGATCTCTTTAAATAATATCTGTGTATTATCAGAGCCTTGTACTCTTTGGTTAACAGAGAGTTTAACAACTTTGTGAAACATCAAATATGCAAGGTAACCCTGTTCACCAATTGGTCCAGATGGATTTGTGTGATACAAAGGTTTGTCTTTAACTGGTGGTAACTGTGCTGGGTCTCCTACCAAAATTATAGATTTATTTCCAAACACTTCATCCAGTTCACCAGTTGCCTGTCTACAACGTTTATCAATCCAACCGAGCATTGTTTGTCCTAGCATAGAGTACTCGTCTATGATGATGTAGTGAATATGCTGTAGATTATTCTGTAGTCTAGCAAGAGGCTGCCCTTTCAGATCTATGTTGGCTTTGGAACCAACAGGTAAATTCAACAGAGAATGAATGGTAACCCCATTTATATTGAAAGATGCCTTTCCAGTAGTTGCTGTGACAGCACAAGATTGCTGTAAGAGATTTCTTAAAGCATTAATCAAATAACTCTTTCCAGTTCCAGCAAAACCATTTATGATTAAAAGCAAAGGCGATTGAGGAAAGGGACTAACAAAGTGGTCTCTGACTATATTGTATGCAAGTGATTGCATATCACTGAACGTACTGACATCTACATCAGAGTTTTGAAGTTCTACATTAACATGAAGTTGCTTCTTTGAATTTATCCAAGAAGACATTTCTGACAGCTGTTGGGGAGAATAGGAATATGTGGTCATGTGCCAGTTATTTTCCAATGAATTGTCTGAATTATCAAAATCATTTGAATTGCTCATAAGGGTCAAGTCTGCTAAAATCATCCACTCTTCACGAGGCTGTGAAGGTTCGTCAAAATCTTCAATTTGTTCCTCTTCAAAGTAATACTCCAAGTCTTCTAGTTTACCATGCCAATCAGGAACACGCTGCTGTGCATCGTCTGTTTGCAAAAATGTCTTCCACTCAGAAATAAACACATCATCACTGTCTGGTTTGTTTCCCCAAGCATCATCCTGTTTTCCACTCCATGGTTTATATCTTAGTAACTGGTATTTACAGTACAACCCAAAGTTTGGACTTTTAGGACTGGATGAATATGTGGGGAAAACCCTTGGTATGATATTTTTAGACTGATCTACTAGCTTGAAATTGACAAGTTTATACTTCATTGCAAACTCTAGAAAATTTAAATCTGTTAAGTTACATTTCAAAGAGACCTGATATTTTTCACGTTCAGCATACACATCAAGCAAACTATTTGTTGTTGCCTTGTCACAATCTATGCCTAAATTCAGTCTTCGTGAACCATTAAGGTTTAAGGGAATGACATTAAATGATGAGCTTACACAATTTTATGATAGCAAGTGGTGCATTGTTTCTTGTGCTGAGAAGTCTCTTTGCCCAAGTGTTTTCATTACAGTTTTCTTTATTATTGATGCAGCAGTTGTGGTTGTTTGGGAACTGTGGACAATACTGCTAAATGCATCCTTAAGCAAATTTGATCTTGATTCACTTTTTGCTGCATATTTAGCCAAATATTCGACACATGCATGGTAATCTATAACAACTTGAATATCACAGTTGGCCCGCCATCCTTGTAGTTGGAGGCGCTGGTGGTTGTTTACTCTAGTGTCATTTCTTTTGGTTATAATTTCAACCTTGTATTTTGATGTGTTGTCTTTTGTGTTTATTTTTTCATATTGCAATGATGTTTTTATGCAGTGTTGGAATGGAAATTTAAACCTGCACTTAGGTTCATTGTCATTTTGGTTTTTCTTCAAGCAATAGCTTGTGCTACACCGAGTGTGCCTTTGAACCGTATTCAACAAATCTACATAGTCACTTTCAGAGTCCTGAACATTCATGTGGTATTTTTGACAAGGATGAGTAGAAGGCTTTTGCCAAAGGCCATTGTCTGGTGGGTCTGGATTGCAAGTACATAACAACCAATCAACATATTTGCATATTTTCTCTTCAGCCATCTTCCCATCTTCAACAATTTCACTGTCAGTGTTATTGTTACTATTTTGTGCCAAATGACCTTGAAGGGCTGTTTCGCTCAACTTGCAAAGCCCTGGGTCATTACTAAGCTTTGCAACACCATGGCAATGAATACTTCCTCTTGATTGATACTCAAACCTATACCAGTGCCATTTGGTATCTAGTGAATCATAAAGCCAATGCTTGACAAATTTTTTTAAGCGTTCAGTGAAAAACCAGTCAACAATATGGGGATTGTCAATTACATTTTGCCTTCTTTCCTGAGGTGTGCTTTCCTCGTCTGGTTGATTTTTGAAAAGTGTGTGTAATTCTGGCCAATGCATATCTGCTGATGAAAATGTGAAAAAGAAAGTGGGAGCCCCCTTTTGCTGTATGATTGCTTTCAAGTCCTCTTTTGCTTTGTGCCAATAAGCGTCTGAACCTGTTATGTTAGTGATGTAACGTGACAACTTCGTCATCATAAGGTTCCCTTCATTATTGGTAACCATCTCCCTTAATTCTTCTATGGATAAATGCTGTTCTCCTGGATTTTGTTTGAGAAATATTCCAGTTTGTTGTAGGATTTGTTTGCGATGTAACATGTTTAAAGCCCAATATGAAAATCTAGGATGATTTGCAAAACGATAAATCCACCGATTGTTTCTCTGTTCTGCAAATTTAATGAGATGCTTGATCTTTTCTCTGAAGGTAACATTTCTTATTGTGGCAGGATTTGTTGGGTCCCCCCTGCCATCAGGAAACAATGTTGGAAATGCCATTGTAGCTAAAAATGGAGTGACATATTCATTTAAAGGGGTGCTTCCTAAGGTTGGCCAGTCAAGTTGTCCCTGGAAAAGTTGTTGATGGATAAAATCAACTTCTTGTTGCTGGGTTTTATTTGTTTGAAGCAGGCTTGAAGAATCTGTATAGCAGTTATACACAATATCCTCTTCATTTTCATGAGGACCACGATCTGGACTGTAGTTAACGTTACCATTTATTCTATCATCATCTGCCTCTACTGAAAGAATTTCTTCAGGAAAACCATTTTCTGGCAATGAATTTAATGCATGAACATTTATTTGCACATCTGAATATTGTGGATTATTTTCAATGAGCCAGTAAAGTGCATCAGACACCACTTGTCTTCTGACTGAAAGGTTTCTAATAGAACCACCTTTTCCTTTGGCTTTGATAATAATTATTGACAAGTCTTTAGGGTATCTTGGTAGTAAAAGTGCTAATTGACCAATATCTTGGGGAAGATTGACAGTATGTCCTGAATATCCCCTCTGTCCTCCTGGTTTGATATAAATGTGCATTATAGGAACAGCACGTGCAATGAGCATTTCTTCCACCTGTGTTAATCCACAAAGAACATCTGGTAAGGGTGAGGGTGTCATAAAATTTTCTTTTGAAAATTTATTTGGCAATTCCTTGTCAGTTTTGCACCTAGAGCACTTAAAATGTTCTGGAACTTTGGAGCCTACATTTAGTGGCCATGCTTCTAAACAAATTTGACAGTGGCAAATAACATAATTATTAGAAGTATGAAACTTTTTCATGTTGTTTTTTGCCCAGTCTTGTTGATCAATATTCCCATGGGTTTCAACATCAAAACTGTTTAAATATTCCTTCTGTGAAATAGAATTACTTAACTGTTGCTCAGGATTTTTAATACAAGTCTTTTTTGTAACACGTCGGCTTTGTTTCTGTGTTGTTTTACAGTTTTGTGAAATGGAGTTGCTCGACTGTGGCTCTGGATTTTTAATGCAAGTCCTTTTTGTGACACATGGGCTTTGTGTCTGTGTTCTTTTACACTGTCTATATTTTTCTCTACGGCACTGAAGTTTCTTCTCATGCTGCTCGTGAGATTGTGACAATTTGACTTTGAGATATTTCAGGACATTCTTGTTTGTAGGATGAGGCATTGTGGAAACATAGTGCAAGTTCTCTATATAGCCAACAAACAATACCCTTGTATTTGCAGGAGAGGATGGTGGAGTAATTGTGGTGCCTTCTGGATTAGAGATCCTTGACTCAATAATGTGAATTACACAATTAAGTTGATTTGCTACAGCCTGTATGATATTGTTATCACACCATGTACCTGGTGCAGCCATTCTTTTTAAATATGTGGTCCATGAACCATCCGTTAAAGTCTCTATAAACAATTCAGGATGTTGTTCTAAATAGTGAACACCAGCTTGTCTTATCAGATGATGAAACTCAGGCGTACCATAATACTGATGTGAGATGGATTTGAAAAAACAGTCACCTGAACTTCCACAATCTAAGGCCTGCAAACCTTTGTCAAAGAGCCTACATGTCATCCGACTGTAAGATGCATCAATGTCAGATGATTGGCTGTCAGTTGGATTCATACCACCAGAAAGTGATCGAAAAATTTGAATCGTGGAATAGTTATTTGAATCACTTGTCTTGATGCAGTTTACAAAACATTTGTTTCTGAAAGTACTTTTTCGCAAATTGGGTTTTGTAGGAAACCAGTAGCGGGTAAAATGACATTCATAGAAGTATCTAGGAGACCAAAGTGTGAATGTTTTGCAGAAGAAATGTATGCGAGACGACCTGGGGAAGCTGTTTTTAAAATTTAGTTTGATTTTTTTTCGTTTTTGTCTCTGTTTTAAAATATGGAACAACTTTCGTTTAGGAATTCTTGAGGGTTCTCTTTCTCGCTTTTCACGTCTAATAGTAACTCGTATATTACAGCGAGCAACCCGTGCAGAAGCATTAACTTGAGTAACAGGAGAAGAACTAACTTGAGTAACAAGAACATCTTTACATTTTAGAAATGAAGTGCAATCATCGCTACTTCTATTTATATGATTAAGCTGGAGCGAGGCAAACAGTTGGGCAGATTTTAGGAGAATAATCGAGCTCTCAGTCTGATAACTGAACCGTGCTAGTTCTGGTATAGTTTTCAACTTGATTTGTGTTACTGGGATTGACTTGTTGTTTGATGACCAAAGTGGGTCTGGCTTTGGGGACCAAATTTGGTCAAATTGCGGCAAAACTGTGCCTATTTTTGATAAATAAACTGGCTGTATGCTTGAATGAAGCAGATTACGGCTTCGCTGATCATTTCGAGGATACAGAATGCATCGAAGTGCACCAATTGCCGATGGAAAGATGTTCGTCTGTGGAAAGTGAAACTCAAAATATCTGTATGATTTCAACATGAAAGCACTCCAGCGAACCAATTTTATGAACCGAAACATGGCGATGCTTTGCAAATACACCTCCAAAATCAGAAGCTCATAACAGAGAAGCGATTAACTCGTTTCCGATGCTGGGGATTTTTAGAAAACGCGGGGAGCCAATCAGAATTTACTTCCTAATATGGAGTTCTAAAAGAAGCCTACTTCCACGCGAAACGCGCGCTCCTACAACACTTGCAGGAAAAGCTTGTATCTTGTTTCATACAAGCTACTACAAAGGTCAATAATTGCACTTTGCAGTTCTGAGACTCGACCAAAATGTCAACTTTATACTATTCAAACGGCCATTGACTGGCCCATTGACTCCCTTTGGAGAAAAGAAAGCCGATTATGCCGAACTGGAGGAAGCGGAGAAAAGGAGAAATTGTATCAACCGTGGAAAAACTTTACCGGCAGAGCGAAAAAATTCTCATTTAGATTGCTTGCCGTCTCAGGTTTAACTTAATACTCCACAGCGATTTGTGTCAACAGCAACATACCAGCAATCAAAATCAGTTAATGAATGAAATACGGTGAAATGATAAAAACACAGAGTTCAAAACTTTAGGACACCTGCATCAAAGAAAGATGAAAATGAAATAAAGATGCACACAACATGTAGGTTTCTCCAAATCACTTTTATTTAAAAACAAAGACAAATAGACTCAAATACAATGTAGTTGAATGAATAAATACAGATCTTCAACAGCCAGTTTATCACAGTTAAAATTACTCATAACAAATCGTAACTCGAAACAGCTCATGATAGAAAACAATTAAGCTTAATGATACGAAAACTTCGAAATTCCTCTAGACAACCGCAATTTAGTTTTGTCGAGATGATGAAAACGTACTCCGTGAGTTCAGAACCTAAGCGATGCCACATTTACAAAACAAAAAATTAATGCAACTCAGTTTTAAAAATAGTACGTTAAATTATTTCTCAAGATACAAATGATCAGAACTTTCTCGTACGAAATCATAAATTCGGAAAACAAGTAGGCTCGAGAGCTAAATAAACATGTTTGAAACGTAAGCTTACTGATTTGGTATGCTCATTTTCTCTCAAAAATCGCTTTGAAAAACAATTATAGTATATACAAAGAAAAACCATGGTACATGTAAGGATGGGTTGACAAAGTCGGTGAAAGTTTTGGCTGTTTAAAATACAGCGAACTGAATATTTATAAACACCGCGCCGCCGTTCATATTTCAAAATCTATACAACAAATTTTATTCCTAGCCGATTTGGGAAGAAAAACCCTAAGCTCAAGTCAGACACGAATTATTGTATGTTTGAGCGATAAATTATAAGCGAAAAGGAGAGTAAAAACACTTTTGTTTTCAAAATAAAACAGAAAAACACATGGCATGCGTACTGAATCATGAGAATTTGCTTCGCTTCTTCCGTACGCTTCAATCTCTTTGTGAAGTTAAAAACAATTCATATTTTCTTACTACCATAAAAACCTGACTTAAACAATCTTTCTAATTTGAAACTACATTTGAATAAGTAAAATACATTACCATATTGCACATGAAATTCTTTAAAGAGCCATTTTTGTGGTGATTTGGTAGAGATGAAACAAGGCTTGAAAAAACCTGAGTTGTCCAGATTTCACGGTGTTAAGCTTTTTTTCGTTCCTTACTCCGTCGTCATCTTCTTGGAACTACTAAAATATCCAATACTTTTTCCTCCTCATTTTTGAACCTCAAAATGTGATTTGGCAGCGACGAAAATAGCCGTGAAAGTAAGCTGTCCATATTTCGCGAAGCGCTTGTAGTTTCCTCGATGTTTTCTTGCCGATTTGAGCGGCCGCGCGTACGCGCGTGGAGCTGAAAACGTCCTTCCATATAAGGGCAAAAATTCAATCCGCGATTCTGATTGGTCGGTTGGGAATTCTAATAATCCCCAGCATAGTTCTGAACATATAGGGGGAAGTTGCACGCTTCTACGTGATAAGCTTCTGCCAAAATGTATAGATGACCTTGTAATTGCTATAAAGATTGACTTACCAAGAAAATTACAAATGAAACTTGCAGTTGGACCCACAACAGCCACCTACCGCACATTCACCAGTCGCGATCACTCACGTGGAAGAACGTGGAAAGGATTTCCAACAGGTTTTACTGGTTCTGGACATCCGGGATATCTTATCACGCGGCTTGCGCATGAATCCTAATCACGTGGACCAATGACGTGATTGCATTCCATACATACCAGTTGGAAGACGAAAAATCCGGCCAACAGAAAAGCCTACGTACGTGCGGCGCACGCGCGGGATGTAAGTCCGCTGCTCGAAACGAAGATTAGTCTGCGGACTCCTCCTTGTCGCCCGCAGTTGGACCCACAACAGCCACCTACCGCACATTCACCAGTCGCGATCACTCACGTGGAAGAACGTGGAAAGGATTTCCAACAGGTTTTACTGGTTCTGGACATCCGGGATATCTTATCACGCGGCTTGCGCATGAATCCTAATCACGTGGACCAATGACGTGATTGCATTCCATACATACCAGTTGGAAGACGAAAAATCCGGCCAACAGAAAAGCCTACGTACGTGCGGCGCACGCGCGGGATGTAAGTCCGCTGCTCGAAACGAAGATTAGTCTGCGGGCTCCTCCTTGTCGCCCGCAATTAAAGCTTTTAGAGCTGGCTATCTAAATATGGAAACCATTTGGTAATAAAATGAATTGTCGAATTTTTTACGACGTCTAAATTCGAACGTCCGAATCAGCTTTAAAACGCTATAACTCAAAGCGATTATTGTATTTTGCTAATTTGATTTGTTCTCGGGTTTCCGGACACGAAGCGCTAAAAAAACGTGTCGGCGATTTCCCATATTCAATGGCAGTGAAACGTTACAGAATATTTTCGAAAAAGGGAGAAAAAAAGTTGGAGTGATCGCCAGAAATGGCTCTTGACGAAAAAGATTTCGGAAATAAGAAATTCGCCGACACGTTTTTGTTGATTATATGTTAGCCTAGCTTGTGTCCAAATTTGAGGAAAATCGAACAAATTCCCTTTGGGTTGTAGCTCTTTAAAGTGTCCCCTACAAGCGAAAAATTAACTTTGAGAAAACAGCGCTTAGAAAAACATATCGCTTCATAAACAAACTCCGCCCACAAAAGTTATACCGTCATTTCTCCGTCAATTTTCACTATTTTTCGATAATTTTTTTTGGATGAAAGTTCATTCTGTAAACTTTATTTTGACGCCAAAAAAAAAATTTCAATAAATTTTCGATCTGAAGGTACACTGTAACCTTAACCGGAGCTTCTTTCTCTCAGTTTTCTGAGTAATAAATCGGGTTTTGTTTAATAGTAATACAACGATGAAGAATGCTACATTGTGTAAACCTCATAATGTGTCCAACGTCAGTCTGACAGATGGAAATAAGTGTTCCACCAGGCTTGGCTTAGCAGCCAGGCCGTTTGGTTCAAACCCTCTCTCGTCGGGGAGTGACACGAGCAAAACAACCGTTTCAAAACTGGATTCGCACGAGTACCCAGGGAACGCTTTGTCAACATTCGAGCCGCCAGCCCGGTTATTCGAAAAGTTGGCGGACTACTTTTTTCTTGTTTCAACTTCAAATTCCTTCTATAAAACAGAGAATAGCCGAGGTTACATAGGCTCGATTACCAGCCGCTGTTCGGGAAACGAGCCCGCGCTTCTCCCCCGAAAAGACAGAGTTCTTCTCGGGGAGGCTCAGAGATCGGACGCGAGAAAGCGGCGGAAATCGAGCCTAAGGTTACACGAAGCACTTTTTCCTAGGTAAATTAATAAAGTCTTGGATATCACTGGTTTGTGATGGTAATTTGGCTTGCAATTCCTTCCCAGTCTGCTTTCTCATAAAGGGGAATCCATCTCTTAGCCTGTCTGTACCGTTTGGGTCTGATATCAATTTCAGCAAAGACTGCATCATGATCTGAGATTCCTGGCAGTGTCTCAGTTCTGTTCACAAGTGTGACGTTATCAACAGCTATGAGGTCTAGTGTGTTATCACCTCTCGTATATGTTGCTCAACTATCTGTGACATGCCATAGTCGGCGAATATATCAATAAACAGATTGTGTTGAGCTGGTGAAGGGCAATTTGGTTTAATATTGGTAAAAGGCCATTCAATACCCGGTAGATACCCCGGGGGGGGGGACTCCCATATAAAAATGACGGGGGTGCTCGTCGGAAATTTTCGAAAAACACCCTAAAAGGTACCAGAATCTCGTTTGATGGGCGTTGCTCAAAATAATTTTCACCCCCAAGAGATATCAATTCTAAAACAACACGTCATATTCTGTCATATTTTTTCAGCTCATACCCTAAAAGGTACCGCGATAATTCTAATGGTGGTCATTTTAGATTTTAGTACCCTAAGCGGTACCAATCTCCAAATTTTGACCTCTAAAAGGTACGACGAGCACCCCCGTCATTTTTATATGGGAGTCCCCGCCTCCCGGGGTAGAGTCATGTCCCCAGCTAGCCAGACATGACAGTTCTTTGGGAGTCTGGCTAGAGACTCACTCAATTGGTCAAGGCTCTCGGCATCGGACGCATGTGGTCGATAATATGATCCAATAAGCAAAGGCTTGCATGATTTTATCTCAATTTTTGCTCACACGATTTCACACTGTGTTTCTGCAGATTGGTATCTTGCACTAACAAGATTTTGGTTGATAGCTATAAACACACCGCCTCCTCTCGTTTCTCTATCTCTGCGATATATTGTAAAGCCAGGCGGAAAGATCTCATCATCCTTTATATCATTTATTAGCCATGATTCGGTCCCTGTTACTATATCACAGCCGGAGTTATCCAAGATCGTAGCAAATGCTTCACGATTTTTTTATAAACGATGACTAAAGTTTTATCACCGAGTAAATCGGTGTATGCACACATTTTAAACGAGAATTTAACAGGGGCACCCAACGAATTGTTTCGCCAAATAGCCGTTCTGAAACCGAAAATGTTAACTGATGTTTTCGGACCCAATAAAAGAGACGCCTGACGTTTTCGAGAGGATGAAAAATTGCCGATAGCCCCCGGGGGGGATACTTGGGTCAACTTTTGCTGGGTATGTACCGCTGGCCTCTCAGACTCCCTACCCCATTATAGTCTATTCTGTGGCCAATTATAGACCCCATCTTAGTCACTTTTGAGTAAATGTAAATTTCGCAATCCCAACTTAGTCACTTTCTGTTTAGCCATCTACCTTGAGTGCGGAACCCTTTTAACTAGGTCATCCTCAAATGAATTGACACATTTATTAAATGTAGAAGACTTTACTCTTCACCTACAAACCTTCTGGTACATTTGTTAACCGAAAATATTTACAAGCTAAAACTATCCAAAAAAATACTTGCCAGAATTTTCTTACCCCAAACAATCCCGACAATTTGCGACCCCATTCTAGTAACTCTATTAAAAATGCAACCCCATTATAGTCAATCCAGTCGTGAAAATGCGACCCTATCCAGCGGCACATCCCCATTAGCCCATTACTAGGAAGTACCCCCCCCCCCCCCCCCCCCGCCCCCCGGGCGATAGCTTTGCTGTGTAATTGATAAGAAAGATAATTAAATTCCATAAAATAGGAAATCAATTATGCCTTGACTGGAAACGCATGTTCAAAGGCCACTTTTCCTATTTCGGCATTTTTTCCCATTCCCAGTGACTCAAATCTCATTTTCCGAGCGCAAAATTAGGCCCAGTTTTACCTTTTTAGGCACCTCTTCTTAAAGGGACTGTCCCGCCGATATAGCAAACTTTCACTTAGCTTATTTCCACGTAATATCGCCAAATGCCAACAATTATACAACTTAGTTGGATAAAAGGATTCTATAGAGCAAAACAAAAGCAGTAGTTTGGAGATAAAGAGCAGGGATTGAAGTGGATTACAGTTCATACAATTTGATATATTTATTGATCACCGCCTGACAATAAACCAAACTTGCCATTCCTGTGAAATTTTGACTTTTCTAGCCGTTATTTTGCCTGTTTAGTTCATTTTTCTTTGCTTCTATAACTTTTAGCGATAGTTTATACCAATTTCAAGATAATAAAGTAAGCTTAAACCAAGCTCCTGGCCATAATCATAAAAACACGATATTTCAGCCGGGACATGAGCGTCCCTTTAAATGGCTAAAACACGTGCTTGTCACCAACAAAACCGTTTTCGTTTTCTGCTACTAAAAACCGAAATCCTAAAGTTAGAAAAAGAAAAAACCGAAAACCGCGATGAATACGAAAGCCTAATAAAAACGAAAAACCGATCTAAAAAAATTTATAGCCAAAACAACAGAACCGAAAACTGACCAAAGTTCCGATCCAGTAAAATGACGCCATCGTGAAATTGGCCAATGTACGTTTTCCCTTTTTTCAATTTTTCAAGACAGGGATGTTTAATAAATCCCTTTATCCCCTAATGCAGGATAAGCTCCTGCCTAATGCGAATGTCATTTTTTTCCAAATTGATAAATACAAACTCTGCCCCCATGTATGATATACCATTTGAAAGCTATTCAGCATTTATGAAGCAAGTTATTTTCATAGAAATGAGTTTAAAACACAAAAATAACAGCGTTAAAAATTATGTTGTAACTATTTTTATATGTTAGGTATACCCCTAATTAGCTTGTTTCTTTGCAACACAATTTTTGGTAGCAAAAATTCGCACAAATCTACCAAATATTGGCCAAATAGCCCAATTTCAAATTCAACTTGAAACAAAAGACATCACTACGAGGCTTAGGGGAATAAACCATACCAGGAGCTCCTGACCATACAAATCCCTGCTATCATTCCCCTAAGCCTCGTAGTGGGCTCGTAGTGATGTCTTTTGTTTCAAGTTGAATTTTAATATATCGAAATTGGGCTATTCCTTGTGTAAGAAAATTTATAAGGTCGCCCCCTCCCCCACTTAATCCAGGACCCCAGTCACGTGCCATTCAACTGCGCCCAAGGCTCTGTCTCGTACAGCGGTTATTACCCATGACAACAAACTGAGATCGAACGGAGAACACAAGCAAACAAACGATAATTTTGCAAAGAGAAAACCACTAAAAGAAGCTAAGTAAAGGTTTATCGCCCCTGAAGGTAAGTGAATATATTTTTCGGTCTTTTTATAGAGTCGCATTTTAAATATGTTAATTTCTTTCTCAAAGAGGAAACTGGTTTTCATTGCATAGGTAGTGACGTCGGTAGTCACGAGATTATACAACAATTACCTTGAGTCACGAGTTTTTCGGTCTCTTTGTTTGTTTTGTGGCTTCGCTTTCCATCCCGTCACGTTCACAAAGCCAAGTTGGAGTTCCTTTGATCACGAGTACTGCAGTTTATCATTCCATTTTTCTGTTCTATCTGCTGGCACTTTCGACTTAACAGGTTTGCTTAGTAAGCATAACTTTAATACATGTATATTAAGCCTTTTAAGCAAAATAAGCTTCTTCTTTAACGTGAAGGGTAAATCACGTGAAGAGTACAGTTGTAAGCTTTTGTTTTTTCGAAACTACAGCGTTGACAATGTAGCTGAAATCATCAAATGCTTTACAAACTGTTCCCAAGTGGTCTTTTATATTATTTTCTCTAATAAGCTTACATGTAGCTTTGATAGTATTTTTATTATTACCTGACTCGTTCGTGTGACCGGTTTGTATATTGTGATACCGGTAAACTCCATGAACTACAGTATCTTTTGGTTTTGTATAAGGTAGAAGTTCCCTGCTGTGAATGAACGATTCTTTGCCAGTCCCTGGTGTTTGATTTTCTTGATGAGATCAAAACCCTTAAGGTGGCTGAACACAGTTTCACTATACCTATGCGTCATTCATTGTCATTTTAAAACCACTAACGTCTGGGCGCCCAAAATTGGCGAGGCATACGATTAAGCAACAAACTATATATTTTGATATTTTTGTTGAGCTTTTAGGGTGTTGCCATGGCAACACGGTGGAATGAAAATCAGCCTGCAATATTTGGTTTCTTTTATTTTCAGAAAATCTAGTCATTAGATTTTGTCCATCATTTGTCTCCAGTAAACTCGTAAAAATATTCGCATGTTAACACTGGTCTCATGTAATTTTGACAGAGGGATCTTCCGTAATTTGTGGTTTAATATGTTTGCGTTTTGTAAAAATCTCCTCTGTTAGATTTCAAATTTTTGATGGCAGGTGAGTTCGGCATATTCGGAACTATTATTGTGCCAAATTTCGTGAAATTCTAATGAGTAGTTTTCTAGAAATCAGCACGTTTCCGAGGAAAGTCGCTAAAACATCCAGTCACAATTTTTTGGTCAACTGCGCATGCGTTGCATTTGACTGGGTTCTCGATCCAAAGACAAAAACGACCAAAAAGGCAGTGTATTTCTTCAATGGTTCTATATATTATCTGTTGATTCAACAAACATTTTTACGAACAACAAATTGTTTGATTTTAAGACGAAAAACAACACTTTCGCGATCCACGCTGAGCAAAATAAAATGATCGCTGAACAGGCGCCACGTTTGTTTTTCTCAAAACTCTGCGCGCGCTGACTCACGTAAGCAGCTGAAATTGAAGAGCGCGCGCAAACTGTGTTCAGCCACCTTAACTCATCACTTAGAATATGATCAGTCAAATTTATTTTGTTTACACAAAAATATAAAGATTTATACTACTAATGAAAAATATTTGTCATAAGTTAAACAAAACGTTTTTCTCTATTACTGTGCGAATCCAAAAACCGTGAACACTTTGATTTGATTTTGACATTTCCCATTGTGCAGCAGCCAATCAGAAGCGACTCGAAACCGCAAGAAACCCAAACAAACGGTTAGTTAGTCACGAAACCACCCATGTTTGGGTTTCTTGCGGTTTCGAGTCGCTTCTGATTGGTTGCTGCACAATGGGAAATGTCAAAATCAAATCAAGGTGTTCACGGTTTTTGGATTCGCACAGTAAGTCAATTGGAGGTAAACTTGGAATCTATATTGACCAACATACTGTAGTCATGTAAAGTTAGAGTTGGATTGTTTTACCCTAAAGGTACTAACATTAACAGCAAACTTGTAATGATTTTCCATAAAAAAATGTTATTTCAATTGGTAATTTCCCAGCTGACATCTACATGTATTAACTTTCAAGGTCATGTTCATATCTACCTGTGAATACATCTGGTTTGAAAAAATCAGTCTAAAATAGGTGGTTTGCAACCAATCTCTAGAGACATAGATAACAACAGTGAAACGAACAAATGCTGGTGGACGAACAAAAGGAGCTAATGAGAGAACTATTGTTTATGTCCACCAGCATGGCGGCGATGACGTAACATGAAAACCACCTATTAATGTTTTACCGGCTAAACTGCAGAATACCCCGCAACTTATTTGCATCATATTGAATAACAACGGTACCTATTGTTTCATGCCTCGTTCTTCAAAGAGTTCCGACACATATATACATAACATGAATCTAATTTGCGGGGTATTCTGCAATTGCTCCGTTTTACCTGTTGGACTGAAAATTTAATAGGTTAGAAAGGTTTCTCAATTTTGTCTGATATACATGTACATTTAAGGGTAATAAGAACTAAAATAGGGTATACTAAAGTCTTCCATTTCTGCATACATTAGCAGACCTCTACCAAAAGTTCAAAGGAGTACCCTATATATTTATCCCCCCCCCCCCCCCCCCCCCTTCCCATGCAGTCCACTAACCCACCCACTTTCCAATAATAATGGGGGGTGACAACTCTAAGAAGGCCTGTTTCGGGAGAAAAACAAAATTCTTCCGGGAATCTGAAGATTTTGCCGGGAATCGGGAGACTCGAAAAATTTTCGGGGAAACATGAGATAATCGGGAAGATATTCCAAATTTTCGGGACAACTTTCAGTTTCACACAGTATTACTCAAACAGCGTTTGTTAGTAATAAGAGTTGTCACCCCCCGTCAATAATAGTTATCTATTTTGTTTTCAGCTGTAACAGATCATTATGGTTCATTTGATGTTCACATTAGTTGTGGCTCTCTGCTGCTCTGTGGCATTGTCAGAAATTTTGATCAAAGACAATGCCTGGCAAGCATGGAAACAGTTCCACTCCAAGAAGTACGAGTCTGATGATGAGGAAAGTTTACGTTACACTATTTGGAATGAGAACCTCAAGAGCATTGAAAGACATAACTCGGACGGACACAGCACATTCAAGCTTGCAATGAATCATTTAGGAGACATGGTATGCAAATTATTGTTAACCCCTCACTCTCAAGAGTGCCAAATTTCATTTTGTAAAATATTGAAAAACAAATGGTACCATGCAAAAGTACTGCTGAAGAGGTTTTATTGGAATGGTCACAGGGGGGTGACAACTCGAAGAAGGCCTGTTTCGGGAGAAAAACAAAATTCTTCCGAGAATCTGAAGATTTTGCCGGGAATCAGGAGACTCGAAAATTTTTCGGGGAAACATGAGATAATGCTGTTAAAATTTTGGTAAGTTTGAAATTTTTGCGAGAATGTCTCCGAGAAAATCGGGAAGATATTCCAAATTCTCGGGACAACTTTCAGTTACACACAGTATTGCTCAAACAGCGTTTGTTAGAGTTGTCACCCCCCGTAATGGTCAGACCATAGGATTTTGTCCTCAGACTCAAAAGTTAGAACTTAACACTACATGTCTCCATAACTGACTCTAGAAGTGAAAGGGTTCATGTTATGTTAAATTTAAATTCAAGATTCTTGTGGGGACCAGACATCCCCTTGAGATATTGGCCTCATGTCTTGTTAGCTTCAGTGGTCGACCATTCAAATGAAAGCTGTTGAACAACACTTTTTTGTTTTGTTTGTTTTTCTTTATTTTACAACTCTCTTCCTTGTGTTTGATATATTACTTCTAATCCATATTTTCTTGTTGGTTTGTAGACAAGTAAAGAAGTTCATTTGATTTTAAACGGATACAACAGACAGTACAAGGATAACAAAGGCCATGAGTCAGCATCTGCCTTCCTACCTCCAAACAATGTTTTGCTTCCAAAAGATGTTGATTGGAGAACAAAAGGTTATGTGACACCTGTCAAGAATCAAGAACAATGTGGATCATGCTGGGCATTCAGCACAGTAAGAAATTAATGTTACTTTCATTTCTAAAATAAACAATAAATTGGAGAGCTAAGGTGAGAGCGCTCGCCTTCCCACCAATGACTGGCCGGGGTTCAACTCCCAGACTTGGCATCATACATGTGCATGTATGTGGGTTGAGTTGTGTTGTCGTGTCCTGTGTAATTCTTAGTTTGTACACATATTTTACATTTGGATTTTAATATTCTATAAGATTTTATGTAATAGAGTTTTATACAAAATCCTACTTATTTATTATTTATTTAATATGTAATTTAGCTTAACATAATTCTTTAGATAGTTTAGATTAAGGTGTCCTTACTTTAGTGGGTAACTGCTATATTTTTTCTTGACACAGAAATAAAGCTATTATTATTATTACTACTACGTTTGTTGTTGGTTCTCATCCCTGCTCTGAGGGTTTTCTCTCTGGGTCCTCCGGTTTTTTCTCCCTCCTCCAAAACTAACATTTCTAAATTCAAATTTGAAAGTTTGTCAGTTGCATGTCTGTTATTGTAACCCTCGCTTAAACAAAGTTGAATTTTTTTTATCTATTTTAAGTAATATTTTTTAATAATAAATATTATTATTATAATCATAAAGGGAATTGTAGTGGAAATCCGCATACAGTGGATTGTTTATCTACAGGTTCCAGATTGAATTAGAATTAACAAATGTTGGTTTGCATATTGTGAAGGAAGGAAAACCATAATTTTACCAGAAGAATTTTTAAAGGCTCTCCTCAATGGAAGAACAAACTATAAACTCATAACACCACAAGGAAGGAAGGGGGAATGATGGGAGTGCTTGTTGTACCACTTACAGTAGGTGCTCAAATCTAAAATAACTACTGTTAGAATTATCACGGTACCTTTTAGGGATATATTGAGCAGAAAAAATATGACAGAATTTGACATGTGTTGGTTTGGAATTGGTACCTCTTTTATAGGGGTGAAAACTCATTTAAGCCACTCCCATGAAACAAGATTCTGGTACCTTTCAGGGTGTCCCCCCCCAGACACCATGTCCAGGATTTCCATGATTGAGTTGTTTTTGTTTGTTTTCAGGATGACGAGCAGGAGGGTGGGGATATGAACTTTATTTTGAAAGGCTTCTTAGTCGCATGCCTCCCTGCTACTTATGATTAACAACTTATAAGTATAGAGTGTTTTCACTGATGTCATATCAAAATTCAGAAGCAGTTTTTGATTCTAAAATGTTTATGGAATTGTAGAGAGTTTAAAACTACACATATGGGCCAAATTTTGAAGCGCAAGAGCATTTCATTCAAGAGTTATAGGCGAATGAGTATAGACATTTTTAGTAAGAAATGTATGGAGCGGCCATCTTGGTGACCCACTTAGGGACACCAACATGGCGGCCAAAAATTTAAAGACTTTTAAGTCTTAATAACACCTTAATAACACCGAAAATCTCATCACAAAATATTGTATTCACTATAATAGGCATGAAATTGGCTTATAAGCATCTATAATTCATTAATAACTTTCAACTACAGGTTCAATTTTGTTTATTTTCATGGCTTATCTGGAATAGCGTGACGAATTGCTTGACACATTTACAACCTTTATGAATCGAAAACGAAACATCGTTAAAACCTGAAACTTTTTGTGAAAGATTATAACACTGGTATCCACATACCATGTTAGAACAGCTTTGTAGGATGTATACTTTAGATTTTTTAATTTTTATGATGTCATGTGAAAACACTCAATAACCTTCTCTGTGGACCCGCCATCAAAATCTTTCTGTTTTTTTTTTCAGACAGGATCCCTTGAAGGCCAGCATTTCAAGAAAACAGGGAAGTTGGTGTCACTGAGCGAACAAAATCTGGTTGACTGCTCAGAAAAGTTTGGAAACCATGGATGTGAGGGGGGGTTGATGGATAATGCATTCAAGTTTATCAAGGCCAATGATGGAATTGACACAGAAAAAAGTTATCCTTATCTTGGCAGGGTCAGAGTACAAATTAATATATATTTATATTTATAATATATATTCTTTTTTATGGTCTTAATTAACTTTTTAACCCCAATATCACCAATATCACCAAGCCTCTCTTTTGATACACTAGCATCTACAGACTTTGAATGTCACTCTCTTTCTGCAAATATATTTTTTTTATCTTGTGAATATGTGAAGTGTTCAACAAGATTAGTACACAGAAACAATTATGCAAATTTTCACTTGATTTATCACTCAGAAGTAAACTCTTTTTAAATTCTCTAGTGTATTACAGCATTTATTAGTTGTCTTAAGTAGACAGTCTCATTTCACATTATTCATTTTTATGTCACACTAAGATGTTTTGGTCAATATTTTTTAATGTTTTAATCTTCAATTCTTTGACTTCAAACTCAGTATGGAAAATTAAAACCCGATCTGTGGACTTTGTTAACCTTACATGATTGTATGTTTTGTATTTAGGAGATGGCTCTTAGTGCCCTTTGATTTGAAACAAATATTATTGACGCAGTTGGTTGTTACATCAATAAGTTTTTTATGGCCCATCGGTACTCAACACATAATAAAATAATTTATTCACTTTACCTCTAAATTCTCCTTCAGGATGAGAAATGCCACTTTAACAAATCATCTGTTGGTGCAGACGACACTGGTTTTGTAGACATCACCAGTGATGATGAGAATGCTTTGAAGGTCGCTGTTGGTACAGTGGGACCCATCTCCGTGGCTATTGACGCAGGCCACACATCCTTCCAGTTTTACAAGGATGGAGTTTATGTTGAGCCCCAGTGTAGTAGCACGGCACTGGATCATGGTGTGCTCGCCGTTGGTTATGGGACAACAGATGATGGTCAGGATTACTGGCTGGTAAAGAACAGGTGGGTTAAAAAACTTCTTGACTCCCTTATGTGGTCAAAAGCAAAACTCAAGAAAATCCCACAATATTTGGTTTTTTTTTTTCAAATAATAAAAAACAGATTCATCAGTACCACTGAAGAGCTTTCATTTGAATGGTGACACTCAGTAGGATTTTATCCAACGAGGCACAGAAGTTAGAACCACCTTGTACAGTATAATAAAAAGTAACACAGGGAAGTACTGCTCATTCCCCAATAGCTTTCATTTGAATGTCCACACTTTTGGATTTCATTACAGAACGACAGTAAAAATTCTGAAATATTTTCTTACATAAAAATTATGTATAAATATGGCCTAAACATTTGTCACAGAACTATTACTTGGAAAGAAATTGAGTGGATTGGGCTTATCACGAAAACAAGCTCAGCGAGACTGGAGCGAGTGAATAGGCCTCCTTCCCAGACCCTGTTGGCTCGCTTTCGCTCGCTTGGTTGATCACCAATCGCGTGATTTCCCACCAGTCTGCTGGCAGTCTATGATTGGAGCTGCTGTGTATAATGGCATTCATCGTACATTTTTGTATTTTTAGTTGGGGTGAATCCTGGGGAATCAAGGGATACATCAAGATGGCAAGGAACAAAAACAACATGTGTGGTATCGCTACCGATGCTAGCTATCCACTGGTGTGAAAACAAAGCTCATTCAAACACGAGTCATCAAAGAAATTCTTTATGAAAACTGTTTAATGCTGTAATGATATGCAATGTCCACTAAGAGATACGCTGTAGTGTAATCAGTAAGATCTCTTAGCAACTGCAGTGTAGCCATTTTTTGTTAGCAAGCTCTGTATCAATAGGCAAATTTTTATTAAAATTCTAACTTCACTCTGAGGCTTAGGAAAATAAACAACAGAAATTTATTATTTATCCCTGAACCTCAATGTGATTTCTTTTGTTTTATTCCACTAAGCTTTAGACCCAAGTAAGAACTTTAATAAAAATGGAATTTGGCCTATTTCCTGTACGATTGTTTTGGATAAGGATTGAGGGAGCCTCAATCTTCTCTATTCCCCTCTACTTTGTCTTACAGCCTAACTTCCTCTTTATTGGCAATCTTCTATCCCTCAATTTTCTATCCATTTTTCCTAATCAAGGTGACAGCTTAAACACAGAAAGGAATATTCATTGCTCACTCGCCTAAAACATGTAGTTATTAATAATAATTTTTATGATTATAATAATAAGTGTCATGCATGATCATCAATCGTGTAGCTTTTTTGAAAATTGAGCAAGTGATCCATTCTGTCTTCATGTTGAATTTCTTTTGATGACTGAGTTCAAGTTTCATTATGTTTTACTGGTAATTAGCTTTTTTAATTTATGGAATAATGAACAATAAATAATCATTTTTAAGCAAACTGCATATTGTTCAGAAGTAGCATTGAAGTTTTAGTAATTTGTAAATTTTTGATTGTGTATTGTTTGGTTTTGTTCTGGGTTTATGGCAGCCATGTGGAAAAGAGCACTGCATATTTAAGATCACAACAAGGAAAGGGCAGTTACTGTTCTTTGGAAATCTTAAATTTATTTAACCTAAAATCATTACTTGTTCTTATTTAATAGACCATTATTGTTGTAACTTAACCAAATTGTGTATAAATTATTTTTAGCTTTTAAATTAAGTCAGTGTATTCTCAATAAACATGTTTTTGCTGCTGATAAATGTGGTTGAGACAAACAAATTTTGAATGCTCAGTTGTTAAGCGATAACTTCATCATAACATCAAGGCTTAACCCTTTAAGCCTTAATATCAAAATTTAAATTCTCATTTCTTGTCCCTATACATTTCCTAGAGAAGTGGTGGGGAGAAATTGTTTAATAGAATATCAGGAGAATTATCTTGTGTGATCATGTCCTTAATTCTCATGACCTTTTTGATTGATAAGGCATTGATATTACAAGGAGAAAATTGATGCTGATCACTCTTAGGGCTGGACTGTGTCCAAGTTACACCCTTGAGTGATGTCCCGAGGATTTGTGTTTTCACACTCATCTGTTTATCACATTGAAGTAGAAATAAGTGCCCTGTCCCTAATAAGCACCCTCCCTTTATATTAGTGTAGAAACGGTTATAAAAATAAACTATGAAACAGTGGTCAATAGCCCATTTCCGAGTTGCTCTTAGCCTCCTTTTCAAACCGAGGCCAAGTGCAAAACCATTCATATAAAACTTGTATCCATATGAATGGTTTTGCACTTGGCCTCGGTTTAAAAAGGAGGCCAAGAGCAACTCGGAAATGGGCTATTGCATCAAACAAAGGGTAAGATTTGCATATTGCTAGACAATTCAAGCATTTATCTAAAAGCACATTACATTTCCATCTATTTCAGTGATTTCCCCATAAGATGAAAACAAATTATTTTATCATACGAGATGCAACAACAACACTTTATTTATACATAGGGTAGTGAACTGGCTAAAGTTCTAGCATTCGATGAACAGCTATTTTACCATGATTAAAATAAGCTAAAATATACTATGAAACAGAATCAAGATGCTAGGCATCACAATATTAAAAAAAAAATAAAAATTACATCTCAGAGTGCAAATACACACCGAAAGGATTGTCTCATATTAGACATGAGACATTATTACACTCTTCTGACCACATACAAGGGGAAAATAATACTATCAAAAGCCACTAGATTTGTGAAAAAATACCATATTGTAATAAAACTCTTCATTCAACAGAAATTAAAGTTGTTTGAAAGGGCTGGGTATTTTTGTGTGTCAGTTTTTATATTTTCCAGACTTTATTTTGCTAAGTTCTACACACTAAGAAATGTCTATAACTTATTTGTAAGATCTTTAATGAAAACTACTTCGCTTTAGACTAGGAGTACTTTTTAAATCAGTCGACTCCCTTTCTCTATGATTTGAGACGGGGTTAGACTGAAGGAGGCTCGTATTAAGGGTTTTTTGCTTTTAATAGTGTGTCTAAATGATGAAATATTAAAAAATAACGCAACCGGTGATATGGACAACTCTTGGATATCTATACGACGCTATTATCAGGCAATACTTTAAGGGTGCTTATGACGTCATAGCCATTACCATGGCAACAGTACAGCTCTCTGAAGAGTCTCTAAAACTAATTCCGATCAGTGAGCTATATGTTTTTTTTTTCTCAATTTGGAAAGCACAACTTATTTTCTTTTCTTTTTGGCGCTATAACAAAAATCTATCTAGTGGAATTCAAGTTAATTATTTCCAAAAAGGTTGTCAGAAAAAAATTCTGCTAGATAGTTTTTTCTCATACTTTTGTTTAAGATAGGAAATACCGAATACTGCTCGCATGCAGAAAATCAGGATAGGTCACCAAACAAACTTTCGAGATAAAGAGGAATATTTTATGCATGATTTATTTCCGGTTCACGCGATTTTACACAGCATTTTCATTTCTGGTGAGCTGTGCGTGTTACTTTTTCATAGGAAAATCAGCTGACGCGTGCATCAATGCATAACGAGTGCACGTCCCGCGTGCAACAGCTGAAAACCCTTTCTAGCATCCTTAAGGTGGCTTACTACAGTTTTGAGGGACAATAAATTTCCTTATGCGTGCGTCATGCAAGCAATACCGCACAAGCAAAAATAACGCAAGCGATGAATGTTAGTAATGTGCGCACAGATAAGTGAATGGCCGTGGTGTATGCAGTAGTGCGCATGCTCAAAATGGAGATCGACGAAATGTTTTTTTTGGTTGTAAATTTCTTGAAATCTAGTCATATTTTCAATTGGGGGGGCTTAAAGTGAGCAGCAGGTGTGCGACCCACACCCCCCCCCCCCCCTCCCCCCCCCCCCGGGTCCACTGTCCCTGTTAGCTTGTAAGAATGTTTATTTTTATCCAAAGTTTAAATGGTGAGATTTTGAGGTAGGGTCGTATGGGTGGATTTTGAGTAAAAGGTCCTCATAGAATTAGAAACCAGTCTTCTGACAACCACTCGGTCGCTTGTTTTATGCCACTTCTAACTAGAGGATGGTGAAATTACAAACACCCATTGTCTTGTACGGTGGTTTTCACTTTGTAATTGTTACTTGTTATACCACAAATGGTCACCTATGATTGATATTATCGAAAGCATCTGGTGACACCCATAAACTGTAGTAAGCCACCTTTATCCAGGGGTTTCAATAGAAGCCAGCTGCCGGTGGTGTATCGCTGCCTATTTCACCTCTCACCACTGGTTACTGACAATAAAAAACTGTCCTACGTTTCACTCAATTTTATGCTCAGAATGCTGGAAATTGCATTTCCGAGCCTCTAGATTTCAAAATTTTTCTAGGGGAGCATGCCCCAAATCCCCCTAGTGAGATGGGGCCTTACGGCCCCTCATCTGTCACAGCCACCTGCTTCGATTCTTGTTGAAACCCCTGCTTAATGAGTTCTTAAGTAGCATATCCCACGGGTTAGTTAACATAATTTACTCCTTCTTTGTTTTGGTATCTCCCTTTTGACAACACACGTGGCATAGGCATTTGCATGTCAACGTTATCACCATGACAACCAAGGTAACTATAGCAACAAGGAAGGCAATGACATCAAGCAGGTAGTACTGATACCAAGGGATGTTAAACACTTGAGGTCTGAGATGCCGGGCTCCACCATGTCTGAATACATACTCTATCCAATCACCTGTTGTCTCTAATGGAGTCCGTTGCCTGTCTTTCATCAGCTGAGAAATTTTTATGGCTTCAGTTTTAAACCTGCAAATAAAATTTAAGAAGACTTTAGTTTCAACCTTTTTCCACCACATCGGCTCATTAGTGGTTGTATTAAGATTCCATACCACCCTTTTTGATAGTACATTGTTTCCATCATAATGACCTGATCTATCCATCCAGCTTGATAGCTCAGTGCATAGATAGCAGGGGCGGATCTAGGGGGAGGGTGCAGAGGGTGCGCACCCCCCCCCCCCCCCTAAGATGACCTAGTCTGCGTTGTTCGCTTTTAAAATTTGTTTACGTCACCCTTCAGTTACGTCATTCCTTAGAGGTGCACCCCCTCCTAAGAAAAATCCTGGATCCACCCCTGGATAGAGCATTGCACCAGTATCGCAAGGTCACGAATTTGAATCCCATTCAAGCCTGAGTTTTTTTCAGGTTGCTTTTTCAACTGCTAACTGTGAGGATCACAAATTTCACTCGTGTTTATCCGCAGCTCACATATATGATTTTCATATAATTATTCATATTCACATAATAAGGAGTATTGCAAACTTGGGTGGGATTGTTTAAGTTTGGACTTTTGACCAAGGCAGTGCCCAGCTGTTGAAGATGAAACCATAGTATCTGGATATCACTCCACATGTTCTTAGCAAATGATGATATATTGCAGTAGTACAAATTATTATTACTATTATTGTTCTTAAAAGTTTGAAAATGACTGAAGTGTTAAAAGTAAAAGTAAAGTCAGACAAGGAATTTTAAATATCTTAGAGCTGATCTTGAGGTAGCTGTCTACTCAAGAAAAGTAGGCAGTACATCAAACTCAAACTCATGGTTATTGCCCTTTAGTCATTTTATGGAATGATAGACATGTTTTCGATGACAGGTCTAATACAGTAACACACTTATATACTTAAATAAACGACTTTTTTCTTTATTTCTTAAAATGCCGCCTAGTATTTAAATTGCCCGTGGGGGTGGGGGGGGGGGGGGGGGGGGGGGGGGGGGGAGAATCTCTATTCCTCATAAGCTCGGCTTCTCGGAGATTTCCCCGCCAGTCACTCCTCCCAAGTTATGTATAAATTTTAAATTTAATATTAATTAACCTATTTATTATCGTTTTTATTCTGCTTGTAATTCATTGTGTGTGGCAAAATAAAAAAAATAAAATAAATAAAAACCCTGCATGTAAGAACCTACATTTTTTGAAGTCTGGCAAAATAGGTTCTTGTATTTTGGGGTAGTTATTGGCAATTTAGACTTAGTAGGTTCTTAATTAGGTTCTTAATTTCTATGGAGGAGATATACAGTGGTTGTAGATTACCAGAAAAATAAAAAACGTCAAAGTCAAACTCCTTGGTTAAAATGTTTATCATAATTTAACTGTAACCCACATATAAGAACCTGCTCGATCTTGCTTGGCTAAACAGTTCTTATATTTTTGGGTAATAAAATGGCAAATTTCTGCCATCAGGTTCTTACACCACTAGGTTCTTTCACATGGGTTTTTACTGTATCTGCAGTTTGTCTGGTTTAACATACCTTGGCTCATTGATGACATGCTCTATTTTCTCAACTAACTGCTCAACATTAAAATTGCTTTGATCTACAGATACTCCCAGGCCGAAATGTTCAACCTTTTTAGCATTGAAAAACTGGTCTCCATATAACGGAAAAGCCACTAAAGGAACACCATGATACGCAGACTCGTAAAGACTATTGTGTCCCACATGCGAGACAAAAGCCCTGATGTCCTTGTGAGCCAATAGATCTGTCTGAGGTATCCACTTCACTACTTTGATGTTTGAACTGAGGGAAGAAGGAATGTAACCTGGGGGTAAATAAGACAAATATTACCCCTGGGGTAAATAAGACAAATATTACCCCTGGGGTAAATAAGACAAATATTACTCCTGGGGGAAAATAAGACATACTATCCTGGGGGAAAAATAGGACAAATATTACCCCTGTTACTAGTTATGACAACAGCTTGGGTTTCATAAAAAGATAGAAGTTCAAGTGCAATAGTAAGGTTCACAGAAGACAACTAAAGGTTTCTTTCAATTATAGACTATATAAACCTATATTTCAAATCGCGACAGCCTGGCCAAAAACAAATGCAAAGATGCTGGTTTCCATGAGGGGTGTGAAGATTAAAAATATAAAACAGGTAAGGTACGATTAATCATTGTGTTCCCTCAAATTAGTAAAGTTAACAGCTAACACCTGGCATGGGAAGGGGCACTCGATAATGTTTCATATGGAGGCAGGGCTCTGCCCAAGGTAGCCTGCGTGGCAGGTGTAAACAGGGGAGTGGGGAGGGGGGAGGGGGGGAGGGAGGAGGGGGGAGGGGGGAGAGGGGAGGGGGGCACGAAAAAGGAGAGGGGAGAAGAAAAGGAACACCTGCTATAAGAACTGGGATATTCGCATTATGCCCACTGATTTCCTGGTAATTGAATTATGTCTTGAACTGTCAATACGTTCACCAATCGGAAACTGGTGTGGCCTTTTATGCATGGGTAACTTCACCCCATTCAAATTCTTAACCTCAAAACAGAAGTGTTATTTTGTGGAGGTTCAGTTTTTGGCAGCTGGCTTACCCTTAAGCCTCCAAACAACCTTTTGTCTCAGTTTTCCAAAGGCTGTGGCCAGTAGATCCACTTTTTCCTTGGATAGATATGCCACATTACTTCCAAACGAAACGATGATAAAACCATGACCATCTGAGTTGGTAACAAATTCTTCAAACTCGGCAGAGAGAGGCTTGGGCTTCTGTGCATTTAGTTGTCCCACCATAATGTGGCCTATAAATAAAAATTATCATTAGTAAATGTTTACCTCTCAATAATGATTTTCTAGATTTCTGATTGGTCCCACCGCTACCGATCTGAGTCATTATTGGTTAATTTGCCCAAATATGGAAACATGATGACGAATTACGCGACAGTCATGTATTTTTTTGGAGCGGAAATAAATTTATTTTCCAATTTCCGATTTTGAGTGTTTGAAAATTTACTAAAACAGTTATTCATCTCGGCCTCGCCGAATATGAGTTGATATATAACCAACTCGGCGCGGCGCCTCATTGGTTATATATCAGCTCATATTGGGCTCATCCTCGATTAATAACTGCTAATTAACAAAAGCAACAAATTAGGATAATAATCATTATTACTGATTATAAGGGACATTGTCTCGCTGAAAGAATGAAATTTTGCTTACTTCATTTCCATGTTATATTGCCAAATGCCATTAAATATATACAACTAAATTGGATAAAAAGATTAATATATAGCATGACAGAAGCAGTAGTTTGGAGAAAACGTGCAGAATTAACAAGGATGGAAGTGGATTATGTTCACCAATTTTGATTTAGTGACGGGCGGTCAAGAAATCAAAGTTTCAATTCTGGGCTGAGTTGTTCAAAGCCTGATTAGCACTAATCCTGGATTAACTGTAAACAGAACATATGAGTTGTCATGGTAATTAACACTGGATTAGCGCTAATCGTCCTTTGAACAACTCGGCCCTGGTGAAATTTTTAGTTTCTTAGTCGTTATTTTGTCTTTGAAATTAGTTCTTATTTCTTTCCGGTTAATCAATTTTGGCAATTCTTTTTTCTATTTTAAGATAATAAAGCAAACTTTTAGCAAGATCTTGGCTATAATCATTTCATGTAGAACATGGCCTCCAGGAAAAGCAGTTTTTTATTTTTTTATAATTTTTTATGTTGTTAACCTCTTATTTGTAGTTAGGAAGATAGGTAGCTGGCTGATTATGATTAAATAAGCTGATGGAAATACTGTGTATAAATAAAGTTATCTATTCTATTCTATCTATGAAAACACAATATTTCAGCTGGCACATTGTTCTTTTAAAATTATGTTCAGCAAAAACAATTTCTTTTAAATGTTATGAATAATGCCATACTCCAAATTTTCAAACCAGTGCAATTTTTATTTGCCTTTGTCTCAGATTTATTATCATATTCTGAGACAAATATGAGCTATATATATAGGTATGTGCCACTATGAAGGGTATAATGGTTTTCATGCAGTTTAGTCCTGGGATAGGGTATAGTAATCAGAGATTTTTGGTCTCGAATAGGATCATTTTCCGCGAAACTGATCAGTTGCGTGAAGAATTTAGTCTAGACAACATTTACTGGCAAATTGCATTTAAAAATCAGTACGGTGAGCAGTGTGGCATTTTTACTATAGGTCTACGATAGGGTAGGGTTTTTCAGTGTTTAGTCTAGAATAGGGTTGCAAAATGCAGCTAAAATGGTCTAGTATAGGTTAAGGGTCTCAGAGTCCCAATGGCACACCCCTGCCCAAAGATGTGAAGAGTACCCCTTCTGGGCCAGTGACATAATGATGGGGGTAGCCTTTCAATGGACAAGCATCCCATCCAGGGGGGAGTAGAAATACTCTCAGTCACTCCATGCTACATAAACTGGGTTAAGCTCTGGAAGTTGTGAGCCATTAGGCTTGTGAAGATTTACCTACCTATTCATTACAAATTTTCCACCGATCCTTACCTGGCAATAAAGGTTGTGGATACTCCAGTGCAAAATCTGCTGCAATCATTAAAAGCTCCACCTCGCTGCCAGCTTCTTGGAAGCTTCTTTCAGGTGTAATATTATATTTGGTCTTGATATTCTTCATATTTCTGTCCATTAGTGCAGCTATTAAAAACTTAGTAGACGTGTACATCAGTAAGTTAACAACTCGCTGTACAAACGTCATTTTATCTGTTGCACCACCAGGAAACATTTGAGGAACATATGAAACAGGCATAGGTACCATATGTTTGGCACCGTGTGGAGAATTTGGTGACCCAGTTATAATTTCCACTCTCTTTATGCCTAAATACTCAGCAAGTAACACATAACAAGTTGCAATGGAATCATAAACCATTAGATCAAATCCTCTCAGACTGTTAAGAACATCAGTGTTGTTCAGCAGACTTTCACATGATACTCGATCAAATTCACCTAAAGTCTGGAAAACCTTCCACGAGGTTGCACCATTTTCTATTGCAGTTCTCGCTATTGATTCTACTATCCCCTCTTCATAAGGCACTTGAAAAATCTTGTGTGTAATCTTCTCACTTAGTTTCACTTTTTGAGCAGAGGAAATAACCAAGGTAACCTAGATGGGAATGAAATCAAATTTTATTTCAGTTAAAACTTTGATAACATTACATACTGTTACATGTAACTATCTCACTTCTTGGCGATATGCAAACTCCAACCCACCCACCCACCCTAACAACAGGTCCTCAGGAATTTGATCAATGTGGCACGTGCTATTAGCAGCCCATCTTTCTACTAACAGTACCATTAGTGGACCTTTGCAACCCGGCCTACTAATTGAGAAGTCATGAACAGACCTTTTTGGGGTAGTAATTTCATGATACGCAGTCACCAAATGCTAATGAGATGCTAATAAATATTGCAACATAATCCATTCACATTAGCATTAGTATAACTCTACAGAAGCTGTAGTGGCATATCATGATAGTATTACCTTTCGGTACAGTGATTTTATATATATATAAAAAAAACGAATCCGATGCTAAATATTTACCAGGTATTTAAAGTTTAGTAAAGTAAGTAAAGTCGCGCACACGAGCCAGAAGGCTCACAACGGCCGGAGCTTAAACCCGGTTTCTGTAGCATGAAGCGACTAGGAATATTGCTACTCCCCCCTGGATGGGATGCTAGTCCATCGCAGGGTTACCCCCAGCATTTTTTTGTCGCCGGTACCCATTTATACACCTGGGTGGAGAGAGACAGTGTGGAGTAAAGTTTCTTGTCTAAGGAAACAACACGACGGCAGAGACCAGGCTTCGAACCATCGACCTTCAGGTCGAAAGCCCGACGCACTAACCACTAGACCACCGTGGCTCCACATGAAAGTTTACCATTCATAAATTTTTCGGATATCAAATTTGACGGAAATTATCCAACATCAGATTCTGTTTTTTTCCCCCACATACAAACATTGTATTTTGTGATCTGTTTGCCCTCGATCTCCGTAAAAACTAAAATCTTATTCTAGGTTAAGCATCTTGCACAAGATAACAGCATCTTTCAGTGCAATGTGCCTAACCGTGAGCACCCAACAAACGTTTTTGCAAGATCGCCAATCAGAGAGCGCAAATTCAATTGACGTACACACCTCCTCGCAAAGTTGAGCAGGATGGAATGTAATCTTGTCGCTTCATGTTTATCACAGGAGTGTAAAGTTAGTTACAAAATACAAAGATATTATTCACTTGGGTAATGGTTTGGACCTCGGGGCGGAGCATCCCCGTACAAAACTTTGTTGAGTACCCCCCCCCCCCCCCCCCCCCCCCGGGCACTTTTCATTTAAGAGGTTAATCAACTTAATTTAGGTTGGAAACCTTTCAATTTTACATCTGAAAGTACGAATAAACATCTTAAAATGATACAAACATCCTATCTTATTTGGGCACCAGTGACTAAGATGACAAAACGTCTAAATGTATTAAGATTTTAGTTTTTACGAAGCTCTTTTCAAAATGGCGGGAAGGTCTGTTCAAACTATTACCTCATGTCCCCGTGACGCCAACTCTTCCATAACGTTTCTGATCATCATATAATGAGAATCTCCAGCTGCACTACCTCCTATAATTTTGGCAGACGAACAAGATTCAGCCAAGAGAAGTAACACAAGCCAAGAAAGCGAGAACATGCTTGTTAACGAGTGGCGCTCCGAGCTACGAAGGCGCGATTCTACGAGTCAACAGGCTCTCTCGAATAGGGACGGGGAGCTTGACCAATATTTGGGTATAGAGGTGCCGCTGAGGGTCTGACCCGGGGGGGGGGGGGGGGGGGGGGGGTACTCAACAAAGTTTTGTACGGGGATGCTCCGCCCCGAGGTCCAAACCCTTACCCTTTCATATACCGTTTTTGACAGAAAAGGTACCTCTTTCATGTACCCTTCATTGTAAATGGTACCCCTTTCATATACCTTTCATTGAAAATGGTACCCCTTTCATATAGCCTTTGCGTGCGTCTGTTTGATATATTTTGAAAGGTCCTTTTTATAATACTTAAATTGCAGTTTTCCCTACCTTTTTTATGCCTCAACTCGTGTTTTCGCTACCATTTCCTATTCTTCGTGAAATCCCTACCCTTTCACATACTTCAACTTGTGAAATCCCGACCCTCTCATATACCTCCAGCCTCAAAAAGGTACCCCTTCGGGAGGAGCATCCCCGTATAGCCCATTATAGGGAGTACGCCCCCCCCCCCCCGGGGGGGGGGAGGGTCTGAGACCCTGATCCTGTTTAGGACAAAAATACACGAAAATATGTACCCTGTGTAGGATAACAACTTTTAGTATATATTGAAACAGTGGATAGCATTGTTGGCGCGCTCTGATTGGATACTGAAACTCGGAATAGTTAACAACTATTCACCGAAGTGGAGGAGGGTAGTGGTGGATATTTACCCACCTCCACTTCGGTGAATAGTTGTTAACTATTTTAGGGCCCTGTCTAGGACACGGCTCGTGCGCAGGAGTACCCAACGACAGTTTCGAAGAAAATCCACCGTACAGTGTTCTTAACATTTCCCGAGTGTTGCTACGTCAATCTTGTTTAATATTTAACTTTCCTGGGAAAAAAATACCCGCTCTTCACAGCCAGCAAGCAGGCTTTTGAAGTTATCGGACTCCCAGCCAGCGATCGACTTTTAGGTTGTCAACGAGCCAGCAGGCTTTGAATTTGCGTGCGTGGTTATTGATCTGAGCTTTAAAAAAATGGTAGACGGATCCTTTGAAAAGAAAACGAATTCACCTTCGCATAAATATACTGATCACGACTGACAAGGGAAGTCACCACAAGCACTAAGTTAACTGGAACCATACCCTGTTTAGGACAGATTCAGACCCTGTTTAGGACAGACTCATGTTAAATTATATACCCTGTTCAGGACAAAAATGCCAAAAACCATACCCTGTCCAGCGGCACGTCCCCGTATAGGTCATATAAGGGAGTACCCCCGCCCCCCGGACTCGAACCAAAAAGTTATGTTTTGTCCCGGGGAGGGGGGTACTCCCCCAAAATACCTATACGGGTATGTGCCGCCCAACGGGGTCGTGATTTTGGGAATCCTGATCTAGAACGGGGTATCCATTTTAGAGACGTTTCCTAGAACGGGGTATAATATTTCGAACGCACGAAAGCTTCAGATTATCAGCAGGCATTTTTTTCTAGAACGGGGTATTAAAAATTGACCTATTTCTAGAACGGGGTATCATTTTGAGTGCAAATTCTTTCTAAAACGGGGTCCAAATTTGGAGACCTGGCGTGCGTTTCTCAAAGTCACGAAGTCTTTTCGGGCCCGAAAGCTATTTTTTTAACTGTAATTTCTAACGAAGAAGTTGAAGTTTTTAGCCCACAAATCAGCTATATTTGTGTAGTAAACGTAAGATTTTATTGCTTAGCTTTCAAAATCAACAAAAACCGGATCTTTATTGGTAAATATTCTACACGTAACACAGCTTTTCGGGTCCGAAACGTTTTCGGGACTTTCGAGAAACGCAAGCCGGCAAATACCCACCCAAAAAATACCCGGGTGTTTTGTGCACAGTGTTTACAACAAGGATTCAATTTTGGTTGGTTTTGAAGGTTAAGCAATAAAATACTAGGTAGACAAAACAAGTCGGGTTGGTTTGCAGGCTAAAAACAACACCGCGACGCGATAGAAATAGCTCTAGGGCCCGAAATGACTTCAGGGGTTTTGAGAAACGAACGAACGCACGCCTGCACCCCCGCGAGAGGCTACTGGGCGGATACTCTTACCAGCAGAATAAATTACAAATGCAAAGTCACCCGTGACTACTTTGAACAGTGCAATGCGAATCAAAAATTATTTTTGATTGTGAATGCCTTAAACAGTGTCAGAGTTTCAGATATTCAGGGGGGTGGTGCTGCGGCGCTTTTTGAGGATTCTTTCCCTTTTCAACACTTTTCTTTATTGTACTAATTTGTTGTACTTTTGTTGTTGAAATAAAGTTTGAATCGAGGCGGAACCACCCTGCCTTATCCATCGCCATTGGGCAGCCTGCGAGCACGCAAGCAAGCATCTTTTGAAATGGGCAAAGGGTACACCCCCTCGTTCTCCCCCAAGAGAGCTTGCTTACAGGCTACCCAATAGGTACCACCCCTCCGAGCCATTCATTCTGACCAAACAAATCAACCCGGAGATCGAACTCGACAATCACATGTTTATTTCTATAAATTGTCACGGTTAAAACTCAAAGTAGGATAGCTTTTCATTTAGATCGATATCGATCTTTATTATTCGACATAGCATTATAGAGTGCAAATACGCTTTAAAACGAGTGCAAATATAACACGTTATTACACCTCTCTTCTGACCACGCGTTAGGAAAAAACTGTTTCAAAAACTTAGTTTTAGGAGAAGATTACTATCGTAAAATAAACAATTTATTCAGCGAAAAGTTGTGTAATACGGCTGGGCATTTTTTACTCGTCAGATTTTATTTTTTCTCGCCTAAAGGCTCGAAAACATAAAAACTGACTCGTACAAATACTCAGCCGTATTACACAACTTCACGCTGAATAACCTCTACATATTTCATAGTTGATATCGATTTCAACAAGGCAAAATATAAATACAGTTGAACATCTCTAATAAGGACACTGATTAAAGTGTCCGCATTGGAGAGGTGTCCCTACTATGGAGGTCACGATGATGACGTCACTCCCCAGGGGGTACTCTGCAAATCAGATTGTACATCTCAGCTACATACTGTAGACGAATCACTGTTTTGAAACGAAACGAACTACAACGCAATGTTGCATGTAAAAATTAAAAGTAATATAAAGTACAAATTTGAAAACGTCTTTCGATATTTCTTTGTAACCACAAACAGCAAACTGTATTACACACACAAACTATCATCACCTGATCACCGGAGTGTCCGTTAAGTTGAAATGAATTTGCTCTCTGGGGCCGAGATTTAGTGTCCGTTGTCCATATTATGGAGGTTTTTTTTAAGAAAATATGTGAGAATTTTGTTGGGACGTGGGAAACTGTCGTCATAGAGAGGTGTCCGTAAGGAGAGGTTCGACTGTACACATAAAATAATCGAATTCAGTCTAAAAATTTAAAAAAAATACATAGGATTTAGTAGACTTACACCTTTTGTGAGCCTTGAGAAAATATACACAGCCTAAACAAAGTTATAAACTGTGCAATCTTAAACAAGACAGTTACTTGCACTTAGGTTGTTTTAAGTTTTACAGCTTTTTAACTGGTTAAAAATATAAAGACAACTTCCACCACACAATTTAAGTTAACTATATCTAAGGACTAAAAATCTGAACAGATAACAACATGAGGTGCTATAATGGTACATGTTTTAAGTTTTAGTCCTTCTTAGTTTTGCTTCCATCCTTTTTACAGCACAAGCGACACAGGCATTTACATGTCAATCTTATCACCATGACAACTAAGGTAACTATAGCAACAAGGAAGGCAATGACATCAAGCAGGTAGTACTGATACCAAGGGATGTTAAACACTTGAGGTCTGAGATGCCGGGCTCCACCATGTCTGAGTACATACTCTATCCAATCACCAGTTTTCTCCAATGGAGTCCGTTGCCTGTCTTTCATCAGCTGAGAAATTTTTATGGCTTCAGTTTTAAACCTGCAAATAAAATTTAAGAAGACTTTAGTTGCAACCCTTTACTACCACAAGGAAGATTGTCTGATCATGACATACATGTATGTCATATGTGCCGCCCGGGTCTCCAAATTTGGACCCTGTTTTAGAAAGAATTTGCACTCAAAATGACACCCCGTTCCAGAAATAGGTCAATTTTTTAATACCCCGTTCTAATTTCAAATGGCTGCTGATAATTTGAAGCTAATTTGTGCGTTCCAATTTTATACCCCGTTCTAGGAAACGTCTTTGAAATAGATACCCCATTCTAGATCAGGAGTCCCAAAATCACGATCCCGTTGGGCGGCACATATCCCCTCGGGGTCGAACCTCTCTTTACGGACACCTCCATGATATGGACACCTCTCTATTAAGGAGAGACCAAAATTCATACGATGCCTACCTCAGTCAATAATACGGACACCTCTATAATGTGGACACTTGGGTCTGTCCCGTTGGTGTCTGTTTTAAGAAGGTTTGACTGCATTACATTGGCTCATTAGTGGTTGTATTAAGCAGATTCCATACCACCATTTTTTGATAGTACATTGTTTTAATCTAATGACTATCTATCCATCTGGCTTGATAGCTCAGTGGATGGAGCATTGCACCAGTATCGCAAGGTCATGGGTTCGAATCCCATTCAAGCCTGAATTTTTTTCAGGTTGCTTTTTTCTGCGAGGATCACAAATTTCACTCATGTTTATCCGCAGTTCACAAATATGATTTTCATATATTCATATTCATATAACAAGGAGTATTGGAAACTTGGGTGGGATTGTTTAAGTTTGGACTTTTGTGCAGTTTTGCACAGTTGGAAATGTCCTCCGACGATAAATTTTGACCACCAATTGTTGACTATGAAGGTCTGCACAACTGTTGACGTCACAAGTCCTAATTTGCATATTTTGGCCGCGCGCTAGTTGTCCCATATTTTTGGCTCAAATAGGCCAACTTTGAGGTAAGAAAAAAAAAGATTGCGCGCATGACCATAACTTAAATTGGAAAATTATGAATCAGTGGAACATGGACTTCAATTTTATAGTATAAAAAACGGGTCGAAAATTTCATTTCATAGGCACTTTAAAAGTTTGAAAATGACTGAATGACTGGTGTTAAAAGTAAGGGAAATGGTCATAACAAGTATACTCGACGAGGACCCACCTTGTGTAGGGTTAGGGGGGTTATGCAAGATACCACCTATCTGATGAGTGTAATGGACTAAATTTTTTGGCTTAAAAATTGGAGATGAGACTTAAATATTATGTCTGCATAAAGCTTGCATTGCTAGTAAAACGGCACGGGAAGATTTAAATATTTTTCTCAGTTTCTACTCCTGATAGAATGGGGGTTATACCAACAAGACACCATCTTTTTAGGTGGGGGAGAGGGGGTACATAAAGAGACCACCAGTCGTTTTGTAAAATGGTGAGTCCTGTCCGAGTACAATAGTTTTGACCATTTCCGTAAAAGTAAAGTCAGACAAGGAATTCTCAATATCTCAGACCCATTGTCACTTTCCACAATGCATTGCGGGCATTCTCGAATGTCTTGAATTTCATGGTCCACAAAAAACCGTTTTGTGGCGGGGAAGTTTAATTCCTAAAAAAATATATTTAGTTCATATTCAGTATATTCAAGACATTGCATCTTGTTTTTATATGTTTTCTTTTATTCTCCGTCGTGACTGATACATTTTCTAAGCACACCGCCGAAGGCTCGAGGTGGCTGTCAAGAAACGAGAACCTTCAGAAGGTTTGGCTCAGAAATTGGGTCGTCCGTGGAGAGGAAATAGGTCTATTAGATTGCCTACTAGTTAAGATTTATCTTCGAATCTTTTCATTGTAATTTTTTAGTACATCCGTTTTCTACATACTGTAAGTTGACATTTGCGATACATGACCATTTGACCGGAATGGATAATGCTCCCTGGAGATGTAAACAATAGAAACAGCTTGAAACTTCTCGGCTCGCCAGCGGAGTCGTTTTTGTCAACATCGATGTGAAATATTCCATGGAAGTTGAACGAGGTTGCCCCCATCCCTAGCCATCAAATTTTTTGAAGCCGATAAAACGTCCTTCGCAAGCGGAGCTCACTATAGTTTCTAATTATGCCCGATGCAAATCAGGTATGCTGACAGGACAGCCCACAAAATACAAACACTTCTCAGCTCGCTGGAGGTTTCGTTTTAAACAGCATCGACCTTAAACTTTCGCTAAAATTAGCAGGAGGTTTTCCACGTCCCTCAACGTGAAAATATTTTCGATGCGAACTTTCGAAGCGGAGGAAACTACCGTGGCGACTGGAGCTACACTAAGGCGAGTTGAGCGGCCCCAGACCCCGGGGGGGGGGGGGGGGTACTTGACAAAGTTTTATACGGGGATGCTCCGCCCCAAGGTCCAAACCCTTACCCTTTCATATACCGTTTTTGACAGAAAAGGTACCCCTTTCATATACCTTTCATTGAAAATGGTACCCCTTTCGTATAGCCTTCACGTGCGTCTTTTTGATATATTTTGAAAGGCCCTTTTACAATACTTAAATGGCAGTTTTCCCTACCCTTTTTTATGCTTCAACTCATGTTTTCGCTACCCTTTCCTATTCTTTGTGAAATCCCCACCCTTTCGTATACTTCAACTCGTGAAATCCCTACCCTTTCATATACTTCAACTCGTGAAATCCCGACCCTTTCATATACTTCCAGCCTCTAAAAGGTACCCCTTTCGGGCGGAGCATCCCTGTATAGCCCATTATAGGGAGTATTCCCCCCCCGGGCCCCAGACAAAATGCGAGACATGTTATACAGGCTTTTAATATCTAACAGGACTGCTTCTTGGGACTAATAAATTTTAAAATTAGTGTCGAACCAAATTTTAGACTTAGTGTTCATTTCTTCCTGGAGATGAGAGGCCAAAATTTCACTTCACGAGAGATTGCATTTATTTAGGTCCAAATCAAACTAAACAATGCGCGGTGCATCACGGTAAGTGACAATGGCTTGAGGTAGCTGTCTACTCAAGGAAACCAGGCAGTACATCATAAACTCAAACTCCTTCAGTCATTTTCAGGAATGATAGGCATGTTTTTAATGACAGGTCTAACAAAATTTATCTGCAGTTTGTCTGGTTTAACATACCTTGGCTCATTGATGACATGCACTATTTTCTCAACCAACTGCTCAACATCAAAATTGTTATAATCTACAGATACTCCTAGGCCAAAATGTTCAACCTTTTTAGCATTGAAAAATTGGTCTGCAAATAACGGAAAAGCCACTAAAGGAACTCCATGATACGCAGACTCATAAAGACTATTGTGTCCCACATGTGAGACAAAAGCCCTGATGTCCTTGTGAGCCAATAGATCTGTCTGAGGTATCCACTTCACTACTTTGATGTTTGAACTGAGGGAAGAAGGAATGTAACCTGGGGTTAAATAAGACAAATATTACCCCTGGGGTAAATAAGACGAATATTATCCCGGGGGATAACTAGGACAAATATTACCCCTGTTACTAGTTACAACAACAGCTTGGGTTTCATAAATAGATAGTTCAAGTTCAAGTGCAATAGTAAGGTTCACAGAAGACATTACTAAAGGTTTCTTTCAATTATAGACTTATGTAACTATATAAACTATATTTAAAATCATCCTAGCCTGGACAAAAACAAATTCAAAGATGCTGGTTTCCATGAGGGGTATTACAAATATAAAACTGGCAAGGTAAGATTAGTCATTGTGTTCCCTTAAATTGGTAAAGTAAACAGCTAACACCTGGGAAGGGACTTCGAGAATGTTCCATATGGAGGCAGGGCTCTGCCCAAGGTAGCCTGCTTGAAAGGTGTAAATGGGGAGGGGGGAGGGGGCACGAAAAAGAAGAGGGGAGAAGGAAAGGAACCCCTGCTATAAGAACTAGGTTATTTTCATTATGCCCACCGATTTACTGATAATTGACTTATGTATACTGTCAATATGTTAACCAATCAGAAACTGGCATGGACTTTTACACATGGCTGACTTCAAGTGGGAATTTACTATGGGTGCGTTCCTTTGGAATGATCTGGATCCCGATCACTGATCCAAGATCATTCAGATCAAAGGAACCGATAAATCCACTCTGGACAAGGATTCATAGGTTCCTTTGATGCAGCATGATCCGAGTGATCTTGGATCACTGATCCAGATCCGGATCATCCCAAAGGAACTCACCCTATGTGTACCACCCAGCGTGAATTAGCCAATCCGAATTTGGTGGCCACTAATGTCCACAGAAATAAACAAAAGGGGGTCTTTATTGAAGGCGTCCTTTCCCTCTCTTCCCGACACCTGCTACGCAGGCTATGCCTAAGGTTAAACCCTTATCATTTCATGAAGAAATATTTTCACCCCTTTCTAATTCTTAACCTCAAAACTAGCCTGCGAATACAGCCGCCTCTCATCCCTCCCGGCCTAGGGGCGTTCGCGCGAGAGAGCGTCTGCGATTTACTTTAAGAAATTCCATACTGATGACGTAAATCTGTCCCGAATCAAGACAGGAGCTCTGACTGGCCAACTTGATAATTTTACATAATTATGCTTTAAATTATGCAGTGTTGTGACTCAAAATCACAACTTAACAAATATGGTCGCCAGTTGCGAAGATTAATCTTGTCTGTCCTTAGAAAATGTTCGACTCTGTGTTCAATCTATTTGTCCTATGTTTAATGTTTTGACGTTACAGGCAAGTTGGTTTCAGGCTCTACATAGTTTTATCTGCAGTGAGGAGGTTTTTCTGTTTTTGCCAATTTACCGACCGGATATGGCAAGTCACTGATATTTTAAACGGCGCCACGCGTGCACGTGTGGATGAATGAACATTTATCGGCGATACTGAAATGGAAAGAATCCCTTGATTATCATCATCAGTCTGCTTTTAGCGGAAAGACTACCTTCAGACTCACGGTACCCGCAATGGCCGGGTACAAAAATGGCAGTTTCTTTCGCCAATGTTTTCACGGCATAGATGGAAACAGAAATAATAAACCATTGCACTAAGAAATAAAAGCGCGCAAGGAAATGTTATCCTTTGTAACACGATACAACCCTGTGTGCCTACATCCTCATTGACAAATGAATCACAACCTTTGCTTAGACGAATCTATAAAGAACCTCCCTTTATTTCAAACAAAAGGAGTAGATCTTTAAAAGACATACTGATCAGGGCTAAACTGTAAAAATCAAACCAAGTGAACAAAGGTTATAACAAACACGCCAGACGCTAGTAGGATTTGTGATAGGCCTGTCAACACCTTTCATTTCATTTGATTTCACTGCACGTACATTATTATAATTATGTGAGATTAGCGACGGTGATTTACGTCATCAGTATGGAATTTCTCAAAGTAAATCGCAGACGCTCTCTCACACGAAGGCCCCTAGCGGCCGGGAGCGATGAGAGGCGGTTGTATTTGCAGGCTACCTCAAAACAGAAGTGTTATTTTGTGTAGGTTCAGTTTTTGGCAGCTGGCTTACCCTTAAGCCTCCAAACAACCTTTTGTCTCAGTTTTCCAAAGGCTGTGGCCAGTAGATCCACTTTTTCCTTGGATAGATATGCCACATTACTTCCAAACGAAACAATGATAAAACCATGACCATCTGAGTTGGTAACAAATTCTTCAAACTCGGGAGAGAGAGGCTTGGGCTTCTGTGCGTTTAGTTGTCCCACCATAATATGGCCTATAAATAAAAATTACTATTAACAAAAGCAACAAATTAAGATACAATGTAATAATCATTATTACTTATTATAAGGAACACTGTCCCACTGAAAGAATGAAATTTTGCTTACTTAATTTCCATGTAATATCACCAAATGCCATTAAATTTATACAACTAAACTGGATAAAAAATTATATAGAGCATAACAGAAGCGGTAGTTTGGAGAAAACGTGCAGAATTACAAGGATGGAAGTGGATTACAGTTCATCAATTTTGATTTCGTGACAGGCGGTCAAGAAATCAAAGTTTCCATTCTGGTGGAATTTTGAGTTTTTCTGGCTATTATATCATGAAAACACGATATTTCAGCCGGCACACTGTCCCTTTAAAATTATGTTCAGCAAAAACAATTTCTTCTTAATGTTATTAATAATAATAATTGCCATACTCCAAATTTTCATTTGTCTTTGTCTCAGATTTATTATCATATTCAAAGGAAAGGACAAAGACAGGAGAGGGGGGTGGAGGATGAAGGGCTGATGATAAGGGAAGGTGGGTGGAGGAGGGGTAGCCTGCACACAGACGTATACAATTTCTTTGCTCCCCACGCGAAAACGAACATCTGCGAAACGCTGTTTTGAATTGTGTTCACCTATCCTGCTGTTTCTCAAGGATCCATGGACCGTGCTCTGATTGGATGCTTGACAGTAAGCATTGTTAGAAACAGCTCTGATTGGCTATCACCACGAAATGCCAAAACAATTAATGCTGCATAAAAATTCATGCTGGTTTTTCCATGACAGATCTAAATATGTCGACTAAACATGGGTGATTCAATGTGTGCTGTGTTTCTCGCCTATCGTAATGTATAGCGACAGAAAACTTGTTCAAGATCGCAGTGAATTGAAAGTTGACGAAGAAAACCTTTCACTAGAGTTTGCTGTACACTCTATGATGCTGGACTTCTACAGAAGCGACACTGATTGTGGACTTTTCAATAACTTACGAAAAATTGAGGAACTTTTTAATGATTACAGTTCCAAGGCTTTCAAGGCAGGACTGACTGTAGCCTGTGGGCAGATGTCTCCAATTGCAAACCATTTGTGAAGCTTACAAAACGATTTATTGTTATCGCCAATCCTCTCTCAATCTATGAAACCTCAAAAAGCAACTTTTAAATGAATGATTGTATACGATTGTAAAGCTTCAAAGCAAGTCGAATGAAAAAAGAACAACACCATCCGGGAAAAATTGTGCTAGATCGTCAACTTCTCCTGTGAAATGATCTGAATTATTTTGGATTGACGTGTTTTGAAAATCCAATGGTCCATTGACTGGAAATTTGCAGGTGTAATCAGTTCCTGATGTTACAGACTATTTATTTATTAATACAATGCAGTGTAACTGGCACAGTGAATTCATATCATCAGTGCTTGATACTATAATACCATGAAAGAACAATCTACTCTAGCTCAAAGAACATAAATCTAGGTAGTTCTGAGAATAGAAGGACAAAGGGGCTATTAATAAGAGGACTACAGAATCACTACAAGAAAACAATTTACTTGTAGATCCAATGTAAAATCCGGCCCCCGCAAAGAAAAACATTCACCCAAAACAAAATTTCGCAGGTCTTACCTTTGTGACAAATTAGAAATTTCCGTACCACTGAGCCTAAAAAAAGCCGGGGAAAAGAGCTGGGGAATGAATCTTCAAAACATTATCATAGCGATAGATCCCGGCAAGACATTAGATGAAGATCATTTCACAACACGAGTCGGTCGAGGTAATTTATGGAATATTTTAATCGAGAACAGCAGGATACGTGAACATGATTTCAAACAGCGTTTTGTAGACGTCCGTTTTCCGCGGTAGCAAGGAAATCGGATACATCTGCGCGCAGGCTAGAGGAGGGGGTACAAAAGAAAAAACCCTCCAGATTTCAGATGTCCAGCAGTAGGAGATTCCATAAATCAAGTTCTCTTGATTTATTACCTGCCTTCCAATTTGTGTGTGAATGTAAAATGTTATTATGGAGACATGTAGTATAGTTCTAACTTTTGAGTCTGTTGACAAAATCCTATGGTCAATGGCAGTACTTTTGCATCACATACAATTTGTTTTTCATCATATTACAAAATGAAAATGGGATTTTTCTTGAATTTTGATGTTTGGCACTCTTGGACTAAATAATTTTATCAATCATGAGATAATAATCAAGCTGACTAAGTACCCAATTCTCACAAAAGAAAAAGGAAAAAATTCCAGAACTTCAAATAAAGATCTTAGAAACCACAATAGCACCAGCTAGTGTAAACTAAATAGCTCAGCTACAGGGTAATCTATTCCAAGCAATACAACTTAGTTAGTTTTGGACAATTATTGCCATATATAATAATTTTATAACTCTCACCATCACCACTGACCCTGTACTTACCGGTATGTTGCAATTGAAGGGCCAAGAGGATACATGTATCCAGCCTATATGACTAAATTATATGACTTAATTATACCTACCCGCCTAGACTAGTTTTTCAACTATTTGTGGGTAGGTACTATTTAAATCAATATTTGTTATTTAATAAAGTGTTTTGTTGTTGTTGTTGTTATATGACTTTTTAGGCCTTTTTTTATTTTTTCTTGCTCAGATTTGTCCATTTTTGGCATGTGAACTAGAAATTAGTTGCAAAACATTGTTCAGAATTTTTTTCTGTTGTTTTTTTCGTCGTTTTTGAGAAATACCGTATGTAAAAAAAAATAAATCAAAGGCTCCTATTGTAACACATTATTGCAGTAAGCTTCTGTTTTCACACCGACACGGTTTGATATTTTTTTAAAATTAAACGTAAGGATTTTTGACGAACGCAAAAAAAAAGTAAATCACTTTCATTAAATGTCCAGTTCGAAAAAAAAAAAAAAAAAGATGCTGAGCGTGAATCGAACCCAGAGCCGTCCGAGCACAAATCCCGGACCAAACTACTAGACCACTGGCGAGGAACACATGCTCAGTTCAGACTAAGTTTTATTATTTAAAGGTTGATACGCATCAAATTACGCATATCTCGATTTCAAAATCCTTTTAGATCGAATTTAATGTTGCATTAAAGACTCCAAATGCAAAACATCTTCCCGCCGGCCAGCAAGAACTCACTTCGAGCTGTCCAAAGCTGTATTTCAAGTGTCCGGACGGGCCTCATACACGTTGGCTTACACACACGCTACAGAGGCGATGTGTTGCCGTAGTGAGCTCACGATAGATAAGCGAGCCAGGCGTGCGTAAATAACGGTATTTTCGTTCAGGTTGTTGGCACTGGTAAAAAGTATTGCAATCGCGTATTCTCACGGCCAAACTGCTTTGAAATGGCTTCGAAATTGCGCTCTGAATGTACAGTCAAAGCACTGGAGGGCCAGAACTAGCTTTTTTCAGGTGAAATCGGTCAAATTCCTTAGGGTTAGTGCAAATTCGACAAGGGCTTGTGATATTATTCGTTGTACAATAAAATGAGGCAATTCTGAGCGAGAAAAAATAAAAAAAGGCCTAAAAAGTCATATAGGCTGGATATGCTCTCGGCCCTTCAATTATTCTAATTGTGTGGAAGCACAGTGGTCTAGTGGTTAGTGCATCAGACTTTCAACCTGAAGGCCGGTGGTTCGAGCATGCTCTCTGCCATCGTGTTGTTTTCTTAGACAAGAAAAGTTGCTCCATGTTGTCTCTCTCCACCCTAGTGTATAAATGGATACCTGGGCGACATAATGCTGGGGAGTAACCCTGCGATGGACTAGCATCCCATCCAGGGGGGCGAGTAGTAATACTCTCAGTCACTTCATGCTACAGAAACCAAATTAAGCTCTGGCAGTTATGAGCCATTAGGCTTGTGAAGATTTACCTACCTATTCAAATTATCCACCGATCCTTACCTGGCAATAAAGGTTGTGGATACTCCAGTGCAAAATCTGCTGCAATAATTAAAAGCTCCACCTCGCTGCCAGCTTCTTGGAAGCTTCTTTCAGGTGTAATTATATTTCGTCTTGATGTTCTTCATATTTCTGTCCATTAGCTCAGCTATTAAAAACTTAGTAGACATGTACATCAGTAAGTTAACAACACGCTGAACAAACGTCATTTGATCTGTTGTACCACCAGGAAACATTTGAGGAATGTATGAAACAGGCGTAGGTACCATATGTTTGGTACCAAGTGGAGAATTTGGTGACCCAGTTTTAATTTCCACTCTCTTTATGCCTAAATACTCAGCAAGTAACACATAACAAGTTGCCATGGAATCATAAACCATTAAATCATATCCTCTCAGACTGTTAAGAACATCAGTGCTGTTCAGCAGACTTTCACATGATACTCGATTAAATTCACGTATAATCTGTAAAATCTTCCAAAAGGCTGCACCATTTTCTATTGCAGTTGCCGTTAATGATTCTACTATTCCCTCTTCATAAGGCACTTGAAAAATCTTGTGTGTAATATTCTCACTTAGTTTCACTTTTTGAGCAGAGGAAATAACCAAGGTGACCTAGATGGGAATGAAATCAAATTTAATTTCAGTTAAAACTTCGATAACATTGCATACTGTTACATGCAACTATCTCACTTCTTGGCAACATGCAAACTCCAACCCACCCACCCACCCTAACAACAGGTCCTCAGGAATTTGATCAATGTGCCAGTGCTGTTAGCAGCCCATCTTTCTACTAACAGAACTATTGGTGGACATTTGCAACCCTACTAATTGAGAAGTCATGAACAGACCTTTTGGGGGTAGTAATTTCATGATATGCAGTTACCAAATGCTAATGAGATGCTAATAATGAAATGTTGCAACATACTGTAAACATCCAAAAATAAACCCTCAGGGCTTATATTTGCCCAACGTCCATTTTTGTCGGGCTTATTTTTGGGTGGGCTTATATTCTGGTGGGCTTTTTTTTGTTTGGAAATATTCATTAAAAAAATAAATGGGTCCATTTTCGGGCAGCATTTTGTGTCTTAAAATTTTGCAAGCCATTCGCAGTCATTGAATTTTCTGTATGTATATGGCCAAAAGGAAAACAGATCAAGAGTGAGAAGAGAAATTTGAAAAGGACAGTAAACTTATAAACACTGGTGATTGTTTTTTGCGGTGATGATACTTTAAAGCAATATCTAAGTTGAACATATGACTTCTTTATAAGGTATTTTCAGGTCAATCCTTAAAACACCACCTGGGCTTGAATTCCAGGGGTGGGGGGGGGGGGGGGGGGGGGGGGGCTTATTATTGGAAGGAATTTTTTGTTATAAAAAAGGGGGGCTTATTTTCGGGTGAGCTTATTTTTTTTGGGGGGGGAGGGGTTTGCTTATTATTTTGTAATCTGTTTGCCCCTCTCCGTAAAAACTAAAATCTTATTCTTAACTTAAGATGTTAAGCATCTTGCACAAGATAACAGCATCTTGCACAAGATAACAGCATCTTGCACAAGATAACAGCATCTTGCACAAGATAACATCACTTTCAGTGCAACTCGCCTTAACCGTGAGCACACAACAAACTTTTTTACAAGTTAGCCAATCAGAGAGCGCGAATTCAATTGACGTACATGCCTCCTCGCAAAGTTGAGCACAATGGACTGGAATCTTGTCGCTTCATGTTTGACACAGGAGTGTAACGTTAGTTACGAAATGATAAGATATTATTCACTTGGGTAAGGGTTTGAACCTTGGGGCGGAGCATCCCCGTACCGAAACTTTGTTGAGTTACCCCCCTCCCCCCCCCCCCCCCCCCCCCTCCCGGCACTTTTCATTTAAGAGGTTAATCATACATTAACATACAAACATACATACATAACTTTATTTAAACACGAAAAATAAACATCAGTTACAAAGAAAGATAAAAACTGGTTTTACAACTTGGCCGCGTAGGAGTATAAGGTGGACAGGAGGCGATTGATTTCGTTATTAAACTTTTTATACAATCTAATGGCTCTGACATTCTGTGGAAGATTATTCCACAACAGTGCCCGGACTGTAGCAAAAGCTGTGTTTTAAAAAATCTGTACTGGGCTTGGGCAGACAGAATTTGTTTTCCTTGTGTCTATAAGCTCATAGTCTGTGCTGAAAGGTGTAAACAGGCCTTGAAAATACTCCGGAGTTTGATTGACTACAGTTTTAAACATTAGTTTTGCTTTGACTTTCTTCCTTCTGGTAGAGGTAGTCCCATCCTAGACAAGTGCGAAGCTGGGTAAGCAGCACTAGAATAAAAATCAGACTTAGTGATAACCCTAATGGCGCAATTTTGTAGGTTTTGCAGCTTATCGGCCAATTCGATACTTAGATCATCCCTGACACAGGAAGTGCGGTTCGATGAGAGCTCGATATAGAAGAATGGCCGTTTCTTCACTTATAAAGGGCCTCAGCTTTTTAAGTGCACCTATACCAGAAGAAATGGTCTTGGCGATTTCGTCAACATGTTTGGACCATGATAAATTATGGTCAATGTAAATTCCCAATGATTTAGTGTCCCTGACCACTCTTTTAATTTCGTGCCCTTCAATCTAAGCCTTTGATGGGAACCTATTTACGTCAACTCTAGCCTGCGAACAGTATCCTGGCTCGGGGGGACACTATTTAACAGCGCAAAACACCGGCAAAGGGGAGCCTGCACGCGAGTTTTAGAATATAGAATGTCTGCATCCAAATTTTGGACGCAAACGCTAGTGAATGTTCTTCTACCCTTAAAGCAATCACTTTCATTTAATTTGCTTTTCTATGTTTCGGATACAGAGGGGGAAAAAAATGGATATATATTTTCGTGGTGTCTGATCGCGAGATGTTTTATGAAATAGCTGCGTAATGCATTACTCAGGGAAAGGTTTCAAATTACAGTACTTTTGACATGCAAATTGCAACATTTTTACCTCAACTAAAAAAATATATATTTCGAAGGGCTAAATTTGTTTCTCTCCTCCTAAATTATCACTTCTGTCGTTAACTTACTCAATAAATAAACGACAGAAGGCTTAGCAGGCTAAGCCTACGAATGGTTAAAATTTGACAGTTGACAAGCTAAGGAATCCGCGGGTTCTTGTGGGCGGCAGCCGCGATCTTGAAGGATGCGTGCAGGCTTCCCTTCTTCGTATGACCCCGCCGTCCGACTGGAAGCCTGTCCGCAGGGTACATCAACTGAATTTAACACCAACTTAATAATTCATGTTATGTACCAGTCAATTCCAAGACCGCCCATCCCCCCCCCCCGGGCAAACCCCGGGCATTTGACTTTTTTTAAAAAAAATTGTCAAATGCCCCACTATGTGGGCAGTTTATACGGTCAAATGCCCCACCAGGCAGGGCTTCACAGAGCGTCAAATGCCCCACCGTCCGGGCAAGGAAGGATTAAAGTAACTAGTTACAGTGGATTTCAGCTTACTTTTGCCGCGCCAGTTGCCAAGTTCGTTGGGAAATTTGATACTACGTTGCGAAGTTGTCAATTACATTTGTCAGTTTGCCAACCAAATTGCGAACTTTGAAACGAAGTTGGCAACTTCGGTGCCAACGAAGCCTGTATGTAAAGTCTGAAGTTGTATTTGCGAAGTCAAAACAATTTTTAGCCGATCTGGATGGTTTTCTTTAACATTATTTTGTAGACTTGCCAAGACAAATCTATTATTAAACTAGTGCTGTTCGGATTGTTTTCGAGGTGAGATCACGTACGCTGTAAGATGCATGCCGCTATTTCAGTTGTGGTTTTGAATTCGACCAACATATAAATCATATATTTTCTTTCATGTTCACTTTAAATATCTTGCAATCTTTGCTTGTGCTGTTGTCTGTTGTTAAAATATCTCTTAGCTAGATTTAGTTCACTCCAGAATATAAATATAAATGAATATTTATATTTTTAATACAACAAAGGTCAACCGAGTCAACAGACACGTGGAACCGGAAAGAATGGATTACGAAATCTTTTACCTTGCGACCGCTGACCAACGTTTTTGTTGAAGTCAAATGCCCGCCCCGTCGGGCCTCGTTTCACGTCAAATGCCCCACTATGCGGAGCTAACCTCTCGTCAAATGCCCGGGGTATGCCCGGGGGGGATGGGCGGTCTTGGAATTGACTGGTACATTAATTTAGCTTGGAAACCTTTCAATTTTACATCTAAAAGTACGACTAAACGTCTTAAAATGATACAAACATCCCATCAAACATCGCCAGTAACTAAGATGAAAAAACATCTAAATGTAAAATTTTAGTGTTTACAGAGCCCTTTTCAAAATGGTGGGAAGGTCTGTTCAAACTACTACCTCATGTCCCCGTGACGCCAACTCTTCCATAACGTTTCTGATCATCATATAATGAGAACCTCCGGCTGCACTACCTCCTATAATTTTGGCAGACGAACAAGATTCAGCCAGGAGAAGTAACACAAGCCAAGAAAGCGAGAACATGCTTGTATAAAGCCAGTTGTAAAGACGAGTGGCGCTCCGAGCTACGAAGGCGCGACAGATCCATTACGGGGGTGAGGGGTGTAAACATCACTTGAGCTTGGGGTACCTGTGATTCTACGAGTCACCAGGCTCTCTCGAATTTAACACACACCGACCGAGTTCCTGAGACTCGTGTGTTTACAACAAGGATTCAATTTTGGTTAGTTTTGAAAGTTAAGCAATAAAATACAAGGTAGACAAAACAAGTCGGGTTGGTTTGCTATGGGGCGCCAAATGTAAATTTATTATTTAGCAAAAATTATAACGTTTTTTACCTTATTTATAAATAATTGGTGAACTTAATTTATTATTTATATATAATGAAAGATGCCTATTTTATGATATACATATGTATAAACAATTTTTATCGCACAGTCTGATTTATAAATCATGTTTCTTCGCTTGACAATTATTTATAAATAATAAAGTTTATGAAAGTGATTATTTATATATCACTGAAGAGCGAAATTCATGATTTATATATCATGACTTTTGTAACGCCGTGTGTAAATTCATTATTTATATATCATGACTTCCGCAACGCCGTGTGTAAATCCATGATTTATATATCATGACTTTCGCAATGCCGTGTAAATCCATGATTTATATATCATGACTGATGCGAGCGAAAGCGAAAGATGAAGGCGTTACCACGTGAGTACACGCGTCAAAGCGAGGCTTATACTGAAAGCGAGGCAAATGTGTGTTGACACCAGAGAAAAATCTCAAATGTTTTCGCTATACACACACAATACTAAATAATAGATAGATCGATATATGGTTTATTTACTAAGGCATTACTAAAGTTTAAAAAAAGAAATAGTTACACGTAATTTAAAATTACAATAAGGCAAAATATAAATAAACATAAAATATTAATTCAGTCTAAAAATTATAAAAATACTTAGGATTTAGTCAGAAACCCATAAGTGGGTTGAAACGTGCATCTGTCTCTTGTACGCTTCAAAACAAGCTTCCGATTATTCAATTTGCAAAGAAGTTGTTTCAGCCATATTTGGAAAATCAAGATAAAAATATTAACCACTCAATTCGCTAGTACAACTTGCTTCCAATCTCGAGGGATCGAGGGGTTTCCAAATATGGTACTAAGCAAAAAATGAACATTCGAAAGCTGTGAATGCGCGTTTAATACACGTTTCAGACCCACTTATGGGTTTCTGATTTAGCAGACTTACGCCTAGCCTTAAGATAACTAATGAACTAGACAAAAATATACACAACCTAAACAAAGTTTTATGTGCAATCTTAAATAAGACAGTTACTTGCACTTAGGTTGTTTTAAGTTTTACTGCTTTTCAACTGGTTAAAAATATAAAGACAACTTCCACCACACAATTTGACTACATCTAAGGACTAAAAATCATGATTAAACTTGACTAGATAACCGAAGTAACATGAGGCGCTATAATGGTACGTGTTTTAAGTTTTAATCCTTCTTAGTTTTGCTTCCATCCTTTTTACAGCACAAGCGACACAGGCATTTACATGTCAATCTTATCACCACGACAACTAAGGTAACTATAGCAACAAGGAAGGCAATGACATCAAGTAGGTAGTACTGATACCAAGGGATGTTTAACACTTGAGGTCTGAGATGCCGGGCTCCACCATGTCTGAGTACATACTCTATCCAATCACAGGCTTCTTCAAGAGGGGTGCGTTGACGATCTTTTAACAGGCTGGAAATGTGCATTGCTTTGGATTTGAATCTGTAGAAGAAAGACCATCAGTAGGCTCCATTACCAGCCACCTTTCGCGAAATAAACCCGCGCTCACTCGCTCCCCCCCCCCCCCCCCCCCCCCCCCCTTCCCTCCACAAAGAAAGGAGGAAAACTCTGTCCCGAGGAAACCAGATCCGAGTGAGCGGCTAAAATCGAGCCTGCCTTACCATAAAACTTCAAATGAATTTACAGTTTAGGGTTGCAGCAACATCATCTACGTGATTAAATAATTCTGCATGCCCTAATACGTCAGCCCCCGTTATCTTGACGTGACATGAACAGAAAATTGTTGCTCCTGAAAACAGCTGGTACCTCTTGATCCGTAGGGGTAAAAATTACTGTGAGTCACACCCGCCAAACGGGTTTCTGGTACCTTTTAGGGGATTGTGCCGTAAGGCAATACAGGAAGCTAATCAGACTGTATTATAGACTGCAAAACATTCTGTCTGTTTTCGCGCGATTCCACCAAAAATAAGTGGCAAAATCTGGCAGCCGAAAAGATCTAGAGCGATTCTGAATACGGACCTGTTCTGAAGAGCTTGTCAGGCTCGCGCGTGAGGAACGGCGCTTCGCGACTTTCCTCGCATGTTTCGGCGTTTCGCGCTCCCCCCTCGAGCCTTAGAGTTAGTAATAAACAATGTTATAAACAGGGAACAGGTTAACAAACTAATACCTTGGTTCATTAATGACCAGCTCAAGTGTTTCAAGCAGCTGTTGGACATTAGTGCTTTTGTAATCCACAGACAACCCAAGGCCAAAGTGTTCCGTTTTTTTTGCATTGCCATGCTGATCCGCAAACAATGGAAAAGCGACCACAGGAACCCCATGATATATAGACTCGTAGAGACTATTGTGTCCCACATGAGAGAAAAATGCTTTGATGTCCTTGTGAGCCAATAAATCATTCTGAGGTAACCACTCTACTATTTTGATGTTAGAACCAAGGGATGAAGGGATGTAACCTGCAAGAGCGGCCACAAAAATGTGTCACTTAGTCATGAAAGTCACTCACTTTGTAGAAGATGGAGACTAACAGTAGGATCTCGATAACTTCAATCCCCAGAGGTAAACAGCTGTATTGCAATTATATTTTTAATGTTATTTTAAATTTTAAAGTAATGTATTTTTTCAGATGCAGGGCCCCTATGGATACCAGCCTTTGAGCCTAATGGGCTTCCCCCTAATGGGCCACAGTACGAATAAACGTTGTTGTTGTTGTTGTCTACGTCTGGTTAAATAAAGTTTTACCTTACTTTACTTTACTTTACTTTACTTTACTTTACTTTACTTTACTTTACTTTACTTTACTTTACTTTACTTTACTTTACTTTACTTTACTTTACTTTACTTTACTTTACTTTACTTTACTTTACTTTACTTTACTTTACTTTACTTTACTTTACTAGAATAGGAATTGAAACTCGGAAGAGAAACAGCCTTCCCTAAACGGAAAAAAATCATCACGGCAACATTGTTGACAGATGGTTTTCCATTAAAATCACTAATGATGATACAGATCTAAAAGTAGCAAGTCTGGGATAGTGTAGGGATTTTCGGTGTATAGTCTAGCATAGGGTTGCAAAGTCAGCTGAACATGGTCTGGTATGTATAGGGTAAGGGTTTTAGAGTACAAGCGGCACACCCCCACCCATGGGGTTCGAGTCGTTAAAATTGTACCTTAAAGGCCCGTTTACACATGCGATTTTTGATGCGATTTTTGTCGCGCTCTTCAATGCAACTTTTATCGAATGTGTAAACTAGTGGCAATTTCCTGTGCGATTCGGGTGCGACATTTGCTTTGATTTGCTGTCATTTCCCAAAAATCGCCGCCAAGTTGTTACAGGTTTGGAAAGTCTGCGACATCGCGCGACAAATCGCTCTTAAAGGGGCATTGTCACGCAGATTTTGTTGTGTTTTGGTCAAAATACACTAAATATATGACAAAGTACTTTTGCTCAAACATAAAATTGCTTTTCGAACACCAATAAGATAATATCAAGTGATTTCTTCAAGAAAGAACAAACCATAATAAGTTTTTATGCGATTTTTCCACGACTCTTGGGAAGAACTTGAAAAAATTGGCCAATTTTTTCAAGTTGCAATCCATTTCCCTCCTGGCCATCCGCAGCCAAAGATAACGAATTCTAGCTTCTGTCCACTGGTAGTGTATTTGTTAACAAAACTGGACCGTTATTTTAAGGTTTCCATTGAAACAAATATGTTTTTTGGCTTTTCAAAGTGATACTAAAATTAGGTGACAGTGTCCCTTTAAATCGCACTGAAATCGCCGCTAGTCTACACACGCGATTTGAAGATGCAACTTGCGCGCGACAAAAATTGCACCGAAAAGTGCGACAAAAATTGCACAAAAAATCGCCGTGTAAACGGGCCTTAATAGTAACTTACTTCTCTCTTCATTCGCGCATCGCGCGTATCTCCTCGCGGAAGGCGATTTTCGCTTTCTCGAAACAAGAGACTACTCTAAGCCTATCTACATTTTCGCTTTTACAAGTTTATTTTATACATAGTATTTATAGCTGAATGTTTGAAAACATGGCCAACGAAAATTACAGCAATTTCACTACAACTAGACCAAACAAGGGTTTTTAGAAGTTCGATCAGCCCGAAAATCACAGAGAAGAGAGAGAAGAAGGAAAGGAAGCGAGAGCGACGACCTCGTTCCCAGGGTAGAGGAGGACCAAGGGCAGCACACTCACAGGCGCTTACTTAGGGCGACATCATTTTCAAAAATCCAGCTAATTTTAAATTGTTAGAAGTCCCTCTCTCGATGGCCGAACGGGTGAGCAGGCATGCTGCACTGCCGATCGACCGAGCGAGCGAAAGTGATATGAGCCGAGGGGGACTGAGGACGCCTTTCCCCAGTTTTCCCTCGGTTCGTTCGCTCGCTCCAGTCTCGCAGAGCTTGTTTCCGTGATTAACTCGCCCATTCGACTGACTGAAAAAGAACATCTAGCAGTCTATCGTTGAACTTTTATTCAACAGTTTTTATGTTTAAAAGTAATAAAGCGTTTTTGTATTTTTGTATTCAGACATTTTTGTATCCACCACTTACCTTTGAGTCTCCATACAACTCGCTGTTTTAGCCTTCCAAAAGCGGTTGCTAACATATCTACAACTGCTCGTGGAAGGGCGGAAGCTATATTCGATCCAAAGGAAACAATGATAAAACCATGCCCCCCCGAATTACTGACAAATTCCTCCAAATCAGGGGGGAGAGGTCTAGGATCCTTGACATTCAGAGGCCCAACCATAACATTTCCTGTTGAGTTGTAAAACTATCAAAAAGCTAGATACAGATAACTAAAAAAAAGCATACTTTTAACTGTTAATCAGAATAACTTAATAACCAGTGCTCCCCACCCCTCCTTTATGTGGATAATAAACAAGGTCGAAGGCCTGGAAAGGTTTTCTTTAACCTGCATTGCATCAAAATCCAGAGCCATCCGACAATTTAGAATACAAGATGAAGCCTTGCTTTGCTTTCTTCATTCTGCATTACATCATGTACTGACATTTAGTAGGCTTTCTTTTATGTACAAACATACAATAAACTGCAGGGCTGATCCGACTACGTAAAAAAAAACTTTGCGCTGGCGTTGTTCTTGCTGGCTACATTTAGTTCGTTATACTTTGCTAATGAGTTGCATTAACAACGAAACGGCTGTCCACGGTTGCGATCCTACTTTATCGGTTTCTGTCGTGAAGGTTTCTCACAAAGTCTTATTTTTTTACGTAGTCAGATCAGCCCTGCAGTTTATTGTATGTTTGTTCATGTTTTGGCTGGTTAGGTCTCTCGCAGTTCCTACGTATACCGTTAGCAGCATTATCGTTTGCGGTCCTTTGCAGATTTCACTTTTCTTTTATACAGTTTTATGTGCCTATGAGTTTGTAGAATGAGTATTTCTTGTGAAAACCAAAAATCTGATGCAAACAATTGAGCGAGTTTGCGAGACTTCAAAACCACCTGCCTGTTCCAGGCGTTCTGTTTTAGATAGTGGAGGGAGGGGGGAGGGAGGGGGAAGGGGGAGAGGAGGTTTTGGGGGTGGCGAAGGATAGACGGCGCGCAGAAGGAAAATATCGCGAGTGCTGACAGAAGGGGCTAGGCGAGAAAAAAAGCACCCCTCTTCCCCTGACGGTCTCCCCTCGTTTTTTCCGCTCGTTCACGGGTCGGTTTTGGGATGTTAACATACATACATACTTTATTGAGACTCCCTTCAACAGGGCTTTTCGGGCACAATATTAACTATTACATAATACTGGTAATTAAGCACCACAATCGTAACGCCTGAAACAAGTTACGAAATTTCCGAATCAAAAACTCATAAACTTCTTTTTGACGGTGTCTGCCACAGGACTTGCAAACCATGGCACAAGTGCTGGTGTTATTTACTATCTTCAAATAATGCCATACTAACCTGGTAGTAGAGGCTGTGGATACTCTAATGCAAAATCCGCCGGAATTATTATTAGCTCAACATCCCTAAGAGCTTCCTGAAAACTTCTTTCTGGTTTGATGTTGAACGTGGTTTTCAGAGCGTTCATTGGTCCACCAAATTTTACATTCAGGAGTACTTGTGAACGAAGGTAAACTGCAAGGTTGCTTACCCGTTCCAAAAACGTCATTTGATCAGTAAGAGCTGAGAAAAGCAGCGGAACGTACGAAACAGGCATTGGTATCATGTGATTAACACCAAAATTGAAATTTGGAGCAGTAGGATAAATTTCGACTCTTGGCACTTCAAGGAGCTCACCCAATAATGCAGCACACATTGCGAGACTGTCATAAACAATTAGATCAAAACCTCTTAGTTCCTCGAGAAGCTCTTTACTGCTCAAAGCACCTTAAAATAAATAAATAAATAAATAAATAAATAAGACTTGATTTAACGAGGGTAGCAATAAACAGTTACAAATTAAACTGATAAACTTGTGGTCCTGTCTACAAAACTAAAAATTATTACACATATAAAAAGAAGTGTACCTGCAATTAATACTTACATAAAAATGGTTAAATAATCAGGGCTGTCATTAAGGGGCTTCTATGAGCATGAACCCCGGCTACTTTTATAGGAAACAAAAGAAAAATAAAACCCAAAAAAACCTCCTAGCTGTTGAATTCCTCGCCTACTAATTGCATATACCCAGCAATAATAATAAATTAAAAATTTGAATGTTTATGCAGGATAATCCTTCAGTACTATAGTACTGTTATCAACGGGATCCTGCTAACTAAAAAGAGATACACAAAAAAGCAAATCATGAACTAAATTACAAACTAAATAAGAAAACTATAGTAAGTAAGTATTACAATTTAAATTCTTAAAAATGGCTACAAAATTGGCTAAAAATATTCAAGCTGGATATGATATGAGTACTTAAACAGGACTAAAAATGGTCACCTGAGCTGAGAGAGACTGAGAATCTAAGGGCTAGTTCCCACTGTTGACGTAATCTAAAGCGGAGTCGGAGGTGGAAGCGTAAGGAGACTCGTATTACGTTCTAGTGTATATTATTATTATTATTAACTAATATTTTAATAGGATGCCCTTTCATAACATGATTTTCAAAGAGGTCCTACAAAATATAATCAATTAACTAAACACATAAATTAATAAATATAAATTTAAGGTCGAGGCCGAACGTGTTACGGGGCAAAACAGTTATTGTATATCAAATTGTATATCAAAAAACGGAGTCGCAATCGGAATCGAAAGCTCTACGGAATCGGAATGGAAAGGATCAGAAGGTTTCCTTTTTCTTACGATTCTGCTTCTGCATGCTTCCGCGGTCCCTCACTATCCGCTTCCGTCGTATTGATTTCCACTAGATCGGAATCGGAAAACGTCGATTTCCGATTCCGATTCCGATTGCGATTCCGATTCCAATTCCGATTCCGATTCCATTGCTAGTGGGAACCAGCCCTAAAGCATTCTTATAAAGAGAAGATTTTTAAAAAGCCTTAGCAGATGAGCGTTTCCTTTTTTCTACAGGCAGGGGATTCCATTCCTTGATGCTATGTACAGTGAAGGATCTACCGCTTCCTGTTTCATGATTGCAACGAGGACATATAAAATTAAGTTCCTTTAGTTGAGTAGACCCTTCATGAATATCACAGTGTCCTACCTTCACACATACCACTCAGTACCTCAGCCAATTTCAGCAAGTACTGTAACTTTGTACCCTTTAGTTCAAGCGGTACCATATCATTTTCGAGTACGCCTGGTTTGTAGGGCACTTGGTAGATCTTGTGTGGTACTTTCTTGCTGGGTTGGATTTTTTGAGAAGATGCAACAACCATCACGACCTATATATATTTATACAAAATACTGAATTCTATTCTACAAGTATTTTGATGATCTATTACACAGTAGACGTCATGGAGTATTTGTCCAACATGGCGGACAGTTTTAAAAATGGGATTATTTCGGAAAAAGCGAGTGAAGGCATAAAAAAAATGTTTAGCAGAAGCTATTGACAATTAAGAAAAAGACGAAAGTGAAGCGAAAAGTAGTTTTGTTGACGTGGAAAATGCTGCAGCCAGCACAAGACGCCAGATAGACCCAGATCTGGCACAACGCAAATAGTAAAGGTTTTATCGATCGTATTGATAAGCATATTGTAAATTTATCTTAAAGGCCCACTGTCACCCAAAATGCATTGCGAATTTAATGCAGTCGAAAATTCCCGAAAGAGCCAATCACGAGCGAGCTCGACATTTGAAAACAAAAACAAACGACCGCAAAGCCGACTGGGTGACAGTGGGCCTTTAAGTATTATCCAGTCGCCGTTCTTCACAATGACCTGTGTTTTTAATAGCAGTCCTCACTTCTTGTTTTAAATTGTGCAATGCCAAGAAAGTTTTCTTGTCAAAAGGATTTGAATTTGGTTAACAAAAGCGGTTTAAATTTGTTCTCCGTTTGACAAAACAACGTGTCAATTCATGACACGCAATGTCCTGTAGGTCATAACAAATGTAACGCATCACGTCATCCAGGGGTCAATTCAATAAAACGTTTACAAGTGTTACATATACTTACAAGTGTAGCTATTGTTTTCAACCTTTGAAACAATGGCTACACTTGTAATTGTGGAGCAGTACGCAGCTCTTACAAGGTCTTCTCTGATTAGCCCCAGTTCTCTCTAATTTCCCACGATGCATATTTATGTTTTTATGCATATTTATTTATTTATTTATTCATATTTATTTATGTATTTGTGCATCGTTTTCGAAGCAAAATTTGCTTTATTTGAACAGAAGCTGACTTAAACATTTTTATAAATAACTAGTCCATAATCCAAACGGCCTGTGAAGCCGTAACCGGCTGACTTGTCTTTAGCACAGATTTTCTTGTTTGTGGGCACGAAAGTTGAATTTTTGGGGAATTTGTTATAAGAAAGCTATCTGGTATTGACGCGATACGTGATTTAGTGATCAGTCTGGAACAAACGGGATATACTTCATGGTGGGTTTTAATTTATGCACATCAAAGAATCTGGCACTTATTTAGGGATAAAAACTCATTTTAAAATGGTTAGCTTTTATTTACTGTTATGGATATCACCACCCATAACAGTAAACAAAAGCTAACCATTTTAAAATGAGTTTTTAGGATCCCTATATGATAGGATCCCTATATGGTGTGTTACCATGAAGTATATACCGAACAAACGTGCAACAAATATGTAGAAAGGGTTTTGCGCATGTGAAGGCGGACTTAACGGGGTGTCAGGCGTCAGTAAAATGCGGGGGTACACGACCCGAAATGATCCCCGACCCCAAATGATCCCCAGGGCCGGAGCCGCGCCGGGGCGATTGAATATTTAATCGGTACGAACGCAAGAAACAGACAGAGATAAATAGTCGAAATTGAGTTGAAAAATATAAAATGTAAGAAATCCTGCCTCCTTTTTACTGACAACCAATGGGGAATGTTTTAGTCCAGTTTTCGGACGATAACCCGCCTCGTACGGCCAATCTTTCGCCTAGCCGGGTCATCATTTAATAATGTAGGTTTATAGACCCTATTCATAAATGGCGGCCGATTTATTTATTCTTTTATATTCATGCTGATCAGCCCAACTAGCCTCATTTTAGAGCAAAAATTCTTTTTAATTTTGCACATGCTAATGAGGCTAGTTGGGCTGATTAGCATAAATATGAAAGAATAATAAACCGGCCGCCATTTATGAATAGGGTCTATGGATTCTTCTGTTTTGAATGTAGACTTTCTCAAAGTCCGTTTTTCGTTTTCTCATTTTGGGTGGTCGGGCGGAGACTCGCGACTTCGTCGCTCGCTTTTCGCGACTACGTCGCGCTCTCGGGGGCTTCGCAGTCGACTTGTGGCAAGTCTATTTTGAATGGAGAGAAAATTATTAAACAAATACCAAACATTATTCCCTACCTCGTGACCACGAGAGGCCAATTCATCCACTGTATTTCTTACGCTCATGTACTGTGAGCCACCAAGAGCATTAAAACCAGCAATACGGGCTGATGAAGCAGAGTTTACTGCCAGTAACACCAAAAAAAAGGTGGAGAACGCCATGTTAGATGTCAGTCTGTTCAAGGCTCTCAGAACTAGCCGATTCTTATCTCTAGAGGCAAATATTTGCTGACGTCATTGTTGATAGCAACAGCACTAATGAGCCATAAAATTCCATTGTAAAATTTCGAGTTTTAAAACAGCATTGCACAAAAAATGTCTAGTATACTATCGGGCTCAAATTTCCAGACGGAAGCTACTATGCCCTTTCAATATTCGGAGTTGTTTTTTTTGTAACTCGATTAGGCCCGAGGGATTGAGGCGCATATGCTTTAAACGAGGCAATAATTATAGTATGGACTCATTATAAGCAAAGATTATCGTATCTCTATTATGGTTATTACTATTATTAATAGGGATTTGTGGGCAATTTATTCCATGGCTGAGCGAGAGGTGCCCTGCTACTATTAAACCGAGATCTTTTACAATGAGTTGATCAGAACTTCGTTCAGGAATATGTTCTTTTATTGCCGATGTTCACTCATTCGGTAACAAACAGAACTCAAAGCTCTTACTGAAAGACTAATTGTCATATACGAGTTCTGCGAGAATAGACAAATATCACGCTAGCATGGCACAAAAATATATTTGGTTTATTGGGGAAAAGAGCCCAGCATTAAATTCAGCATATCGATATTAGTAAAACTACAAAGTTTTGTAAAGATTGCTAGAAAACTGACGAAGATGTGAAATTTTGAAACTGAGCATTTTTACAAAGAAATGTCCAGCCTCGTTTTCGTGTTTTTCCCATACATTTCTTTGTAAAATATAGGCCAGCGTACTAAGTTTCAAAAGCTCATATCTCCGTCAGTATACGAGGAATCTTTATGAAACTTTACAGTTTTACTAATATTGATGTACTGATTTTGATACTGGACTCTTTTCCCCATTAAATTAAATATATTTTCATGCCATGCTAGCGGGATATTGGTGTATATGGACAACTCAATTTTCCTTGCATAAGCTTACCAAATAGACACTGAATATTGGAAATTCTAGAGATATTGCTTTTGGCATCTTTACAACCTTAAAACTCATGTATTGTTCCAAAGGCTGTGTTCTAACAGCAGATGAAAAAATAGAGAAAAACTAAGTCATCATTTCCACATCAAACAAAGGCCCTTTTAGTCCGCAAAACAAGTATAAAAGGTTTATAAAGTACTCGTGTGTGCCCAAGAACAAACCCTCATTCCAAACGGCCAAAAAGTATAAATTGTATTTTTCGTGGCCGCGCCGACGTTATATACAATTAAGGAACTTGCTTGGAAGACATTTAGGTCGATTGGGTTTGCAGGACTGAAATCCACCGTAGGAAAAAAGATGGCGGCTGTTCATTTTCCCACAGTACCTTGCGGACCTAACACAGCACATAAGGCACAAAGAAAGCCAAATTTTTACAACATTTGTTCCAGTACTAAGAACAATGTGCAGACTAGGTTTGAAGACTTTATAACTTTTCTTTACATTTTTATGAACGTTGTTAAGGTTTTTGTGCGCTAAGAGTTATGGGTAAATGTACCAGTCGCCATCTTTTTGCCTACGGAGGATTCTACAAGCCTGCAGGTCTGAAAGTCTGCAGTATGCATTTGTCGCACACCCATCGGTTCTTCAGGCAATCGCAAAACTAGTTTGACGAGTTTCCATGACCAGTTAGCATAAAAGGAGAATAAGCGATTATCGAGGAAAGAATTGAAGTTGTACTCCCATGACTCCTTTTTCCTTATTTATTTTACCATGTAGTTTTTACTTTCATGAATTGAAAAAAATAAATGAATAAATAAAAAATAAAAATAAATAACTACTATAAAGATTAAAGAAGCAATCAACAGCTAGAAAAGAACTCTTTCATTTTGAGGGTAAACTGAACCAGCTTATCTCCCAAAAAGTTCTTTTACAAAGGACCTATTTACTCAGTGTAGACCAATTTAGATTAAACATTTTTCTAAGAACATCTCCAGAGCCTAATTTATTTTCAATATTTAATATCAGTCTAGCTGGATTTTTGAAAACCAGGCTGCGCGGTTGATGTGTCTGAGAAATGAAAAGTCAGGTGAAAGTTGAAACGCGTAACCGCAGCTTATGTCTAAAGTCCGCAAAAGAGCAGTTTTCAACTGAGTGTCGTAAAACCAAAATCAAGCACGGTAAAACGCGTGCAAGCAAGTCACGATTGGTTTTGGTTTTACTTCTGATTGGTTAATAAAGCAGTTTTCAATTGAGTGTGAAAAGTAAGTACACAATTGCTTTGGTTTTGCATTGCTACGCTTTGATTGGCTAAAATATCTCGCGCCACTTTCTCAACCAATCAGAAGTAAAACCAAAACCAATCGTGACTTGCTCGCACGCGTTTTCCCGTACTTGCGCCGCCAACATGTAATTGCTTCGAGCTCTGATTGGTTCATTGGATTGTTTACGACTGGTGTGATTGGTCAGAGTAATTACTTTGGTTTTGGTTTTACCACACTCAATTGAAAACTGCTCTAAAGTGGCGCAAGATTTTTTAGCCAATCACGAAGCGTAGCAATGCAAAACCAAAGCAATTGCGAGATTACTTTCGACACTCAATTGAAAAGCGCTCTAATAACATTGACCAATCACAACAGACGCAGACAATCCAATGGACCAATCAAACTCGAAGCAAATACATGTAGCCGGCGCCAAGCGCGGGAAAACGCGTGCGAGCAAGTCACGATTGGTTTTGGTTTTACTTCTGATTGGTTAATAAAGTGGCGCGAGATTTTGTTTAGCCAATCACGGAGCGAAGCAATACAAAACCAAAGCAATTGCGAAATTGCTTTCGATACTCAATTGAAAACCGCTTTCTACATAAAAGGTATTGCTGGCTTTTTTTCTCCTCCGCTCGCTTTCTCTCCCCTTTCTCTCTCTTTTGAGTTATTTTCAGGCTAATCGGGCTCATGAAAATGCTGTTATTTTCATTAAAAAATCAGCTATATTTATGTTATGACGAGTTGTGTTCTTTTACCAAAGTGACAGATGTGCTCTTTTGTAAAAGTGACAGATGTGAGCTTTTGCGAATTGTGGGTGAAATGTTTATAAAACTGGCTTTTAGTTTTATAAGATTATTAAATATATGGAGTTTTGCTATTTATTCCCATGTATATGGAATATTTCCAAGTCCTTACGTTTGAACATTTTTTGGGTGGTCGCCACTTGCGCCATTGAGGCTGTGTTATTCAATATAAAGTTGCCCCGCTTTGGCGAATCCTGCCTTCGTCCTTCGGCAGGTCTTTTCCACGGGTGACGGGTGACGGGTGGCGGGTGGCGGTGACGGGTGGCGGGTGACGGTGGCGGGTGACGGGTGACGGGTGACGGGTGACGGTTGACAAAAAGTAAAGACAGGAGGTACATGTAAATGTGTCGACCGAAGGGATGCTATTCTCTAGGGTATCTGTGATGTCTCTGTGGTGTCATATAGTAAAGATAATGGAAGGGTTGCTGTTTATATAGTGTTAAAAATATTGGAAGTTAAAAGTAAGATTATAATTTCGCGTTGTAAGATTCCAATACCGGACGTAACAAAAAACCCAGATCCGCGAAAATTAAACTCCCCGCGTAAATTCATGCCACATGGTGATCAAATAAAGAACAAAGAGTGCAAACAAAACTCCCGCTTACGTAATGTATCGAGGGAAGTTCCCCGCGGTGAAAACAGCTCATTTTCCAGCGGCTGGTTTTGAAAGGTCAGTGACCCCATTCGTGCTTCGCTATTCAAAACGAAGGAACTGCTTCAGATATTTCGTCCATCGTCAAACTAGAGAGACCAAGTCATTTTGATGACTTTAACCTACAAGGTAAGTTTGTTCATGGACCAGCTTTTTATTGCAAACGTTATGTTTAGTGAACACGGTTGTAATGACACACGACACGTGTAAACTTTACTCGTCTTTGCCAACCAAACAAACATACCTAGGAGATCAGTCAGACTACTTTGCAATATAAACTTGTCTTATGTAAAAAGTTAGTACGCCCCGCTCCATATGAGGCTTTGTGTATGAGCGTGAGCTTGTGTATGATTATGTGTAAAACTCGAACCCTCGCAGCTCGCGCTAACTTGAACCGAAGTCAATGATGATAACTCGAACTGCCCTTCGGTTATCTTGTGGGTTTAATGCTGAACCGTCCATATTACGTGTGAAGTGGAACTATTTTTTTTACGGCTTTACCGGCCGCCGCGCTAGGCTTCTTGGTGCGGTATAGGACCTTTATATCAGCACCGTAAAGCTAATAAATTGTAGATTCCGAAAATAACAATTATTTTTCCTTTTTTCCTTTAATTAAGCGTGTATCGAATAAATAACAAAATTCGAGATTAAAAAGTGTATCCAGTATGTGGAGTTTTTTTGTACTCAAAACGTCAAGGATATTTTCTATCATGTGAAAGCAGGAGAAAACAGCCGCGAAAAAAAGAACTCATTTAACTTTAAGTGCACCTGATTGAGGCGCGCGCAACGTAGTGTCCAATTACAGCTATCCAATTACAAAAAGTTGTAATTGGATAGCTGTAATTGGACACCTACGTGACCGCGCGCCAATTAGTAATAGTAATTGGACTGAGTGGAGTACAATTCAGGGAGTAATCGGCGAGGAATTTGAAATCGGCCGAGCGCGTAGCGCGAGGACGATTTGAAATTACGAGCACGATTACCCCTGAATTGTACGACACGAAGTTCAATTACTAATTAATCGCATCAATAACAAAATTCGAGATTAATAAGTCTATGTGGAGTTTCTTGCACTCAAAACGTCAAGGATATTTTGTCAGTATGAAAGCAGAAAGGAAAACAGCGAAAAAAGGAATCCATTTAAGTGCACCTTATTGACGCGCGCGCAACGTAGGTGTCCAATTACAGCTACCAATTACAAAAAGTTGTGATTGGACAGCTGTAATTGGACACCCACGTGACCGCGCGCCTATTACGTAAGAAATAGGCGCGCGGATAACCAATCACAATCGAGAATTTTGTTATTGATACGATTACGTAAAAATAGGCGCGTGGATGACCAATCACAATCGAGAATTTTGTTATTGATACGATTATATAGAAAATGGCTTGCGCAATGACGGAAATACGTAAAACTGATGTCATTCTATCGGTCTCTTTCTATATCTATATCAAAAACTTTAACTTTTAATTTTTTTTTCACCCGCCACACGCCACCCGCCACCCGCCACCCGTCACCCGTCACCCGCCACCCGTCACCCGCCACCCGCCACCCGTGGAAAAGACCTGCCGTTCGTCCTTTCCATAGCGCAGTGTATGACAACAACATGTGTGATCCATTTGTGCGACTATAGCTTTATGATATGTTATTGTTTTGAGAGCAAGAAAGCATAGCGTACGAATGACAACTGAGCCGTTTTATTTGCATATATTTAAATTGTGTCACGGAATCTTTCATGATTCACAAGATGGCGTCGTTGTTTTGTACCCTAGTATTTCTTTGCTCTCTAAACTCTGTTTTATCTGCTAAAATAGCTGGTCTGACCAGCATAGCTGCGGGATCGCATTATTTTATCGTCAGGAAAGCAATGGAAGAATTAGCTTCACGAGGACATGAGGTAAGCCTGAGATGAAATATCTAGATCTAGAATATTGCTATGGCCGTGACAACGGGTTCTGCAAAACAGTATATACAGTCGAACCACGCATTACGGACAGTCGTTCTTTGTCCCGGCCGGAAGCTAAGACCATACATTTTCTCTTAAAGAGTTTCTCTTAAAGTTTTTACGGAATACGGACAACGGACAGTTTTTCCCGTCCATACTAAAACAATCTCATACAAACCTCGTTAATACGGCCAATTTGGTTATATAATTCTAAGGGCCCAAATTTTCTCCAATGCGTAAGCATATACTAAACATTTTATTTTGTCTAGTCATAATTATTTAGTATAGTGTCTTGGTGGCAATTTACTGTGTTGTTTTTCCGTAAGAACAATAGAACGCTTAAATTACAGTGAAATTACGTCATTCATAAGATACGCTATCAATAGGTGGTTTTCATGTTACGTCATCGCCGCCATGCTGGTGGACATAAACAATAGTTCTATCATTAGCTCCTTTTGTTCGTCCACCAGCATTTGTTCGTTTCACTATTGTTATCTATGTCTCTAGAGATTGGTTGCAAACCACCTATACGGACAGTCTTTGTCATGTCATGTCCGTACATCCCATTTTCGCCTAGCCTGCGCGCAGACGTATCCGATTTCCTTGATTTTCGCCTTACCTGAGGATCACGGCTAACGCAACGCGGTACCGGAGAATGGAGAACGTTCTTGCTTGTTTCTTTGTCATTTGTACGACAAATAAAACCCATACATAGCCAAAACCCTTTATTGGCACTTTCAGTTTTTTTTTTTGTGGGGGGGGGGGGGGGGGGGGGGGGGGGGGGGGGGGGGGGGGGGGGGGGGGGGGGGGGGGGGGGGGGGGGGGGGGGGGGGGGGGGGGGGGGGGAGTGAGGGCTGTACACAATAACTGGTGATCCTCGAAAATCTGCTTCAGCCAAAAGTAATTACACAGGCTATTTCATATACCTTTTGGTTTGAGTTGCTTTATTAGTACTGGTTGTATCTTCGGACGTAAAAATCAAATCAAATGAGAAAATCCCGCACAAGATTTACACAGTTCCATACGAGCCTGGATTTTCCGAAAATATGATAGTCAAACCAGCACTCGATGGCAATCGGCTGACAGGGATTTGGGCAATGACCCGGGCACTACGGGTTTTGTGTGAATGCCTCTTGAACGACACTAAACTACTACAAGAACTGAAGGATTTTGACTTGATAGTGTATGAAGGACCTGCACTCTGTGCTGTATTAGTTGGCAATCTTCTTGATATCCCAAGGGTAGTTATTGCCCCCGGTTCGCCAAATGCCCCGTTTGCACCTTTTCATATGATTCCAACCCTGTATCATACGTTCCGCAGCATTTGACTGGGTTCTCTTGTAATATGACATTTATACAACGCGTTATAAACCTTGGAGCATATTTCGCTGGCCAGCTTCTCCTCAAGATTATGTTTGCGGAATCAATGAGTCCACTTAAGATCAAATTTAACATCAAGCCAGAGATAAGTTACGAGGAAGCTGTGGCAGATGTTGAGCTTGTGATAATGTTGGCCGACTTTGCGTTGGAATATCCACAACCACTGATACCAGGTAAAGTGTGACGTCACAAATACTTAAATTTGTGAAATTATGGGATTTAATGAGATATTCGGGAAGAGCATGAGGAATAATGCCAGATTGCCAAAAATCAGCATCTTATTGCAATTTGGGGGTGAAATATTCAACCTCGTTCCCAGGGCTTTTCCCTTCGAGAGAGAGGCGGCGGGAACGAGGTTGTGAAATATTGCCACTTGGTCATACTCTAATGACTCCATACAAACCCTTATAATTTTGCCTTGGTTCTTACCATTCAGAACTGAGGAACTAGAACTGGGGTGGAGAGGGGGGGGGGGGGGGGGGGGGGGGGGGATGGTGGGGTGTGGTCATATTATCTTACAATGGGGTATGGTTGGCTCGATCGGTGTCAAAAACTTTGGCCTCTTCCCCTTATTTGCAGGTGTTTCTTGGCGATACGGGATTATGGGGAGATAGGTTGGTCGTATAATCTTAAAATATGGGAGGTGTAAAGGCTTGTCACAGACTTCATTTTCTTGTTTTTTCATTACAGGAGTTGTCATGGTTGGTCCGATCGGTGTCAAAAAACCCGGGCCTCTCCCCCCTGATTTGCAGGAGTTTTTAGACGATGCAGGGGAGCATGGTTTCATTATTGTTTCTTTTGGATCTTATGTGGAAAAAATAATCGCCAAAGAAAAGATTGACATGATGGCCGCAGCATTTTCAAAGTTGAGACAGAAGGTTTTATGGAGACATAAAGGTAAGTTTTAAATTACTTTACTCTTTGGCGTCAACTTCTATCGCTGTTACTTTAAAGCTTTTCAGTGAAAAGAAATAAAATGCATGAAAGCGTGCTTTGGTTTTTCATTGCTACGCTTTGTGATTGGCTAAAAAATCTCGCGCTACTTTGTCGACCAATCAGAAGTAAAACCAAAACCAATCGTGACTTGCTCGCACGCGTTTTCCCACGCTTGGCGCCGCCGACATGTAATTGCTTCGAGCTCTGATTGGTTCATTGGATTGTTTACGACTGCTGTGATTGGTCAGAGTAATTACTTTGGTTGAAAACTGCTCTATGTTTGTTTTGTTGATTTAAAGCTTGCGAGAGCGTTTTACAAACTTGAAATTTGAGTGAGTGAATAAATAAGAAAGGAAACAAGGCTTGCAATAACGAAACCCCAGATTGTCAACACGGCTGCATTTTCCGACGAATAGAATTCACTCACTCAAACTTCAAGTTTTTGGAATTTCAATGTGGACTCAGTTTATCCATCAACCACCGCTTTGTGTTTTAAAAAAAGAGTATCTCGTCTCCCAGTAATGCAGTTCATTTTTAATGTAAGTTGTCTCTGTCCACAGGTTACATTCCTTCTTCGCTCAGTCCAAACATCAAACTAGTTGAGTGGTTACCCCAAAATGATTTATTAGGCCAAAAGGACATCAAGGCTTTTGTCTCCCATGTTGGATTCAATAGCATGTACGAGTCTGCATACCATGGGGTCCCTGTGGTGGCAGTTCCCTTGTTTGCTGATCATTTACCAACGCCAAAAGAGTGGAACAGTTCGGATTGGGAATAGTCGTGGATTACAAAAGTGTGAATGCCGAACAACTGTTTGAGACGATCGAACAAGTTATCACTGAACCAAGGTAACAAGAGTTGCTTTTGTAGTCAATAAGAACCAGGATTTTTGAAACCGAAAGGTTTAAATTTAGACATGATAATCAAATGAAGAGGAAAATGGTATACTGAGAGAACAATTTGCTTAAAACAAACTAATAACTTTGACATGGGTCCAATTAAAGGCGTTACAACACGCAATGTAAATCATTCAATTCATACGTTATTTTCACTTCAACTATTCTATTAACTTAAAAAAACTGTTCTAGATTCGAAAGAGAGGCCACGCGAATTTCTCGGCTTATGAAAGACAGCCCACGGACTCCATTAGAGAAAACTGGTGATTGGATAGAGTATGTACTCAGACATGGTGGAGCCCGGCATCTCAGACCTCAAGTGTTTAACATCCCTTGGTATCAGTACTACCTACTTGATGTCATTGCCTTCCTTGTTGCTATAGTTACCTTGGTTGTCATGGTGATAAAATTGACATGTAGCTGCCTGTGCCGTTTGTGCTGCAACAAGGGCGGACGCAAAACTAAGGAGGAGTAACTTTATTAGTCTCACCTTGTGAACGTGATCGTTAACGACACAAGCCTTGTAAAGAGTGAGGATAATAGTTAGATATGTTTAATTACAGTCGAACCTCTCTTAACGGACACCTTTTTAATATGGACGCAGACACTTCTCTATTGCGGAACTGATTGCGAAAGCACCAAAATTCACGTGAAAGTCGAACCTCTTAAGGGCCCAGTATCACCCATTCGGCTTTGCGGTCGTTTGTTTTTGTTTTCAAATGACGAGCTCGCTCGTGATTGGCTCTTTCGGGAATTTTCGACTGCGTTAAATTCAATCGTCGAGGCATTGGGCGCGCAATGCATTTTGGGTGGTACTGGGCCTTTAAGTAGGCACACCAAAGGGACAGACCCATTTCAGACGGTCCGTATTATAGAGGTCATAGAGTTGACACGAGTCTAAATTGTCCGTAATAGAGAGTTGGCCCTAAGAAGAGGTTCGCTGACCATGTAAAATCTACCTCTGTAATACAGACACTTGTTCTCTCTCCCATTGGTCATCTGTCAGTATCAGGCCTTCCTTATGGGATTGGGGGGGGGGGGGGGGGGGGGAGCTAGAAGAAAGAGAATCGAAAAGCCCGATGCGTGTCAGGTTATCCCTTTGGTATTCATAAATGAACTCTAATAACGGAAAACACACAGCGACAAACCAATGAAGAGTGCCGGATCTTTTGTAGCCTGGATCAGAAAAAATCTTGAAATGATAAGTAAAGAACGGCATATTCAGTTGACTGTTCTTTACTGATTATCGCTTTGGTGTCCGTATTAACGAGGTTCACAGTTAAAACGTTTGGCTTCAAACACTTCTTTTGACATTAAACGTTACATTTGCAACAAAAATAGAAAGCTAAAATATGATGATCCGATTTTCTTCTATGTTAAAAACGATGCTAAATCGTGCTTTTAAGCTTTCCATCTGGAATGTGAACGTCCCGGGGGGGATGTACCAATTCTAAAACAACACATGTCATATTCTGGGCTTAATTTCCTAAAAGGTACCGCGATAATTCCAATAGGGGTCATTTTGAATTTTAGCACCCTAAGAGGTACCAATGTACAAATTTTGACCCCTAAAAGGTACGACGAGCAGTCATTTTTATATGGGAGTACCCCCGGGGGGGTGGGGGGTGCGCACCCCCTGCACCCCTCCCCTAGATCTGCCCCGGCCTACGCTCCTCACGATCTGAACACCTGGGACAGGCTATATCAATGGCTAGGATAGAATGGACTGGTTGAAGTTCTACTCTCCCTTCAAAAAGTTATTTTAAAGTTGTGGAATTATTCTCTTGGTGTTATAGGACTAATAGGAGCATCAGTTGTGTATCAACGAGCTCACTTGGTCATAATTTTAGTATACAGTAGAACCCCTCTAACTCCAACTCGGATAACTCGAACTCCCCGCTAACTCGAACTAAGTTCGATTTCCCTTGGATTTGGCCCTATTTTTGAGTCATTTTTACTCGGATAACTCGAACTCGGATAACTCGAATTTCCCGCTAACTCGAACTATTTTTCGTTTCCCTTGGCCCAAATTTACCCCGATAACTCGAACTCTGTTGTTATATGACTTTTCAAAATACAGTATCAAGAAGATAGGCTGCTTGTTTTATGATTGTATTTAACTTCGGACTGATCACGTATTTAACATTCTTTACTCTACAAACTTCGTTTATAGTGCAAGAACATGTACCCAAATGTTAAAGTTGCACTTAACTCGAAGTCATAATCTTTGGAATTTCTTGCTACCATACGCAAATTGAGCGATGTTTATCACAGTAGAAGATAATAAAACTATGTTCACGCTATATATCGTCACTATCATTAATAATTAACAAAAAAAAAACAAATTTTTCACCGACCCCGATAACTCGAACCCCCGCTAACTCGAACAGATTTTCGTTTCCCTTCAGAGTTCGAGTTAGCGGGGTTCTACTGTAGTTTTGATTTAAAAAAGTGAAATATTGAGTCCCTAATAAAGTACCTGCCAAGCTCTCTTCAGCGAGAACCGACGTACAGTTGCACAAGAGGAAACCATGACTTTAAAATGAGGCATCGGTCGGCCGCAGCGAATGCTAATAATAAAGTGCTCCTTTTATGTAAGAACAATTCCAGAATTGAATGCCTTGCAGTCTGATATAGTTAAAGGCCCACCTTCACCCAACAGACGTTGCGGTCGTTTGTTTTTGTTTTTTGTGATCTGATTGGTTGAACGCCTTCAAGCGTGAATTTCGTGTTACACGAAATTCAGCACAGAAAGTGATCACGGCGCGCACAGCATTTTGGGTGAAGGTGGGCCTTTAAAGGTGGCTTGCATGTACACAGGTTTTACTTACAATTGGCTAACGTTCTGTCTACCTTGCTATTACCTTCCCTTTTCTGTCATTATATACCGACATTGTTTTCCCCTTTTCACTATAATTAAACGTGATTTGTGAAGCATTTTGATTTTGCTTGAGTTCATTTCCTGTATTTCTTTGTATTTTAGGGTTTTGATAAATGTTCATCTTTTTTTTCTACTTTACGTCGCTCATTTTATCTAAAAGAGACAACGCTGTGACCAGATGAATAAAATTTCTTCGATTTTTACGTGAACGTGAAAGGACTTTTGCAATGATGATTCGTGACGCGTGAAAAGGTCCAATGTTTTTCGCAAAGGGGCTCAGGGGACTAATAGTTGCGTTGTGTGACAATCGCAAATCACGTATCTGCGTTACAAATTCAAGAAATGAAGCATTAAAACATGCAAAATTTAAGTACATGCAAATGGATATGTCAGAATTTTAGATTGAGCTATTTCAAAGGTCGACAATCATTTTCTGACAAAATGGCGTCCATATGTTGTCTTCTCGTGTTTTTCACCGTATTGGACTCTGCTTTATCCGCTAAAATCGCGGGTCTCAGTTATGTTTCCACGGGATCTCACTATTTTGTCATCAGAAATGCGTTAGAAGAGTTAGCATCACGAGGTCATGAGGTAATGAACATTTATTATTATAACAATAAACAAACAACATGATGTAAGAAAGAAAGTGCTGTTTTAAAAGTTTTCCGGCATTTGGTCTGAATGGTCACACTTAAGGGTTTCCTACGCAGGTTCAAAAGTTAGAACCACCTTGTACAGCATAATAAACAGTACCCAAGAAAGTACTGCTCAATAGCTTTAATTTGAATGGTCACACTTTAGGATTTCATCCACAAACTCAAAAGTTAGAACCACCTTGTACAGCATAATAAACAGTACCACAGAAAAGTACTGATCAATAGCTTTCATTTGAATGGTCACACTTTAGGATTTCATCCACAAACTCAAAAGTTAGAACCACCTTGTACAGCATAATAAACAGTACCACAGAAAAGTACTGCTCAGTAGCTTTCATTTGAATGGTCACACTTTAGGATTTCATCCACAAACTCAAAAGTTAGAACCACCTTGTACAGCATAATAGACAGTACCACAGGAAAGTACTGCTCAATAGCTTTAATTTGAATGGTCACACTTGAGGATTTCATCCACAGACTCAAAAGTTAGAACCACCTTGTACAGCATAATAAACAGCACCACAAGAAAGTACTGCTCAATAGCTTTAATTTGAATGGTCACACTTTAGGAATTAATCCACGAACTCAAAACAATTAGGACCACCTTGTACAGCACAATAAACAGTACCACAGGGAACAACTGCTCAGTAGTTTTCATCTGAATATCACACTTCAGGATTTCTTCTACAGCCTCAAAAGTCAGTGAAAAGTTAGAACCTACTTGTGCAGGGTAATAAGGGAATAGCATTACAGGCAAGTTCATGCTCAATGCCGGGAAAGATAATAGGCCACTCAAAGCTGAAATTTGAATGGTCACACAATAGATTCTTATCCGCAGAATCTCTGAAATCTAAATTAGAACGACCCAGCATAATAAAAGTGCTTCTAATTGCCCTTGTGTAATGTGAATGGTCCACCACAGAACTCAGAGAGAATACCTCTGGGGGTGAGAGATGCTCGAATGGCTAATTATTATGAAAACGATAGTATTCTAATTATTATAGCTGATAAACAAGCCTTTGATATCCCCGGCACACTTTTGGCAGTGGCAAACACTGGTGATAGCAGATACAGCTTTAAATATAACTTGTATGGGGCTCCGCGGATTTTACTTTCGTGGTCTAGCAGAAGACTTCTACTTAATTAATAGCTTGTTGTGGAGGGGTGGGGGAGGGAAGGTAGTTGTCGCAATCAGTCGAAAGACCCGATGTTCAATTCTCAGCTGAACAAATTTCCATATGTAAATTGGATATTGATCATTCGATCGATATCGGAGCAGCGCCATTGAAATGTCGATTGATGATTGGACTCCTCCAAAGAGTCTTGTTTAAGTGACTGACCAACCGTGACTGCATCTAGAATATATTTTATTTCCCAATAAAATTTAAAAGCCCCCCCCCATCCCGGGGGGTTATCCCCTACGACATGAAGCTACATAGGTTAGCATGTGCGGTCCCCAAGGGTACCTTCTCCGGGCCCAAAAGCAGCTAAGGAGGACACGGGTAGGCCACGCTTGCGCTCAGACGCACATTTTGCGAAGGCTTTATTTTTCGAATTAGCCTCGTTTATACTTTTCTTTATAGGTTGCAATGATTGTGTCTTCAGATATACAGAGCAAGCCCGGCGATAAAATCCCACACAAGCCCTATCAAGTTCCATTTAAACCTGGCTACATTGAAGAAACCCTAATAAGACCTGCTCTGGAGGGAAATAAACATGAAATAGGCCGGAATGCGATTCAACTGCACTTGGCTATGTGTGAATGTCTTCTAAACAGCACAGAACTCCTTCAAGAGCTCAAGGATTTTGACCTCATAGTATACGACTCAACTGCACCGTGTGCTGTACTAGTCAGTCAATTTCTGAAGCTTCCAAACGTAATTATCGCAATCGCGCCTCCGAATCACGTGTTTGCGATGTATCAGATGGTTCCAAAGCCTTTATCTTACATTTCACTTGGTGAGTTAGGTTTTCCAAGTGACATGACGTTCTTACAGCGAGCTACCAACGTGGGTGTGTATTGTCTGCAGCAGGTACTTATGGAGATTCTTTTTGTTCGTCCACTTGAAGCCATCAAGGTTAAGTACAAGATCAATCCTGAGAGAAGCTTTAAAGAAGGTTATGGTGACGCTGAACTGGTCATATTCTTAGCGGATTTTGCCATGGAGTATCCACAACCTCTTCTACCAGGTTGATTTTCCTCAGTTGCCTTTGCCTTCCTTTCCTTCTTAACCCTTTAACTCCCAAGAGTGCCAAATATCAAAATTCAAGAAAAATCCCAAATTTCATTTTGCAAAATATTGCAAAACAAATGGTACAGTGTGTTGCCCAGTTTCCGGCCAGTACCAGTTTCCGGCCAAAAAACAATTACGTCGGTTATGTTCGTCGGAGTTTTAAATTTTCGTCCACCGAAGCGTTCCGAAAGAAAGACGAACATTTCCGCTACACATTGGTGGTTTTGGCGTTCTTTTTGAACAAGGAACGGCTGAGGAAGGAAATGTTTTGTCCAGGTGATTGAACGTTTAGCGATTAATTTTGGCTCGTTTCACTGCACATCAAAACTACCGTAGATAAACAAATAGCTCGTTTCACAGGAAATATCTCAAGGAGCTTCATAATTTTTGGACAAATATTAGATTAAAGATGAAAGTGATTAGGGAATCTATCATCGTCAGCTGGAATAGGGCTGTTCCTGAAATTTTAGCAGTCAACTCTCAGCGAAGATTTCGACCTAGTGTGCCAGTTTCCGGCCACTAAAAGACACATTGCTCAAAACCTATTTCTTATTAAGTGAAAGAACCGAATATTAAAATTTCCTGGTCGAGAAATTAAAGATACATGTGTTAGTGTAACAAAGATTACGAATTAACAACAGCTTATGCATGTATAGCGTGACTAAAAGTACGTAAGTCATGATTTGTTTTTGTAGTAGTCTGTCAACAAACTGCGGAAGACACGCTTCCGGGTCACTAAGGTCATACGTATTTTGAATAGTAAAACAGTAGGCGACAAAGCTTAATATTGAAACTTACCTGATATTTATAACTAGGCGACCACTATTATCAAGGGACTTACAAGTCGGTTTACGTCGAGCGGTTTCAAGGAAAATTTACTTTAAGTCGGTGGCCGGAAACTGGGCTAGCTGGCCGGAAACTGGGCAACTTACTAGTTTTGCGAAAAATGGTATAATTTCTTTAATACTTGGGGAAGGTCGCCAACCATTTAACGTTTTAAAGGTAAGTAAATGAACTGTCTTTGAAAGGAAATTGAGAAATTTTCCGTGCAAAACAAAGGAGTTATAGCGATTACAAACTAAAGTGGCCGGAAACTGGGCAACATACTGTACCATGCAAAAGTACTGCTGAAGAGGTTTCATTTAAATAGTCTCGCCGTAGGATTTCGTCCATAGACTCAAAAGTTAGAACTACATTACATGTCTCCATGATTGACTCTGGGAGTGTAACGGAGCTATTCCACGGGGATTTTGACGTTTTTTAGGTCAAAACTGTCCCAAATTATAACTAAGGATCTTTCGGAAGATATCAAATAAATTTTCCCAAGACACAAGCGATAAACTTGAAAAATAATTGGCCAATTCTTTTTTAAGATGCAATCCATTTCCATCCTGGCCATCTATAGCTTAAGACACTTATTTTTACTCTTAGAGTTCTAGTAGAATAATGATAAACAAAGGTTAAATGTTCACAAGCCTAATGGCTCACAACTACCGGAGCTTAATCCGGTTTCGGTAGCATGAAGCGACGGAGAGTATTACTACTCCCCCCTGGATGGGATTCTAGTCCATCGCAAGGTTCCCCTCAGCATTATGTCGCCGGTACTCATCTATACACCTGGGCCGGGTTGTTCAAAACGCGGTTAAGCTAACCCAGGGTTAGCGTCAATTTTAATTCCAGTTGAATTAATAATCAATGAGGTTTTTCCAAAGTAATTTTTCCCTTTAGTTTAGACTTTGACTTGTCTCCCCATGGAACTTAAAAAAATAGCTTTTGAAAACTTTTCTAACAAGAGAAATGAAATCCTCGGTTAAGTTTTAATCCCGGGTCAGCGTTAACCGGCTTTCGAACAACCAGGCCCTGGGCGAGGAGAGACAACGTGGTGCAAAGTCTCTAGTCTAAGGGAACAACACGACGACAGAGACCAGGCTTGACTGCCACCGACCTTCAGGTTGAAAGTCCGACTCGTTAACCACTAGACCCTGACCGCGCCTCCACGAATGATAAACAAAACTGGACCTTTATTTTTGAGTTTCCACCGACATATATATGTCTTTTGACTTTATAAAGTAACACTAAAGGTGACGACATAGCCCCTTTAATTTGCAACGGCCCGCAAAAATTGTTTTCAATTTGAAACATTTTCACTTTTCCAAGACGTTCGTTTCGCTACAAAGCCGTTTTGCTAAAAGTCGCCTTGCAATAACTTGAAATCGATCGGCCTAATGCGCCGATCAATTCGAAACATCAACATCCCCCCGGGCAATGCCCCGGGCATTTGAACTTTTGAAGATCGACTTGTTCAAATTCCCGCCCGTTGGGCCAAAATTGCATTCAAATACCCCACCCTAGCACTGGATTTGACTGTCAAATGCCCCTCCTAACGATAAAATGTTTTTAGTGAGATTAAAAAATACACTTTGCATTCACTTTTTCTGATTTATTCTAGCTATTGTTTTCCTCGAGAATATACTCAACTGAACCGCGTATACTTTGCAACTGATATTTCACGGCACTCCTGTGGCACTCCTGTGGTTGTCTTGGGGATTTACTTTTCGATATTTTTTTATTTGAGTAATTTCTCGTGTGATCAACAAATATTGCAAAAATATTTAGCAACGCGGTTGATTCATTTTTGGAAGCGTTAATTTCCACGAGGTAAAAATTTATTATTCTAAACGCGTTTTATATCAACTGACAAATGTTTCCTTAAAGAATTTTCTGTTTGAGAGAGTTCATTTTGCAGTGTTTTTTCTTTCAATCAATGGCCGTTTAAGATCTGCGTACATTTAATAGACTGGCACAGGACTGGCAATGCAGTCAGCCATTTTGACTTCGAAATCTAAAACGCGTTGAATGGCAGTTGAATTTAACTTTTCATACAAACCTTCAAAAACACTGCAAAGCTTTGTCAGCCCATTTTACTAGCCATTCACTAACAAAAACGATATTTTCCCCTTTAAATTGCTCCATGTTGAATCTGAACTGCTACCGCATGTGTTTGATAGGCACCGGCCAAAAAAATATATTTTGAACACTTCCGGTTCAAATTCCTCACCCCACCAAGGCAAAGTCAAATTACCCACCCCTGGGATGGCCTTTCACATCAAATTCCCGACTCCCCGGGCACAGAAAATGTTCAAATACCCGGGGCTTGCCCGGGGGGGGGGGGGGGGGGGATGTTGATGTTTCGAATTGATCGGCGCATAACCCGGCCTAATTTTCTGATAATTCTTTATATGACCTGTATGTTTAATTATTCAGTGATATTAGTTCATCCTAAATGCGCTGTTATTTGAGGCAATTGAAGCTTGCAGACCTGACGAGACTCGTTGCGAGACAAGTTGCGAATGAAATTGCACGTGTATATATAACTCCCCTCTATGCAACTTGTCTTGCAGCGAAAAATGTTGTTGCGAGTTGCAGAAAAATATGAACAATCTTCTACTTCCTCCGCTCTCGCACACTACAATCTCACCCAAGTTGTCATTTGCCTTTTCTTTTCCATTTAAGTTTCTTCCTCGAGCACCAGCTTTAATTCGAACAAAATTAAAAGCGGCGCGCTATCGCCTTCCTTGCGAAAAGTGTTGCGAGCGTCTCATTGACAGCCCCGAGCAACTTGTCTCGCAATGCTCTCGTGTAACAGGGCCGTTAAACTGCAATCCCCACATCGAGCTTACCACAGGTAACTCCTGTCCTAGACTTCGAGCAGTCCCTCTTTCCCAGTCTGTCGAGCGAGAAACGAAACTCGTCTCGCTCCTGGTTTTCGCCCGGCCTTTTCCCACTCGCCACTGTTTTTTGTTTCTCGCTCGACGGACTAAGCTGGGAAAGAGGGACTGCACGTAGTCTACTCCTGCCCTATAAGTTTTGATCTCCAGTCACTGACACGATCAAGGTTTTGATAAAATGTGATAAAATTTTTGACTGATTGACTGATAAAATTTGTTTTCCAGGAAACGTATTGGTTGGTCCAATCACAGTGAGGAAGCCTGAATTGCTCCCCCCTGATTTTGAAGAGTTTGTTAGCGATTCAGGAGGGCATGGATTTGTAATGGTTTCGTTTGGATCATATGTGGAATCAGTTCTTCATAAGGAGAAAATAGAGATGCTTGCTACAGCTTTTGGGAAGTTGAAGCAAAAAGTCCTATGGAGGCTTAAAGGTGAGTTCAAATGCAGCCTTGCACCCAGGTATCCTCCTCCTTCTGCGGCCGAGCACGAATTGGCAAGAGCACTGGGTATTAGGCTGCCTAAACGTCCATTGTTGACATAAACCTTCTTGAATTAGCACCCCACTCCCCCCTCCACCAACTCAAAATATACCCCTGGTATATCCATATACATTCAAAGCTTCCGTAAGCGGACACCTTCGGGAAGCAGAAAAACTGTCCGTAATTGAAACTGTCCGCTTACGGGAATGATTCTCGTAAGAGGAGATCTAGAATTCAAACGTGGTTTTGTCAAGGCCGGTGGCCGTATAGTAGAGCTGTCCGCTTAGGAGAGTGTCCAATCAGAGAGCTTTGACTGTAGTTCACTTTTGAAAAGGGCAGCGGACTTTGGCGAGAGTGAGACTGCGAACAACGTTTGGACTACGTTGGATTGCGGTTTGATTGAGGGTTTTATTATTATTTAGAAATGCAATGACTCGTGATCGAAATGAGCTATTTTGTATCACACTCACAGCAAAGCTCGGGTTACGGTAGTTATGGTAAAGTATGGCGACAGCCACGGCCATATTAATACTGTCCTTAAATTAAAATCATCACATGGAATTATTACTCTAATAAAACATTTAACGTTTCTAGATTATGTGCCCTCATCCCTCAGTCCAAACATCAAAGCAGTGAAGTGGTTACCTCAGAATGACCTACTGGGTCACAAGGACATCAGGGCTTTTGTCTCCCATGTTGGATTCAATAGTATGTACGAGTCTGCATATCATGGGGTCCCTGTGGTGGCAGTTCCCTTGTTTGGAGATCAGTTTGCTAATGCCCAGAAAGTGGAGCAATTTGGTCTGGGGATAGCTGTTAACCATCAAACTGCGAATGCTCAACAATTGTTTGAGACAATTGATCGAGTTGTATCGGATCCAAGGTAAACGAATATAAACTGTGCTTTACATCCTTGTGATATAATATATATTAGTTTATACTGAAACAGTGGATAGCATTGTTGGCGCGCTCTGATTGGCTACTGAAACTCGGAATAGCAAGTGACATTCATCTCCCAGCAATTTGCGCGCGAAAATTGTAATCGTTGACAGGAATAAATGAGTTAAAAAGCATCATTTTCGTTATATTATCTCACTGTTTCAGTATATACTAAAACAACTATTCACCTCAGTGTAGGTGGGTAGTGGTGGGTAGTGGTGACCACTACCCACCTCCACTTCGGTGAATAGTTGTTAATTATTATTAAAAGCATCCATCTCTGTTTTTAAGGTGAAACTTGAAAAAGAAAAACCCAGATATAACGAGTATAACGAACTTCCCGGTTTTAACGAACTTCCCGATATAACAAACCTCCCAGTGTAACGGACTTCTCGGTTTAACGAACCTCTCGAATACAACGAACATCCCAGTATATAACGGACCTCCCGGTTTGACAAACCTCCCGAATATAAAGAACTTCCCGATATAACGAACCTTCCGGTATAACGGACCTCCCGGTTAAACGAACCTCTTGGATATAAAGAACTTTCCGAAATACCGCCGGACTTGCCGATATAACAAACTTCCCGTCGATTCCCGATATAACAAACTTCCCGATATAACAAACTTCCCGATATAACGGACCTCCCGACATAACGAACCTCCCGGAATGACGAACTTCCCAATAAAACGAACTTCCCGATATAACGCTATTTCCGATATAACGAACTTCCCCGGATATAACGAACTTCCCGACATAATGAAACGTCTAATATAACAAACCGTTATGACGTAACAGACCTTCCCAACGAAACACCCAATATAACGAACTTTCCGATACAACTTACACAGCATAATAAAAAATGAGATAACTTACTTTTAGTCAGATCATTAAAATTGTTATTTTAGATTTAAAAGAGAGGCGACGCGAATTTCTCGGCTGATGAAAGACAGCCCACGGACTCCATTAGAGAAAACTGGTGATTGGATAGAGTATGTACTCAGACATGGTGGAGCCCGGCATCTCAGACCTCAAGTGTTTAACATCCCTTGGTATCAGTACTACCTGCTCGATGTCATTGCCTTCCTTGTTGCTATAGTTACCTTGGTTGTCATGGTGATAAAATTGGCATGTAGATGTCTGTGCCGCCTGTGCTGTAAAAAGAGTAGCAGCAAAGCCAAGAGGGAATGATTGACATGCGTGTTTTGCATTTGTCATGCATGTGTAACATGTTTCATGTGTGTGACATGCGTGTGTCGTGTGTGACGTGGCATGTGTTATGCATTTGGCATGTGACATGCGTGTGTAACATGTGTCATGCGCGTGTGACATGCATGTGTCATGTGTGACATGCGTGTGTATGCATTTGTCATATGTGAAATCGTGTGTTACATGTGTCATGCGTGTCATGTGTTACATGCATCTCAGTCATGTGTGTGACAGGCGGGTGCTATGCATTTGTCATGTGTATGATGTGTGACATGCGTGTGTTACATGTCTCATGTGTGTGACGTGTGAAGCGTATGTCATGTGTGTGACATGCGTGTGTAATGTGTGTGACATGCATATGTAACATGTGTCAAAGGAGAGAGAAGGCTAAGAGCTGTTTTTCGATTGGAACGCGTCTTACTGTGATTAATTTAAGAAAGTTAGGTCTACAACTTTGTACAACAGGAGACTCTAGGATATTTTCATGTACAAGATTAAGAATAACACTCTGCCTCGTACTTTATTATACTTGTTCAATACAACTTCGTCACACTACTATCTTAGGAATGTTGACTTCTGTATACCCCGTTTTAATACTGTGAAAAATGGCAAGCACTCGTTATCATAGTTTGGGCCTTTCCTTTGGTCAAAATTGAGTCACCGACTAAGGTCTCTACCTTCCATATACAGCTTAAGGAACGCAATAAGAAAGACAGACATTGCCACTCTAATCTAATTAGTAACTTATGTAGGGACTCTATTTGTGGGAACGATTTGAAATTACGAGCACGATTACCCCTGAATTGTACGACACGAAGTTCAATTAAATTACAGTCAAACCTCTATTAAGCGGTCACCCTCGGGGAATAGCCAACTGACCGCTTAGAGGTGACTGCTTAAAAGAGGTCAAGTTTACAGTAAATATGGGGAGCGATTTAATTCCGGGGATTTATTAAGTGACCGCTTAATAGAGGTTTGACTGTAATTGCATCAATAACAAAATTAAAAAAAGGTCTACCTGGACATTTTTTACACTCAAAACGTCAAGAGTATTTTCTATCATTTTGAAAGCAGGAGGAAAACAGCAAAAAAAAAATATTTAAGTGCACCTGATTGACACGCACACAACGTAGGTGTCCAATTACAGCCATCCAATTACACAAAATTTGTAATTGGATAGCTGTAATTGGACACCCATGTGACCACGCACCAATTACGTAAGAAATAGGCGTGTGGATGACCAATCACAAAAAAAATTTTAAGTGCACCTGATTGACACGCACACAACGTGGGTGTCCAATTACAGCCATCCAATTACACAAAATTTGTAATTGGATAGCTGTAATTGGACACCCATGTGACCACGCACCAATTACGTAAGAAATAGGCGTGTGGATGACCAATCACAATCGAAAATTTTGTTATTGATACGATTAAGTTTGTTTTATTATATTTAATTATTCTGTAGCTAGTCTTCCTTGATTAGTAGGGTACCTGTGCTCGGCTATAAATTTTTGAGACTCAAATAAAAGGAGGCATGTAAAGGCTTTTTGCGCCCCTTGACTTCACATGCTTTCCAAGCTCTCCAAAAGGAAATGGCTGCTATGCAGAACCTCCTGTCAATTTTTGCTTTTATTTCACAAACTGGGATACTACAGTGAAATACAATATGTCGACAACCCACTGTGTAAAACACTAGCTTATTATATGGCCACATTGTGACTCTGTGAGCGGGCAAGATGTAGCAAATCTTGTGCCCCGATTGGCTACAGAGCGGTCAAGATGGAGCTATCTTGCCTGCTCAGGATTGCCTGCTGTGTTCTTTCATTCTTTGGTGTTCTTTTGGTCGTATATAATAAATCCTTAATTGACCAAGCTTGTTCTGTCAAGATGGCTGGATATTGAATTTATAGACCTCAACTTTGTCTTGGTCTATAGAATGCAAAAAAAGGGAAAAAAAAAAAGAACTTGGCCAATATGGGCCAATATGGGCCCAATAAGGCATATACATTCAGGTATATATGTTGTAGTTAATTTTTTATTTCAGGTAATTTTTGTTTTTCCTTTGTTTCAAATTCATTAGCATATATTACCATACCCAAAAACAATGGAAAAAAAAAATTTACCTGAGATAAAAAATTAACTACAACATATACACATGTATATTGCATTTAAAATGACAGTTCCATATCGTCTTGTTAACAATAAAATAACAGCAAACTCAAAAAACATGAGAACACATGTTGCGGCATAACTTAATATGCCAATTCAGTTAATTGAGAACATTGAAAATCTATGCTATATATATAAAGTTAAAATTTTTAAAGCAACGACAACTGACTTGATTTTAAAAGACATGTTTCGACAATCCTTTGTCATCTTTAGTTTGTAACTTTAAAATTTCAAACTGAAGATAACATTAAAATCAAGTCAGTTGTCGTTGCTTTAAAAATTATTACTTGCTTGCTATTATCCAGACCCTTTGGAAATATATAAAGTTATAGGCAAATAAAGGTAACTTGATCACATACTAAAATAAAGATAACTAAAGATAATATAAAATAAGTTATAGTATGTTGAAACATGTCTTAAAAAAGTGTTCTTGTGTTTTTAAGTTTGCTAAAATGACAGTAAAATGACATCACAGTCAAACAATAAAAGACGTTTGATGAGTATGCGTTTGTAGGGGTTTTTACTAAAAATTAATTACTATTGTTCTTCTGTTGTAACTATCCTATCCTTTTCTTTCTAAAATGTGTGCTTTCTGGAACCTTTGTTAAAGTGCCTATGACAAAATTTTCAACCCGTTTTTATACTAAAAAATTGAAGTCCATGTTCCACTGATTCACAATTTTCCAATTTAAGTTATGGTCAAGCAACAAAAAGTATTTTTTTGGACGTCCAAAGTTGGTCAAAATGAAATTTTCGTGTCCTGGGGCCTGGAACTAGTATTAAAAGGAACAGAATGCACAATCACTGCAGCAAACCGTTGAGAATGGACGGATCTGGGTTTCCAGACTTAGGTCAGTATTAATACTTGAAGTGAAACAAAAAACAGGCAAACTGATCCTTATGGCAGAAAAACAGAAGAAGCAAATAACATGGTGACATTGTGCAAAAATGCCAAAAATGCGGTGTCGCTTTCAGGTGTTTCAGTATTTCTTGTAAACAAATCATTTTTTAGCTATATTTTTGCAGTTTTGCTCAGTTGGAAATGTCCTCTGCCAATGAATTTTGACTACCATGTTGACTACGAAGGTCTGCACAACTGTTGACGTCACAAGTCCTAATTTGCATATTTTGGCCGCGCACTGGTTGTCCCATATTTTTTGCTCAAATTGGCCAACTTTGAGGTAAGAAAAAAAAATAGATTGCACGCTTGACCATAACTTAAATTGGAAAATTATGAATCAGTGGAACATGGACTTTAAATTTTTAGTATAAAAAAACATGTTGAAAATTTCATTTTATAGGCACTTTAAGGAGACATTTATACGCCCTCATAAGTTGGAAAATCCTCCACGTCCATAACATCTTCGACTTTGTAAGATGGGAAGAGGCCATCCCCACCTCTTTTATGATTAACACCTTTAGAGTACCCATCCCAGTGATTACCAGCAATTCCTATGCGATCCCCGACATAAAGATTGATTTGAGAGTGGTCCTGAGACTTGTGGGGATAAATGGCTTGAACATCGTGGCCTGATTGACCACCAAAGTAATATATATCATCCAGCGATTGGAATTTCTTGGATGCATCAGGATGCGATGATTGCATAATCTCATAGGCAACACGGCATACCTTATAAATAAATTAATCAATTAATATCAAGAAAACAAGAGTTCTGAGAGTACCATAAAATCCTGGTTATAAGCTCCCCTCCCAGTTATAGACAAATCAGTTTGATAACAAAACATTATTCCAATTATACTCCATCCTATATATAAGCACACCACAGGTTCTTAACAGGAATTCTTTTTATCACAAATTTTTTTACTTGCCAACCAAAAAACCCTTAAAAGGTTGTCTAAGCCCAGGGCTTATAACCCGGATGAAACAGAATTCAATCGTGGTACCCTTTTCGCATTATTGAGCACATATTCTGGTCATTCTGAAATCAGAATTACGCCAACAAAACTCAGTTGTTTACATTCTCACACGCTAAAACCTTTCCAGGTACACATGATATAGACTTCCTTCCATATTTTATGAGCTGAGGAATAGGTACAATATTTAAGGGCATCATGTTTTTGGAATGGCCAGAACATGTTGTTTAAAATTTTAACATGCAAGGCCATATGCTTTTGTAACAGGGCCGTCATCTTTTTCCAGTCCTGTTAGCACTGATGTGGATGGCCCTGGTCTCATACTGGTATTTTGTAAATAGTTTTGAAAAGAACATGCGCATGGCCAGAACCATATGGGTTATACGATAAAGTGTCAAATTGCACAGGGATTGCTTATGCTGCATGCGAGAAGTTTGAAATATGAACTGCAATGCCATACCTGTGATGAAAAGGTGCAAACCAAGTAGTCGCATTCTGACAGCATCTGAATATCAAATACAAACCCATGAAGGGAGGAGTCTGAGTAGCGTGAGTTAAGCCCGGCAGATTTAGAAATTTCATTATCACTTATAAATTCATAGTTCTTGTATCTGAAATGGAAACAACACATTCATTAGAATGGCCCTGTCATATTAGCCCGGGGTGGAGGGGGGGGGGAGGGGATGCATCCCTTTGTAAACTCTGTACCACAAGATTAGATTTGGCGCGCTAGATGGGGTGGTGTGATCAATGACATCATATCATTATTTGTATTCTTATAAACAATAGTTCTTGGCCAATGAGTGAGCAGAAAATTTTACAGTTATGGTAAAATAAAAAATAAAATAACTGCTTTTGACTATTATTGAAGGAAATATGGTGTTTAGTGTTAAAAGGTATAAACACTTTGAAAGCCTACTTCTCCTTTGCCTCAGGCAATAAGTTTGAATCATCTGTCGCAAGATACACCCGTCTTTGGTCCACTGTTTGGACTCTCTCCAGTTTATTGTAGTACAAGTCTACCCAATACATGTACTCCTCAATACTGTGAAATGCTGCTTCCGTGTTTATTTTATCTGTCCGTCGTACTTGGACCCTAGAAAAAGATGAAATAAAATAAACAGTATCATATTAAGGATGTATCCAATTACCAACTCTTTACAGTATGTTCACAGTGAAATGTGCCCTTTCATTTACAGTGTATGTTCACCATACCATAAATGACCTAATAACCATATATGTCTACTTACATGTCTGCTTTCACTCTAACCTTACGAAGATAACCTAATATTTTAATTTCAGAAATTTAAACCCTGATTTATTAAACACCGCTGAACACTGTACAAATTTAATGAAACAGAAATATATTTCTTATTGGCAACATATACTTCAGCATTCTCAAAAAATATAATTTTATAAGAGTTTTAAGAACGATTATACCCCCTCAAATTATCTAGGCCTAACTAGAAGAGCATCTGATAGGAGGGCATTAACTAAATTACGTATAAGTAATCATAAACTTATAATCAAACTGGGCAGATACAACAAAATTCCCAGAGACAAAAGGCTTTGCCCAGTTTGTGGTTCAAATCAAATCGAAGACGAAATCCATTTTCTTTTCTATTGTTCAAAATACGCAACAATAAGAGATAATTTTTACAATAAAATACAGACTTTTATACCAAATATTAGTCATTTACCTGTAACTGAATAGGCCATTCCTGAGTTACATTATGCCTCATTGTCAAAGCGAGGCTTGGTGCACAACCTTTCATATGAAGATGAGTTTTATTTGCATTTCAATAAAAAAATATTTTCAAATGAAAGGTTGTGCACCTAGCCTCGCTTTGACAACGAGGCATAACGTAACTCGGAAATGGCCTATTGATCATAGAATTAATAAATTCTTCCATTTACTTCTAAACATGCAATTAATTAAATTTATTTCATCTTGTTTTGATTCTCGAGATTAAATTGTCACCAATGTAATTTAATTATTCTAACGTGAATATTATTATCATTTTTGTTTTCTTTCCTTTTGTTAGTTAGTTGTAAGCTTTTGTAACATTGTAAAATCTACAGTCATGCAAATAAAGCTAAATGTTGTTGTTGTTGTTACTTCACCGACCCCCACCCCCTGTGTCCAACTTCCCACCCCCCCTTCCTCCAATTCCGTCTCCATGAGTAAAGCAGGTTACCATTGCATATTGCAGGCTCAATGTATGCCAACCCTCCCCTCTCCTAGGCATTTTGCTCAACCGACCCCCATCTTTGCATCTAACTCCCCACCCGCTCCTCCCTCTACACAAAATGGGAAAGGCAGGTGATCATTACATATCACGGCTCAATGTTCGCAGCCAATCGACTATGACTCGTTCAACATTTTGTGCATTCATCAAAATTTAAATTCTCATTTCTTGTCCTTATACATTTCCTATAGAAGTAGTGGGGAGAAATTGTTTAATGGATATCAAGAGAATTCATCTTGTGTGATCATGTCCTTAATTCTCATGACCTTTTTTATTGATAAGGCATTGATATTACAAGGAGAAATTTGATGCTGATCACTCTTAGGGCTTAAAGGGTTAATCAAATGCTCCTGTGAGCCAACCCGTGAATAAGAAATGCTGTTAACGCGTAACGCAATATTGCGGTAAACTGACACTGTTCAATATTTTTTTAAAATTAAACGTAAGGACTTTTGACGAACGCAAAAAAAAAAAAAAAAACGGTACATTACTTTCATAATGTCCAGTCCGTTAAAAAAAAAAGAAGGTCCTGAGCATGATGCAAACCTGCAACTCCTGACTGCTGTTACATGCACCGTGCCACTAGGTCATGAAGACATTTTGTAATCAGAGATGGAAAATTTTATTATTTTAATGTAGATATGAGGTAAAATGCATATTAAATTGCGTGTCTCTATTGAAAAATCCATTTCAAGTCTCCAGATTGATTTTAATGTTTAATTAAAGGACTCCAAATACAAATATCAGAGCAGGACTTTCAAAATGTCCCTTTTTTTGGTGATCGACTATTCATTTGCCACGAAAGTCTTACGCACTGGTCAGTGGAATTACCAAGGAAAGTTTACATCTGAGTGATGGATCGAGCAAGCAAGCGAGTGAGTGAATTTGCCGTCATCTTTGATATCCCATTCATTACGCTTCACATATTCTCGGGTTAAAAGAGTATTTTGTAGTAAATATAATAAATATCCCTCTCTAACAAACAATACTGTGTTTCATAAAAGCCTGGGGTTTCATTAAGGGCTGGGCACCGGGCAAATTGACCGGCTGTGAGCACGATTTTGCTTGGCTGCTTTGAACATCTAAACCTTATTTTTTCGTCAACAAGTTAAATAATTTAGTAACTTGACCTTTTTGATGTGTGTTCTAAAAAATAAAGCATATTTTAATTAAAAAAACAAACAACTAAGTTCTTGCTTACAGTATTCACCTCCCATGGCTGCCTGTACAGAAGAAATGTGACAAACAACTGAAATTGCCCCACAATTTATTGCCAGCTTAGTGCTCTGCATTATGTTCTGCACGATGTCACTGAGTAGCAATTAAGTTCCACATGTGTTATGGCGACCGGAAAAAGGTCAAAACGATCGATTAAACAATATTTTTGTACTCAACCTCCACCAGAGTTAATTAAACAAACAAAATACAATGTTTCAAGCAACAGTAAGATGCTTAAGTTTGCACTTCAAAATGCAGGAAAATGCATCTCCAGGAGACTAAAATTTAAAATTTTCCTGGGGGGAAGGGGCACCCCCTAGAGGGTAAGGGCCTTCAGGCCTTCCAATCGTGTGCCCACCTGTTCAAACACATTGCCCTCCTGTTCAAAATCTTAATGAAACTCCTGAAAAGAGCCTTCCAAACAAGACAAAACAATTCAATCAATACTCTACTATGAAAGCCTTTGAATATCAATCATTAGCAAGAAGATGGTGAAATAAAATAGTGGTGAGGTTTATTCTTTTTCCTTTCAGCAAAAAAAACAAACAAAAACAAACAGAATAAATCAGAATCATGCGATTGCACCCTACACAAGTCATAGTACATGTAATTGGACTGACTGGAGTACAATTCTCGGAGTAATTGGGCAGGTTATTTCAAATTTACGGTGGCCCAAAAGTGTCACGGCAATTTCAATTTGCTCACGGCAGTTTCAATTTGCTCACGGCAACTTCAACTTCACTCACGGCAGTTTCAATTTGCTCACGGCAATTTCAACTTCGCTCACGGCAGTTTCAATTTGCTCACGGCAACTTCAATTTGCTCACGGCAATTTCAACTTCGCTCACGGCAGTTTCAATTTGCTCACGGCAGTTTCAACTTGCTCACGGCAATTTCAACTTCACTCACGGCAATTTCAACTTTACTCACGGCGCCCTAAGTGCATCGTGAGTTTATAGTTCATTTTTCAGCACACTGTTCATGGAAGTAGCACAACTTCCACAAAACATCTCACAGCTTCTTGATCATCCACGAACCTCAGTTCTTCTCGCCGGCAAAATCCCGCTCAACCTTATTTTAAAACCTTGTGTAAGATTAACACAAATTCTTATAAGCACTCTGGCACTCAGAAATATGGCAGAGGATATAATCAAGAAATGCGCACTGATCTATATAGCATCCATTCCGAACTTAAGAAGGAATGTGCAGGAAACGTAAGCGCTCACATTTAGAAATATCCTCAATTCAGCCAAGAGAAGAAAGTGCTAAAATTTTCAAATTATGTCTTCCAAAGAAACACACGCTTAGCTGCAAGCGGAAAGGATCGAAATTTCCATCGACAAAAGTAGCATGCTTCAGTGTTAAAACCTAGTCGACTTAGAAAATTTCGCTTTGTAATTTGTTATTACCACAGACAAACCCAATATTTTGTAGGTTTTTTTACTGATTCGCTTGAGAGAGAGCAATGAAAATTTCTGGACTTCATTCGAAACAGATCAACTACGGATCACTACGGCAGCTAGAACTCTTCGCGTACGTGACCTAGGCTTGACCTTGAGATCGCTTGCGCTTGTTATTATAAATTCCGTTAGAGCGTTGAAAGCACATTACTTTCGTAGAAGAGAGAAAAATAAGACAACTTTTGGGTTGATTCCACAGCAATCAGCACCGAAGAAGAACCTTCATCCATGCTCAACTGATTATTATAAGCTGTGTGGACTGTGTGACCCTTTGGGCGGATCTGTCAAGATCTGTCAACTGATAGCTATTTAGTTTACTTTGTAATCATGTGTAATTTTAGACTTAAAAAACCCTAGCGTGTAATCACTTGCGATCGGAGAGCATTAAACAGGATTGTGACAGTTCTCATGCGTCTGTTTTGTCGAGATCTTTAAGCTATTCATGACAGCTGAATGCAACTGATACTGACATGTCCCGAGGCGTATGATTACGGAATCGGGGAAATAACCGAAATGAAATCAAGACAAATCTACTATTTATAAGTGGGAAAAATCTGAGACCTTTCGGAGTACACAGAACGGCAGAATTGAAGGATTTTGCCCGATTCCACGGCGATAGCGTGAATTTGCATTGTTTCATGTCGGCCCGACGTTTTTGCCTGCGTGACATATCTCGCGACATAGCCCCTTTAATTGAAATTGCCGTGAGCGAAGTTGAAATTGCCGTGAGCGAAGTTGAAATTGCCGTGAGCAAATTGAAACTGCCGTGAGTGAAGTTGAAGTTGCCGTGAGCAAATTGAAACTGCCGTGAGCAAATTGAAATTGCCGTGACACTTTTGGGCCACCGTACAAATTGGACGGGCATGTAACTTAATTTATAGCATGTGCATGCAAGTGCACACCTGTTGCTAATAAGCATTGTACATACTGACTTAGCATGTATGTAGCCCAGTCAGTTAAAAATAAAGACAAAATATCGGCAAAGAGGATTTTATGTCTCATTTCCAGTTGTTGTTGATTATAAATTTGTCTCTGAAAGGAAGACAAAGGATGTTTTTGAAGGATTATACAGTACCTATTTTAAAAAACATTGCTGTTTAAAGGAACACTGTCACGGGTTGACATGCGCCGGTTCTCGTCCGATCACCGAAGTTAAGCCCTGTTGGGCGAGGTTAGTACTTGGATGGGTGACCGCCTGGGAATACCTCGTGTAGGTTCATCATTTTTCTTTCCTTTACTCCCTTTCATTTTTCTTTTGTTTTGGTTCCGTCAAGGAGCCACTTGTCCTGAGGAGGGCAAACTGAAGCCAAAGTCATGAAAACAGAGCATACCTTCGACGACATTCCAACGACAACAAATGGGCGACGAAGTCGCTGTCACTGGAAGCTTCATACCCGGCATCGAATTTAGCCTGAAGCCACGACCTAAATATCCGATTTTCCAAATATATTCGTTTGTGGTTTCTAGACCACGCTATCTTATATTCTGCTTGATCCTCGAACTTCCTCTTCCGTCCCGAATTGGTTCTTTTCCCTCCACCGCCGCCACTAGTCGACGCCATTTTGAAATTGACGGTTCAACATGAAAAATTCAGGCTGAACTTTTCAAGTTTCGATTCGAAAAACTCGCGCATGCGCCCTCGTGACAGTGTCCCTTTAAGAAATATACATATGTTGTAGGTTAAATTATTTTAGGTTAAAAATTATTTCAAACTAGGTTAATTTTTATTTTCCTTTGTCCCAGATTTATTAACATAATCTCAGACAAAGGAAAGTAAAAATTAACCAAGTTTAAAATAATTTTAACCTAAAATAATTTTAACCTACAACATAAACATTTTTTGTTTTCCTTATAAAATGACACAGTTTGGATGGAAACTTAATAAGGAAAAGAAAAAGGATATATTTCTTAAAGGGAACCTCCATTGTTATAACAAATTGACATTAAATTGTTGGAAATAAGTCTAAATTAAATTTTTTTTAAAAACAGGTGCAAATATAATTTTAGTGTACAAAATAATGGATATGAATATCACCTATTTTCGCTTTTAAACACGGACCCGCGCTATAAAAGGAACCTTGGCCTGGCCAAGTCGCCAGTCATTTCACACTTGACACGGAACTGTCAACATCACGTGCATCCTCTCGCCAATGGAGAACCGTTACCGGCGTGAAATTCAAATTTGGCAAGCTAAAATATTATATTCATGCTAAAAGGCGCATTAATTCAACTAATGTTTTTAGAACTTCGATTCTTAACAATAGCGGCAACCGTAACACGTCATAAATATTCAAAATGGTGGCGCGCGGGAAATTTAAAAGCGAAAATAGACCATATTCATATCCATTTTTTTGTACACTAAAATTATATTAATTTTTTGCACCTTTTTAATTTAGACTTCATTTCCAACAATTTAACATCAATTTGTTCTGACAATGGAGGTTCCCATTAAACAGAAATGTTCTTGCAAACAGGTGTGTGCACCTGGGCCGGTTGTTCGAAAGCCGATTAACGCTAATCGAGGATTAAAAGTTAACCGAGGATTTCATTTCTCTGTTTAAAAATGTTTTCAAAAGGTCATTTATAACTAGTAGTGATGACCAGTTCAAGTCAAAACTGAAGGGTAGAAACCTTTGGAAATTTTTTAATTGTTGAGTTGTTTAAGGAGGCTTGAAAGGGTTTTGTGCACTCATCATGCTTTGACGCATACGTCAGCTGATTTTCCTATCAAAAAGTAGCGTGCGCAGCTCACCGGAAATAAAAATACTGCGTAAAATCGCGCGAACCGGAAATAAATCGTGCATAAAACATTCCTCTTTATCTCAAAACTTTGCTCGGTGACCTACATGTATGTTGAAATTTTTCATGCAAGTAGCATTCAACTTTATCTAACATTTGAGACATTTTAGAAAAAAACTGTACAGTGGAATTTTTTTGAATCTTTAAAAGGCCTTTTTCGATTTATCTCGATTTCCACAATACAGATTTTTTTTCAAACTTACACAGGAGGTGAGGAATATTGCAAACTTTTAAAAACGCTTATAAAAAACATAGGTCACCGAGTTAGTTTAATTTAAAGATAGATTTAAAAAACTGACTTTTGAGGGGTATCTCTTTGGAGGGTTATAGTTACCATGACAACAGATAGACGTCATAAATGGTCTTGAAGGAAACTTTAACAACCATGTCATAAGCTTATCTACAATTTGTTTCAGAGACTAAAACTATAAAATTTTAATGTGTAATTGTTCTGACATGTACATAAGCTGTAAGAAACCCTTTCGAGCCTCCTTAACTGGATTCAAAATTGATGCATAATCCTGGGTTAGCTTAATCATGCTTTGTACAACCCGGCCCTGATTGATAAAACTTTGTCGGGTAAAAAGTATAAACCATTAAATTATGGTTCAAACTATTCGTTGGTTGAAACTTTTCAAACCACTTTAATTTTTATTTTGTTTTGTCCCAGATTCATTATCATAATCTGAGATAAAAGAAACTAGAAATCAAACTGTTTTCTTGAAAATTTTCAAACCAAAGAAAAACTAATTTAAACCACAACATAAAAAAGCTAATATTATGCACTTATTGACTGATTGGGAGGGCCGGACGGGAAAATATTTGGCTCGAGGTCATGGCGTACGGACGGAGCGCAGAGAGGTCCGTGCGCCATGACCGAGAGCCAAATAAGTATTTTATAATATGACTAGAAAGTCAAGAATAGTCGTGCAGTGCGAGGTCGCTTGAACTCGAGTGGGGCCGGACGGCTTTTTTCGGACCGGCTCACGTCAACCTGTCCGGCCCTTTTCACGTCACCTTGCGATTCTATTTTCTGTAGGTTCACGTCAGTGGGGCCGTACGGTCATATTATAATATGTACTTATTGACTAAGTGGGAGGGCCGGATGGGAAAATATTTGGCTCAAGGTCATGGCGTATGGACCGAGTGCAGCAAGGTCTGTGCGCTATGACCGAGAGCCAAATATTTTCCCATACGGCCCTCCCACTTAGTCAATAAGTATTTTATCATATGACCAATTTGGAGACCTTGCAATTTTAACGCGCGAGGCTGTCCGCTTTTGTAGGAGGGCCGTATGGTTTTTTTCCGGCCTGCTCACGCAAATGCGTACGGCCCTCATACGGGACTTTCATCAATGGTTTTGCAAAGAAAAGGTTCACAGGGCCATACGGGTCATATGATAAAAGAATGTATTGTTATTTTCTCCAAAACATTGATCTTTCATTGTTCCTGAGAATTTGACTCAAGATCTCAATATTTGAGCAGTACATAAATAATTCATCAATAAATGTCAGCTCTTGAAAGCTACATAAACAGTACAGTGAATGTTAAAATATTTTTTGTTTTGCATTTTTAAGGTGGTGCCATATAGTTATTGGCCAGTCTTCAAAATAAAATATACATGATCTTATTGGTGTCTTTCGAGAGTTTTGTTTTGCGATATTAGGCATAATATACACATACATGTAGCTTAAGCTTTCTCCTTTACAGAGAAATCTAATTTGGCAGTCTTGACTCATTACCAGGGCAACCACTGATTGAGTTGTTGGGCTTGTTGTTCAAGGCTAGGAAACCTCTGGAAGGCTTTTCTCGGTTTTTACATGCGCTAGTGCTTGCGCAATTTTTGTGCCCATGTCTTGTGCGCCAAAAAACTGTATGGAGCCACCTTAAGCATCCACAATATAAAGGCATAGAAATTAAAATTTGTTTTTTAAAAGATAAAAGAATAACTTCTTACCCGACAATGGGGGTCTTGAAACCAAGTAAGGATTTTTTCTTATCCATTTCATCTTGAACGTCCGGCTGGTAACGAAATAAATATTTTGCAAACTGTCCAATCCACCAAACGAACGGATGACCGTGAATTTTTTCTATTCTTTCAGCTAAGTCTTTTGGTACTGCTAAAGGCATGTATTTTGGTCGAGGAAATAGGCTATCTACAATGGGCATTAAAATATTTTGTTGAGTTTCTGAGGCAGTTCCGCTCCAGCCGGCTACATTCCCATGGTGACTTGTACAAGTTTCGCTAACTGGCTTAAAAATACCGCTCCAACCATTAGGCGAATATCTCCAACCACTGGAGTCTATAATGAGCGTTCTTTCAAGACCATAAGCAACTATAAAACAGTACATTAAGTGATGGACTTGACAACCATATCCGCAGCCTTTGTTTATTTGACATACGAGCTTCTTCGCCGCATTACAGTCTTTTGGATGTTGTAGGTAATGAAGCCTTCTTTGAACCAGATCGCCAAGGGACTTATGCTCTTTTTCAGACCACTCTTTCTGGCCATCGATCGTCTTCAAATTCTCAAAGTTTACAGACAAAACATGGTGCATGTCTTCCACTGTTCCCATCATTTGCCGGAGTTTCGATTTCACGTTGTCGCTAGCGATCTTGTTAACTTTGCTGACTTCTGAACTTATGAAATACCATAATTCCTTCAATATCTTCTCTGCTCTCCTTCTTGTAATAACAAATTCTCTGCTAGGTGGCGTTAATCCATTGGACGATTGTTCAGGCTCATGGTTCCGTTTTACAAGCCCTATTGATGGTGGTTTTGATGATGGCGACACACTAACAGATTTCTGTGAATTCAGCTTTTGTTGCAGTTCCAAATTCTTCTTTCTAAGTTCTGCAACTTCGATCTCCAACTTATCTTTGAGACCCTGAATATCCGCCAGTTTCTTTCTAAGGATATCGTTTTGATTCTGTAGCAACTCAATTTGTCTTTCTTTCTGCAGGACAACGGCCACGTTTCGATTTGAATCCTCGACTACTGACAAAAGCTGCCATCCCATATAACCAAGAATCAGTAGCCATATTGACACGAGGACGAAGATATATTTCCAAGTTGCTCGTGTCATCTAGCTTGTAATTGTAAAATGCCACGTTGGTCCGACCAGGAATCCCAAAAAGCTAATACTACTGTACAAGCTCAAAATTTTTATAACAGAGCGTGATGCCGGTGTGATGAACAGGCAATTATCAAAGAAGCCCTAAATTAAAGTTCATAAAATCAAAAATGTTTTCGAATAGGCCAGTCAACACACAGCAAGTCATCCATCGAGATTCAATAAGCTCAGTTCATTTCTCTGCCGTGAAAATGGGAAAACTATTTCCCTTTCACGCAATTAATGATTCTTCCAGGCACCAACTACAAATCGTTGCGATCGCAAAGAAGCCTGGGTTTGAGTAGACACGAATAATCTTCGGAAATCTTCGAAATCAAACGATGGATTCCGAACTTTTATCGGGGACTCTTGTGGACCTTTGGATGGGTCACAATTAATTAAGTGTTTAATTCGAACGCTATTTGACCTATTTAGCCATTGAACGAAGGCTACTAAGTGAAAGAGTTGGAATTATATAAAAAAAACAACACATAAAATGCACGATCGTAATATTGTTTTTTTTTTTTTAAAGTGACACAAGCTAAACGGCAAAACTGTTTCTTACTGCAAAAAAGACGAAAGAAAGAAAAATAAAACAGAGACAGAAGCAAATAAAATAAAAGTTAAATATAAAAGTGTTCAATATTTCACTTTTCAAAACAAAGCTTCTTTATTTTTATTTTTATGTTTTATGTTTGGAAGGATTCTGACCGAGTTCTCCCTAAAAAAAAAAACTAAAAGTTGAATAAATAGCTTGAGAAATCCATCAGTTCAGTTCTTGCAAAATTTTAAGCTAAACGGCTAGCACTACAATTTATAGGGGTTCAAGAAACAAACTTTTGACGGTAAAAAATATTTAAAAGGCCTCAAAATTTTCAGCGATTTCCGTGAGGTTTCACAACCCCCTTCCATAAAATACAGTTGCCTTGGATAAAAATATTAGTGGGTTGAGAATGCACGTTTTCCTTCAAAAATCGTGACCGAAACCACAAAAAGGCCGCTCTCGCTTGTCATTCGCAGGTCATTCGGAAGCTTTTATCATTTTCGGCTGTCATAATTTTCAATCGAATCTGTGTCGTGATTGGCTGTCGCTACCGAATTGGAAGCGGCGTCATTTAGTGACACGTGCTCGAATCACGAGGGACGGCTTCTGATGGCGAAAGGAAACAGAGAAACTATGAGCGACGAAGAGAAGGAAATCGACATTGAAAGCGATGATGTAAGTTGATTATTGCATCGTGATGGCTTTGGAAGTCACGCAAACATAGTTATTTTTCGAATCTGTTTGATATTTTTTCCAGGAGGGAGCTGAAAATGGCGAGGAAACGCAGTTCATGTCGCAGGTATACCCTATGTTTTGGTGTCAAATTGCGCGTGCAAGCCATCCACATGGCCTTCGTTTGAAAACACGTGTTTATGTTTTGAAGAGCTCCATTTTTCCTCGATCCGTTTCTAAGTGATATTTCTTGACCGTCGAGAATCAAAGGAATGAGTTTTTCGTTTCAGAAGCAGATTTGAACGGATTTTCCCCAGTTCCTCGGCGTCACGCCATTATGGAACTTTGCCCAAGTTGGTTTTCTGTGTTTGAATATTTTATGAGAAATGCATGTCCTAATCGATCTGCTAAGTGGATTTTGCTTGGTGATCTGGTTTCCACTGTAACCAATCTATGTTTTGCTTTATTTTTAGGCTGACAAGAGGGCCCATCATAACGCTCTAGAAAGAAAGCGACGAGATCACATTAAAGACAGCTTTGCTCATCTCCGAGATTCCATACCTTCGCTACAAGGAGAAAAGGCAAGATTATGAAAGCTGTTCTTTACGTTATTTGTTTGTCGAATGGTACTAAATAAGCTGGTATCTGCGGCAGAATGAAATACTTTACACATTATTCGCTTTAATGTTGATCATTTAAAGTTCTCTGGATTCCAGTGCAAAAAAAGTTTCTTTGAACAGTACAGTACAGTATTCTGATCTGAGCTAAATTTATATAAGCTTACTATTATATTAGATCGACTATTAACCTCGGTAAGAATATTAATCACCACTTTGGTTTTATGTTCATTATGCATTGTGAACCACATAAAGTCAGTGGTTTATAAAGAGTCCAATGTAACTTGCATTATGCAAATATCAGTATTTATTGACTGTGACAGACCTGCCCAGACAGACAGACATAATAAGTATTTACTTGTCTGAGCATGCATGTCATTGATAGCAGTTGTTATTGTAAGGCATTATGTTGTGAGTGATATGGGTTTTAGGAAAATGTCTCACCAGTTCAGATTTTATTTTAAATTATTGCTCTTGTAATTAAGCAAGTACATTAAGTACATTGGTACATTGTGTTGCTCCTGAAAATATGCATACTTCCACATGTAAAGTTTTTTGGGGTTCAACCCCCCCCCCCTCCCCCCCCTCCCCCCCTCCCCCCCCCCCCCCCCCCCCCGGACCCCTATGAAAATTCCTTTCAAAACTTTGGCTTTCAAAACCCCTGAGTTCCAGATGGGATTTAAACCCACAACTTTCCGTACTCCGGTCGCATTCTCTAACCACTGAGCTACTGAGAACTCAAGTGATGAGCAACAGTCAAATGTGGACTACTGTATGTATGACACACAGATTGGATTAAGCAACCACAAGTATGCCAGTGAACACACTAATCAACTGCATGCAGTTGAAGTTCACATAGAATAAACTCTAAGAGTAAATATATGAATGATGAGTGTGGAGGAGAATTTTAAATCATTCAAAACAACATAATATACCTGCCAACTTTTTCCGAGTGATAGGCGTGAGAATTTTTCCGTGGAAGTGCCAGGATTTCCGAAGACAACCCGATATATTCCGAATATGTCCGAAGTCAGCCGAAGATGTTCCGAAGAAAATGTTAAGAAAATATTCCGAATATGTCCGAAGTTATCCGAAGATGTTCCGAAGAATTCGGAAGTTGCCAAGGACCTCAGACCACCGTTTAATGACATCCAGCTATACCTAATTGTAATGTTCAGAACGATAAAAACCTACAAAAACATGCCATATTTTCATGAACGTAACTATATTTTTAATTGGATCATGCAATCAGTTAAGGCTGATAGCTCAAATCTGTAAGTCAGGCGTGAGAAACTGCTCCATAGGCGTGAGATCGGAGTTTTGGACTCGCAGGCGTGAGACTCACGCCTAAGGCGTGAGACTTGGCAGGTATAACATAATTGCCTAGAGCCTTTTTTCTCCTGTTTTCGTTTAGTTTTTGACAAAAACAAGTACAAAAAATTGAGTTGGTGTCGTTTAAAACGGCAGAAACAAAGTGATGTAGCTGTATATATTATGACACATAACGTATAGGTTACTATTTTTAATTAAAATTGATCAATTCATTTCAACAGGCATCAAGAGCTCAAATTCTCAACAAGGCAACAGATTATATCCAGTTCATGAGAAGAAAGAACCATTCTCATCAAGTAAGTACCGTACACTGTTATTTTATCATCCTGTTAAAAGAAGGGTTTCATGGTTTGGTGCATGTGCAAGCTATGACGTAACCTATTTAATTTCATTGTTTAGGCCAATCGGAAGCAAGTAGATAACTCTGGCAGGAAATTTGCCCGTGCAAATGTCACGGTCAGTTAGCTGATCGAATAGATGATTATTCATACCCATGTGCGCCATGAAAACCACCAGAGTGTAGCCTTAATCCTTTGGGTCAAAGGTTTTATTCAGTGTTGACTTTGTCGGTGTAATCCATTGAAATTTTCTCTGAATTTTGGTCATCCTTCGCTTTATTTGGACTAATTATAGTAATGTGATTATTGAAGTAAATGTAAGTGTTTTTTTTAACTGATAAAATTTGTAAGAAAGCGAATAAAGCATTTTAATCTGTGCACATGCACCGAACCGTGAAACCATCCCTCTAAGTAATGATCGGCATAAGAAGGATAGGGCTGAACAGCAATGCACACTGAAATGTCAACTTTTTTCGTTGTTACAACTAGTGATCTCATTGGCCTAGACTCAAAACTTTGCTTAAAAGTTAAGGTTCAATGTGCATTTTGTCTAATTTTTTTAAGGTTTGAAGTAATTTGAGACCCAGTCGCACAACATGCAGGTTTTAAAAGATATTGTATTTGGGGAACTTCATCAAAGAAGCAAAATTATTAGCTATTGTCTTCTGCTATTCTGATTGGTTAAGCACAAACAATTCCTAAAATTGATGCAAATGGTTTTCTTTATTTTTATACTGAAATATAATTATGAACCATCAGCCCCTCCTCTATTCTTGAAACCAAAGATATTCCATGTGGAAAAGAGCCAATGCCGCAGAACAGTGAAGTTTACTATAGGGGAATCTTTGTTTACCATTTTTGCCTCATTAGCATATGCGCCTAGTTTTGTAACCTACCTACAAAAATCAACACTGAATATTTAAAGGGCATAGCACAATTAGCTTTCTCTGGAAATTTGTGCCTGATATACTAGATACACTTAGTGCAATGCTGTTTTATAAAATCAAAATTTTACAAAGAATGTATTGGCTCATTAGCACTTTTGCAACCCAACAATTTTGCAGTTTTTAACAGCAGATATTTTCTTAAATATTGCATGAAAAAAGGTAAAAATTGCATAGATTACTAAGTTTAACAAGCTCTTTCAACTTTTGAAGTCAATTCATATTCAGCATGATGCCTTCTCTATGTAAATTTGTATGCTAATGAAGCAAAATGTAAACAATGACGTCAGTAAAGATCGCCCTATAGTTCTTGTGTGGAGCATTACTTGAATCAGTTTATATTAATTTTGTTCTAGTCATTTTGGTTAATGCAGCACTTAATCAGTACAATCCTTTTGGCATTAAAATGTTTTACCATTGATAGTAGGTACATGTAGCATTACACAGTGGTACATGTGTAGCATAACCATAAAGTCAGGGAAGAATCGAGATTTGTAATAATATTGATTGTTTTTCTTTTTTAGACTGACATAGATGACCTTAAAAGACAAAATGGTATTCTTGACCAGCAAGGTATGATCTGTGATAATAATTTATGTGACCTCTCACACGAAAACATTACTAACAGATATTATAAACGTATGGCTACTGAATGGATGAAAAACAGGTGGCTGAGCAGATCAAAATTAATGGTTACCATGAACAGCTGAACAGCTGAAGAAAAAATTTGAATGGGTTTAGTTTAATGGCTTAATGACAGAAATTTTTTTGAATGGCTGGCTGTGAATGTGGCTAAAACAGCTGTGGAAAAAGTTTGAATGCTTACAAGCTTACATGTATCCGATAGATAGTGATTGCTGCTCTGACGCTAGTAAGAAAAGTTGTAATACTAAGTTGAATCCAGAGTGGACTTTTAATCTTAAATTAACAAGTTTTATAAGAGCTTATTTTGTATTCTGAAATTTTCAATGCCCTCCCCGCAAGTTTTTTGTGTGGACTTTTCCACCCCTATTTCCATGGGGATGAAATTTGATCCCTATTAACATACTGTACCTTGAAACAAGGGTTTCAATGATATTGTTTTCGGCATGCATAGTGCATTTTGTTAGCTTGTGCAATGCATTCTGGTAACTTACACAGTGCATTCTGGTAAAAATAGCTGCAAGTTTAACCCTCTACCTCCCAAGAGTACCAAAAATCAAAATTTGAGAAAAATCCAAAATTTCATTTTGTACATAAAATATTGAAAAACAAATGGTATCATGCAAAAGTACTTCCGAAGAGGTTTCATTTGAATGGTAACATCATAGGATTTCGTCCCCAGACTCAAAAGTTAGAACTACACTACATGTCTCCATAATAATTATGGAGACATGTAGTCACTCCCAGAGTCAATTATTGACTCTGGGAGTGAAAAAATTAATCAATTTACAGTTAAACCAGATGTTCCCTTGCACGCAACTTTGCCACGCAATGTTGGTAATTTGATCGTCAGGTTGCTCGAGCAAGTTGCAAATGCTTTGGGAAGATGCCCCGCCAAATTCCTTGCCGCAGTTCCTCGTGTCATGTTTTCTGAAGGTTCTCTTGTGTTAATGATTCTTCCGGTCGAACGGAAAGTTTCTTACAAGTGAGTTGTAAATCTTTCTTTAAAATATCACCGACCGTTGAGCGAGCGGGAAGAGTTACTGCTGTACAAATGCCATTTTCAATAAGGGCTTGCTGAATATCCTGGTTTAAATGTCTTGCAATATTGAACAAATTCTACAACATGTGGATCGAGTAGAAACGGACCGTTCTTTTCCGCCAGGTTTACCTGGAACCGCGGAGCCAATTTGCAGAAATCGATGGACAAAATTCGAAACAGTGTAATGCAAAATACGTTATCTAAGTTTATAACCAGATGACCATAAAGCAACCACTTGCCCTCTCTTTGGCAGCGATATCATGTCACTTCGATGTAAAAATGAAGAAGCCATGAAATCCACCCAGAAAAGTCAACTTGTCGAATCTTCTGCGAAAACAAATGAAAGCAACTCTGCCGAACAAACTTCCCGAAATGTTTGCAACTTGCTCGAGCAACTTGACGATCAAAATAACAACATTGCGTGACAAAGTTGCAAAGTCGCGCGCAAGGGAACATCTGTTTTGACTGTAAGATATTTCCTGCCTTTCTACCTCAAGCTTATTTATCTTAAAATCCAGATGAACTGCTGCTCACTTTAAATTCAATGTTAATTGAAGGGGTGCCTGGAAAAAAGCACTTAGTGACTTCTGATAAATTGCTAGATTCTCATTCCAAATTGCCTTGTATTCCCTTGTAAAACACTGGGAGAATTTGGTGTCAAAAGTCACTTAGGGCCTTATTCCACGCACCCTTTCAATTTTGTGTTTTTGTCACAGTTCGAGCACTGGAGAAAGCAAGAAATTCTGGGCATTTAAGTATTGATGTCACAACTGCACTTTTGACGACAACAGACAACCTGCTTAGTACATCACCAACAGGAGATGGATTGCTGGAGGGAACACTGAAACAGGATCCTAGTTCACCTTTGAATAATAATGCAGAGATAACATCAGATGACGAGTATAGCAACAGAGCAAAAAGAAGGAAGCGTGATGTTTAACACAGCATAACTTGTAGCATCTATATATACATTTAACCTGTTAGCAACTGTACTTAGCTTAGCGCAAGGGTTTTTTATGCTATTTAGTAAATACACCTTTTACTTCCGTGAGTAGCTCACGAACAATGCCAAATTTCATTTTGTAATACACACTGAAAGCATCATAATAATAATAGGGAACAAATGCTCTTTCAAAAATTATGGGTCACAAAATTTTACTAGAATTTTACGTCTTGCAGTCTTTTTTTTTTTGGCAGGTGTTTTGTGTTGTGGATGTTATGACCACTAAATAACAGCAATACCCACACCACAACACAATAGCTAGCCAACAATAATTTCCACAACAACAAGAAATACTCCGTTTTTTGAGTGGCTTTCCACCTCTTGGAGTCTCGATTTTTTCATGAAGCAATTTCAGAGTCTTCTCAGTCTTGCATTTTAAAGAGCTAAGTCTCAGGTTCTCAAAAAAAAATGGTCTTGAATTTAACATTTGCCACCCTTGTTATATTCATAGGATCATGCAGTACTGATCAACTCTGCTTTCATTTGAAAGGTTACCGTAATAACACTATAGGCCATTAAGACTTATTAGAAAGTAAGAACAACACAAAATGCCTCTGGGAGAGAGATGGTTAAGGTGGCACCAAAGTAAGGTTTGGTAAAAGATTTGTTAGTTCTTTCCAGCTGTATAGTGAAGTTAGCCCATGCCCTTTTTGACACTGTTTTGCTACAGTAAAAAAAAATCAAAATTGGGCTAAAAAAATTTAAATTACTTAGTTACTTATTAAAAACTATTCTAACAGATTGCATTCATTAGGTCAAAGCAGATTACAAAATAGCAGTCAGTATTTAACTTCAGCAGTAAGAAGGATAACAAAGGTTAAACCCTTTAGCTCCAAGAGTATCAAAAATCAAAATTTAAGAAAAATCCCAAATTACGTTTTGTAAACTATGGAAAAACAGTTCCATGCAAAAGTACTGCCGAAGAAGTTTCATTTGAATGGTCACACCATAGGATTTCATCCAGACTCAAAAATTAGAACTACACTACTACACCTGCCAACTTTTTCCGAGTGATAGGCGTGAGAATTTCCTTGTGGGAGTGCCAGGATTTCCAAAGGTGACCCGACCAAATCCGAAGAGAACCTGATCTATTACGAAGATGTCCGAAGGTTTCCGAAGATGTTCCGAACCTCAGACCTCTGTAATTTTTTGTAGGTTTTTATCGTACTGAACATTACAATAATTATTGTAATGTTCAGTACGATAAAAACCTACAAAAAAATGCCATATTGTCATGAACGTAACTATATTTTTAATTGGATCATGCGATCAGTTAAGGCTGATCGCTCAAATTTGTAAGTCAGGTGTGAGAAATTGCTCCATAGGCATGAGTGGGCATGAGATCAGAGTTTTGGACTCGCAGGCGTGAGACTGACCCCTAAGGCGTGAGACTTGGCAGGTCTACACTACTTGTCTCCATAATTGACTCTGGGAGTGAATGGGTTAATTAAGCATCTACAAAATATAGTTTATGTTTTTTTTTTAGCTCCATTAAGTTAAATAAGGAAATGAATCATTGCCTCTTATGACCACAAGACGTATATGTAAGTGCCAGTCTTGCAAGCTTTACTTGCCTTCATAAAATCATTAGGCTTTCATTTTTTTATTTATTTACAGTGTACATTCAACTGTTGTAAATCAACTTCATTATCACCATATACATAAATAACAAAGGCAACTGTAAACTTTCTCCAGTTTAGATTACCAGCCATGCTAGCAGTCAGTTTGGACATCAATATACATCTTGCTAGATGATATAAAAAAGTTAGTATTTCTCATACTTTTATTATTTCAACATTTTATCAAAGAACTATATATCTCTTGAACCAGTAGACTGCTACTGTGTAGGTCAGTCTTACCTCTTTCATTTTCAAGAGTGATCAATTTATATTTTTTGTCACACTTAAAAGCTGAAAAGTGATGGAAAAACCAAAAATGTTCAACAGAGGGGTACATTGTCTTGTTGTACCTCAAAGTTCTAATAATCATTATCTACTAGTAGTTTCTCCTTATATTATCAACATATATATTGTTAAGCAGACGGGATAAAAAATTCATTAACAACCTGGGGAAAACTGTCTTCAAGTGTTAGTGATCTGGACAACTACGTTTTGTAGTTTTTTTGGTTAATTTTTATGTGTGATTTCACAGTTGGTTGTGATTTTTAAGACAAAGAATAGTTGAAAAAAATAATGTTTAATTTATGTAAAAACAGAAAGGATAATTTGTCTGTTGAAATAACTCAGCTACTGGTATTTACTTGTCAACTCTTACACAGCTGTTATTTAGGTTGTAACACAACTCAGCAGTTTCTTGGTGTTGTGGATGTTGTGATCACAAAATGACGTAACACAATACATTAACTTTAACTTCTAAGAGTGCCAAACATCAAAATTCAAGAAAAATCCTAAATTTCAATTTGTAAAATATTAAAAAACAAATGGTACCATGTAAAAGTACTGCCAAAGAGGTTTCATTTGAATGGTCACACCATTGTATAGGATTTCATCCACAGACTCAGAAGTTAGAACATTTCATGTCTCCATAATTGACTCTGGGAGTGAAAGGGTTTAAAAGATAGGAATAATAACCACACCATGCATGTCGCAAGAATTATTAACCAACAGTGTCTGCAGCACCAAGAAATACTAAATTTTCATTGGGGAAAAGCATTGTGGATACAGTAAACTCTTACGACGGACACTCCCGTAAGGCGAACACCTCTCTAATGCGGATACCTCTCCAAGATGGAAATAAATTATTGGCTAGTTCTGGACGAATTTCACTTGTTCATATGTGACTAAACTCTATGAGATGGCATTTTTCTAAAGTGGATAGCTAAAGCTGATCCTGAAGGTGTCCTGCTTAGAAAGTTCACTGTTTATCAAAAGATAACAGCTATATATATGAGGCTATTTATATTATTTCATTTGATTATGTACTTAAATTAAATTAACTTGGCTTAAACCACGAAGCTTGATTCATTATTTTCTGTTATCATTCAAAAATTTTAGAATGTACTTACCGGTAATCATACGCTAGCAAAAGTTTGGTTTTATAATAATGAAATTATGGTATGTTTTTGCAATACATGACAGTCAACTCTTGCTACAGTGGACACTTTATGAACTATGTTGTGGTGTCCATTATAAAACATTAAAAACAAAATGGTACCATGCAAAAGTACTACTGCTGAAGAGGTTTCATTTGAATGGTCACACCATACGATTTCATTTCAAAAGTTAGAACTACACTACATGTCTCCATAACTGACTCTGGGAGTGAAGAGAAAGTGTTATATGTTGTTCCTGCCCATAATATTGGGGCGACTGTAATTGGAAGGGTGTCCACAAATGCACTGGAGTTGACTGTGTATGTCTAATTTATTGCTTTTCTATATGTACATTATGTAAATTATTTCCTTTGTGGGTTTCAAATCAAGAGCATACAAGAAACAAGTAATGGATAATCAGGTATTGTTGTTAAAAACTAAATGCAAGCAATGATTGTGATTATCAAACTGTAAGTAATGTAACAGGAACTATAAGTGTTTGGGAAAAATACTGTTTATCTGTTTTAGTATCAAATGTTTGTTTTTCTTTGAATTAGAAACCAGTTGCAGATGTCCCCCCCCCCCCATCTTGCCAAATGGCCCTCCCCCCTACTACTTGTCCAACCCTGCTTGCCAACAACAGTCCAACGGAGTACTTCAGCATAAAAGGGAGCCCTTCTTTAGGGGGAGAGGGGAAAGCTAGGCTCTCTGGCCAACTTGAAGGAGGATCTGAAAAACAGAATCGAAAATTCTTAGTCAAAATCTACTCTTCCCCCGTCGCTTCTTCTTTTCCCTACCCCACTCCCCATCTTATCACTTCAACCATGTCCTTTCTTGTTGGCTGTCTTCTCGCCTCAGTTTCCCTGTGAAACGTTGTAGGCGAAAAGCCTGGGTCCAAAAGTGTGGGCGAAAAAAATGGCGGACGACGAGAAGGCTGCAAATGGCGAAATGACAGAAGAAGAGGTGAAGGCGGATGGATACAAATTAAAGGCAAACGAATACTTTAAAGGTATGATTTGATAGTCCGAGATGTTTCAGTCGTTTTGGATCTTGAAAAATTAATCTAAAGAGGAATTGCAAGGTGTGTTTTCTGAAAAATGTGGTGGAACTGGCATGATTTCGCCCGCCAAGCCGGCATTTTTGTAAGGGCAGAAAACCTTAATGTTTTCACTTTGACTGTTTTATATAAAACCAAAGGTAAGTCTTGAGGTTTTAATTAATAAAGGACATCAGAATTCGGTGAATTATTCCGCATGAAATAACTAATTGGTGCAGCGCTCCACTCGATGTGTGTCTCAGATTCATTGTAAAATTAATACAAACTTTATACTAGTACTGTTTACGCGATAAGCAGACAAAATATGCTCTTTTGGAGATATGAAATTGGTACCACGAGGGAAGAGAAATGTTAGCTCCATCTTCAGATACGATAACATGAAGAATACAGTATATTTTTGACATTGATCTAATTAGATTTGCGGCGACGAATTAGCAAAATTATGTTAATCCTTCTGGTATTGAGCTTGAAGATTTGTAAACTATGCAGACTTTGCTGGACATCTATGAACAAAGGGTCCTTGTCACTTAACCATACATTTAAATGTTACACTCAAGCAGTCTGTTGCTCGATATCTGTTTTCAAAACAAAATTGAAGCGATTTGATGATTGCATACGGTTTTCTACCTTCTTGGCTTTTGAATTCTGGCCAATTACTTTAAAACTTAAGTGAATTTTGAAAATCCCTGACATGGTTTTGGAGGGCAATGTCTGCTTAATATCATGCAACTACCAGTAGTTTCATGGAGCAAAAACTAAAAATGATGGTCCAGTTTTGTGAATTAACCCACGTGCACCCTAGGGCATGTTCTATTGGGGACAACCATTTCAACCTTAACCACGAAAATTTAGTTTTATCGACTGAGTCGATAAGGTAAATTGACCACCGTAAAAGGATTCAAATAGCTGACGTTTCGAGCGCTAACCCTTTGTCGGAGCGAATTGACTCGATTCGCTCCGACAAAGGGCTAGCGCTCGAAACGTCAGCTATTTGAATCTTTTTACGGTGGTCAATTTACCTTATGGACTCAGTCGATAAAACTTAATTTTCGTAGTTCATCCCCCACCGACGCAGCACCACAGTTTCTCTAGAAACTAACCCCATTCAACCTAAACCAGTTTTGGTTGATTTGGTTGAGGTGCCCCAATAGAACACTTTCCTGACTTTTTCCTGGTTAAATGCAGTTTACAGTGCTGCTACTGTTACCGGGGCCACCTTGACAAAGTTAACCAATCGCAAAGAAGAACGGGAACAATAGATTCCAACATTTTAATGTTAAAATTTCATTGTTCTGTACTCGACATTTCATTATTCAAGTCGCAAATTTTGGAATCTATTGCTCCCGTTCTGTTTTGTGATTGGTTAACTTTGTCTAGGTCGCCCCGGTAACAGTAGCAGCACTGTAACCAGGCATTCTTTATGTAATGGCGGCCAGAATCCGTAAAGTTGCTGCCCTGGCCCTTGCCGTATCCGAAGTGGTAGAAGACAAAATTCCATTTGAATTCGATGTTGATGGACTTGATTGATTTGATTGATTAGTGCTGCTTTTTTTAGAAACTAAGCGCATATCTGCCTCTCGTATAATCGGTTGTGTTAAAGATGTTGTGTCCAATTTGAACGCCACCATGTTTAAGCGATTTTTTTGCGAAAATCATGCAATCACACACAAAATGATTACGACACGGCTAATGACAAGCGAAAATTGTCATCCGCTAAAATGCCAGCGGGCGCTACTCATCGTTTTCAACCGTTTCAACCAGGTTCTGAGCTGGTTGAAAAAGTTGATCAAGTTGCCCAAACCAACCAAAAAACGTTTTTTTTCCAATAGAACACAAAAAAACCCCGACCAAACCCAAACAACTAAAACCGGTTGTCTCCAACAGAACACGCCCCTAGTGTACAAAACTGTTGATAAGCATCTTTAGTTAATGACGGACTGGGTTTGGATAAATTGCAACTTGAAAAAGTTAGCCTAACTTTTTGTAAGTTCTGACATTTTCTTTTCCAAAATGGGCTAGAGCAGACCATGGTTTTTTCTTTTTTCAAGAATTCGTTGAATTCTTTTTCTTGGTAATTTAGTATTATAAGTAAAATTGTTATATAGCTGGAGTTTTTCCTCAATACAACATGTACATTGATTACTTGATTCATGGCCACAAAACATCTAACAAACAAACTGTTTCCCACCAATGGTTCTAAGCGGGCAACATTTGTGAAAGTAGACAACAATTTTGACGTCAGAGGGTAGCATTGCACTGCTGCCCTCTAGCGCACACGATCAGACCGCGACAAAAGGTGACATGATGCAATTGATGTTTACCTCAAGTGCTCAGCACGTTTTTTAAACTGTGTTGCGTTGTGTTTTTTGTGTTGCTATATAACAAATCACTTAATGACTGATCCCTCGGGAAATACTGTTTCCCTCGGGACCAGTCATGAAGTGTTTAGTATTGTAGCACAGCTTTGACCAAAAATGTCAAAATCCCGATGACACTGCCTCTTTAGTAATATTTTGTTGCTTTAATATTCAGAGGGGAAGTATGATGATGCTCTTAGTCTTTACACCAAAGCCATAGAGTTAAATCCTGAAGTTCCTGCATATTATGGAAACAGAAGCTTTTGCTACATAAAGACAGAATATTATGGCTACGCTCTCGAAGATGCCAACAAGGCTCTTGACCTGGATAAGAAATATATAAAGGTATGAGTTGTAAGTTAGTTTAAAGCAAAGGGCAGGAACATTTGAAGGGCTGAATGCAAAAAAGGGCCTATGTTCATTTTTAGGTCAAACAAAGATCTGCTGTTTTACAACATTTTGTTGGATTTTTTTTTAAAAACATTAAGACTTGAACTAAAAATACACATATGCTTTTATACACTTAGTTCTTGAATTATTAAATACATGTTTCTTTTATGTGATTCCAAAACATTTTCTACTATCTAGTCATGAATTAATTGGTAATATAATGCTAGACCAGTCACCTATTTTTTACATCATTTTAAAACTTGTCAAGTATTTAGCCATGAAGGTTATATCAGTCATTGTACGTTTTAAATTTTTACCTTTCATATGATTCAGTTTAGAACTAGTTATCTTTTTTTCTTTGATCTTTATTCTATATTATTTGTGACATTACCAGGCATATTACAGACGGGCATCAGCATACATGGCTCTTGGAAAATTTAAACTCAGCCTCAAAGATTATGAAATCGTAGGTACATCTCCTTTAATATTAATGAACATACACAAAGTCATTTATTAATTAAAATTTGTCTGGTATCTCCACAAAGGTCACCACAAGATTAACAGACAATTTCTCTTAATATTACATTAAAGTGGTATTTCCAGGCAATGTATGTTCTAAAAAGATTTTAGAGACATTTAGCTGCAGGGTTCTCACGTGAACGGCAAACCGAAACAGCAGTTTTAGGTTAGGCGTTTGGCGTTCAAAGTATCATGACTTTTACCAGTTTAGCTAGAAGTTTTCACTCACTTGGTGTTGATGGCTGCCATATTGGATTTGCTCCCTGTGCAAATACTTGTTTTTCGAGAGAAGACAAAATGCTTAACATGCACTCTTTTGACTTAAATTTATTCTATATATCTCCATATGTAACTATGTTACATATTTGTACCGTCAATACGTGAGATACTTGAAAAGAAAAGAAAAGAAACCTTGAGTGAAATCACAAATGTGAAAACCTACCTCCTGCTGGCGACTATGTGTGTTAAAAACCTCAAACGTGAAGCAGGCTTTTAGCCAGAAATTGAAAAGTGGGCGTCCTGAAGGTATTTCTCATCATAAATTTTTAAAGGATTAGGTGCAATTTTCATGAATTTCTTCAAAAAGTGGGCGTCCACAGGACGCCTGGACACCCTGCTGGCTAAAAGCTTGACGTGAAGTCAGCGCCTGGTCACTCGGCTTCTAGACATTGTGGTTTGATGTTTGCAAGCAAAAAACCAGTAGCTAAATGACTCTATTACTAACAGTTGAACCTCGGGTGACAAAATGTTGGGGGTAACCCTTTTATGGATTCACTAGCATCCCATACAGGGGGAGAAGCAATACTTCATACAACAGAAACCAGCTTTAGCTCCAGCCGAGTGGGCTTCCTGTGGCTTGTGAGACTTTGCATACATGTACCGTACAAAGTGGTGATAAATTTAATGTTGTCACCAAATTTTTGCAGGTGAAGAAATTCAGACCGAAAGACAGAGATGCCAATCTTAAATACACGGAATGCAAGAAGATTGTTCAGCGACAAGCATTCGAGAAAGCTATTGCTGTTGATGATAAGAAATCTGTTGCCAACTCTGTAGATTTGGACTCCATGGGTGAGTAACATCTTTTTCCTGTTTGTTGAATACTATAAGAAACCCATAAGTGGGTTGAAACGTGTAACGCGCATTCACAGCTTCCGAATTTTCATTTTTTGCTTAGTACCATATTTGGAAACCCCTCGGTCCCTCGAGATTGGAAGCAAGTTGTTCTAGCGAATTGATTGGCTAATATTTTTATCTTGATTTTCCAAATATGGCTGTAACAACTTCTTCAGTTAGCAAATTGAATAATCGGAAGCTTGTTTTGAAGCATACAAGAGACAGTTGCACGTTTCAACCCACTTATGGGTTTCTGATACCATCTTAACAATGTCATCCTTTTGAAGTAGAAGTAGTAGCAGTGCTGTCATTAAGGGCCGGTAGCTGGCCAAAACAGCCGGCTGCTTGCCCATCCTCGGCCGTCTACATTCATTTCACTGTTACTGTTGAAGAGAAAGCTTACAGTAATAAAAAAGGCCATCAAAATTACTTGTGAGACATTCTTTTCTAATTTTTTAGTTAAAGTAAAGATGTATTAATCTGTATTACAACAGTTTTAAATGTCGGCAGCCGATGTTATGGGCTACTTGATCTCTAGAAGTTATTGAAGGTCTGTGGGTAGCGCCTGGAACAATTTCACAGGTGGTTCCCAGGTTTGCATGTAATCTCTGGGAAAAAACATGACGTCCACGCCGAAGAAGCAGTTTGGCGCTCGAGTGCCAAGCCGCCTTCTTTCCATTTTCAGCCTGCTACTTACAAAATTAATGACAGCCCTGAGTAGTCCATCATGCATAAAAGGTCATTCTTACTGCTTGAAGTAATTTTTTAGATTTTCCATTAAAAGGATCTTGCAAAAAGTTCATTTTCCTTTGAAAATATTCTCCAGTCTTAAAATTTACGCCATCATTGTCATTTGTAGATCTTGTTGGAAAATAAGTACTGGTAAAAACCTTTTTTTAACCACACTGTTGCATGTTTTCATGTGCGGGAGTTTGATACATGGCACAAAAGTTTCTTGTTGTGTTCATCACTTAACTCCCAAGATAAATACTGCTCTCTGATGACTGTATAATGCTCAAGGAAAGTCATACAGACAGATACGGAGCAAACACGTGTTCAAAAAACAATACAAGAGAAAACCTCTCATACCAGAGATATGTCCAGAAATGCAGGCCGGGGGGGGGGGGGGGGGGGGGGGGGGGGGGGGGGTGATGCTACTCCATGACTGGCATCACAAAGTGTCCTCACCTACAGAAGTTCACCAAAACACACATAATTCTGTCACATATGAAGTTATATTAAAACAAAAAACAACTCTTTCAAATACTAAGTACTCATTAAACAATACTTGCCTGCATGCATTTCTGGACAAAAGTGGTGCAAAAACCGTCTTAATCTTATTTAAGTAATGATCCGCATCCAGGGTTCTCCGGAAGCTCCGGCGACCGGTGAAAATCGCCGTCTACTTGTCCTGGGGCCGCCGGCTAGTCAGAAAATATTTGGGGGGAAGATAAGGATAAATCCATCCTATTTTCTTCCCAACGCTTGTATGGTTATAAAAACAAATCCTTCGTAGCCATAAAGATAAAACAAAAGTGATTTCTTTCGTATATAAAGCATATTAAGGGTAGCAATAATTTTTTTTCAGTGAATAATAAAAAGGTTAACAACTGGCTGAAAATGAAATGATTTTTTCATCTCTGTTGTCCCAAAAATGCGCCAGAATACGTCTCCAGTGTCTGCATTTTTTAAAAATTTTCCCCTAGATGCACGTGCCCTTCAGGCGCTCGAATGCCAGGTGCCGCCTACTTTCAATTTACAGCCAGGTAGTCTAATTTCTCTGAAGAACCCTGTGCATAAGAAGGATAGTGCTGAACGGCAATGCACGATGGAATGTCAACTATTTTCATTGTTACAACTAGTGATCTCATTGGCCTAGACTCAAAAACCGCTAAAAAGTTGAGGTTCAAGGTGCATAAAGTCTAAATTTTTTAAGGTTTCAAGTATTTTGAGACCCAATCGCACAACATGCAATTTTTAAAAGATATTGTATTTGGGGAACTTCATGAAAGAAGCAAAATTAGTAGCTATTGTCTGCTATTCTGATTGGTTAAGCACAAACATTTCCTAAAATATATTTGACGCAAATGGATTTTCTGTATTTTTATAGTGAAATATAATTGAAGGGCTCGGGGCATATCCAGCCTATGTTGCTTTTGAGGTCGTTTTTTATTTTTCTCGCTCAGATTTGTCCATTTTTGGCATGTGAACTACAAATTCGTTGCAAAACATTGTTCAGATTTTTTTCTGTTGTTTTCGAGAATTAACGTATGCAAAAAAATAAAAATCTGCATGTCTCCCGCTGAATCCCGCTCGAAAAAATGAATCCCAAGGTTTACCCGAATTTCTCGATTTTACGCTGATTTTTCACTTCAGATGGCCAAGTTTGGGCCTGTACCGCTGAATCCCGCTCAAGAAAAATAAATCCCGAAGTTCATTCCCTCAAAATCGCTTCATTTTTATCGCCGATAGTCAGCCACTTAGATTCGCGCCATCTCCCTTATCGTTACGGACCTCCTTTAGGAAGCACTCCTGGTCCTCCGCTGCCGGCTCATAGTCTTTGCCCGCCTTGCTGAATTTCACCCGGCCGCAAGAACTCACTTTGAGCTGCCCAACGCTGTATTTCAATCTCCCGCACGACCACGCAAAGCCGACCTATCTGCCACTGTCGCAAAGCATGTCGGGATATCAATGGCGAAAACGAAAACGGAATGTCCGCCAAACGAAATACGGAAAATATTAGAAGTCTCGAAGCACTTCGGATATCGGGCATTTCGACTACGGCACGGGATGGGAAATGGCCCACAACTCACAACGCTGCCCTTTTTCTGATCCGAAGTGATTCCTGACTTTCCCGCCGGCTCGCCTTGTCCACCAACGTCTATTTTCACCTTTGAGCGTGAAATAGAGATTTAGGCAAGAAACACGACTCGTTTCTTTGAGAGGTGCTAGAGACTTACGGATTTCCGGACTTAATGATGTCCTTCAATCACCGGACGGGCCTTAAACATATTGGCTCATACGCACGCTACAGACGATGTGTTTGCCGTAGCGAGCTCGCGATCGATAACGAACCAGGCGCGCGTAAATAACGGTATTTTCGTTCATGTCGTTGGCGCGGGTCAGGAGTATTGCGGTCGCATATTCTCACGGCCAATCTGCTGTAATGGCGTCGAAATTACGCTCTGAATGTAAACAACCACTAGAAGACCAGCACTCTGCTTTTTTCAGGTGAAATTAGTCCAGTTTCTTAGGATTAGTGCAAATTCGACAAGGGTTTGTGATATTATTCGTTGTACGATAAAATTAGGCAAATCTGAGCGAGAAAAAAACGTAAAACGCTCAAAAAGCAACATAGGCTGGATATGCCCTGACCCCTTCAATTATGAACCATCAGCCTCTCCTCTATAGAGGTTTTGCACGGCAGCCATGTTGCATGGCAGGAACAATAGATTCTTTTCCCTATGGGAAAGAATGTTCTTTCTAATGCAAAACATTTTCATTGTTCCTGCCATGCAATATGGCTGCCGTGCAAAACCTCTATTCTTGAAATCAAAGATATTCTATGTGGGAAAGAGCCATTGTCGCAGAACAATGAAGTTCACTATATAATAGTTCTTATGTGAAGCATTACTTAATACACTTTAATTTAAATTAGCACTTTACATTTCTTATAATGCAGTGTTTTTTTTAATCTTAGTTGTGGAAGATGACTATGATGGTCCAAGATTGAGTGAAGATGGGATTACAAAAGAATTTGTTGAGGAATTAATTGAAAGATTTAAAGATCAAAAGAAGATACACAAGAAATATGCATACAAGGTGAACTGTGTTCTTTTTTATTTCCTTTTATTTGTATAAAATTAAATTGTTATCATAACTTAGGCTTTCAATTTCTGGACATTTTTTACAGATTTTACTTGAAGTAAAAAAAATGTTTGAAAAGCAGCCGTCAATGATTGAAATCTCTATTCCAGAGGTGAGCAGCCTAGTTCATGTTATTTGGAAGCTGGGTTGTCTGTTGAAGCTGGGTGTCCTGTTTAAGATGGGTTGCCTGTTGAAGCTGGGTTTCAGTCATGTACTATAATGGTCTCAATAACAGGAACTAATAATAAGTCTTAATTTAAGCGAATACTACAACTTTTAAACCAGACATGTTTCGGGAGTTCAACTCCCATCATCATTGTGATGGTATGGTAATTTACAAAGCTTAAACAACTAGGTAACAGATTGATTTGAATTACAATGATAATGTTAAATTCAAATGTTACTATAAGCTGTAACAGCAGTTACTTGCAGTTATATGGTGTCCCAAAAAGCAGGGCTCATAATGTTGTGCCCAGGTGTTTGTGACAGTGAGCTATCCATTATGAGAAGGTATTCATAAACCAAATAACGATAATAAATAATACACAAAATCTCATTCTTGTTTTGTTTCAATTAATTTTGTTTTACAGAATGGAACGTTCACAGTGTGTGGTGATATACATGGACAGTTCTATGATCTTTTAAATGTTTTCAGTCTGAACGGAAATCCTTCCCCTGAAAATCCATATGTATCCTTTGTTGAGTCATGATGTAAATATATATTTAATCAGGGCAAAAAACTTCCACTCGTCCACTCGTCTGAGACGAGTACTTCTTCCAACTTTTCCTCATCAAATGCATGTGATTTTCGTATCCATATTACCTGAATGTCCAAAAAATTTCCGACGACTTCCCTAACATTTCTGAAGATGATCCGATGACTTCCAAACATTTCGAAAGACTCCCAAAAATGTTCCGTTGATTTCCGAAGGTTGCCGAATGTCGCAGTGCTCAAAAGCTTGGTGCGATCTTGCCGATCTAATAACGACTTTAGCTTGTTATTTGGGACTCAAACGCAACATTTAGCCCCGTTAACTGGACTATTTTGGGTGGAAATTGAATTCAATTAATGTTAATAGTTAATGAACAAGTAGTCCGGAATTGTGAGTTAGGCGTGTGAAATAGTCCAGTATGCATTTTGGTTGATGTTTTCGATCCGTAGGCATGTGACACATGCATAATGCATGTCAGTTGGTAGGTATTCAAAGGGGACAAACCTCAAATAAATGTGGCTACTAAACTTATCTGAATTTCGTAACTGTTCATCAGTAGGATGCCTAAAATGTGTGCAATTCCACAATTGGTTTCGGCTCCATTAAATCCTATACCAATTGTAGAACATTTTAGGAGGAGCCACCCAGTGTGAGCACAGTTACTGACAAGACATATTAGTAAGCAAAACAATGCAAAACAAATGTCGTACGTTAAATAACGAACTAAGCACACACATCAATTAAATAAGCCAAGCACGCGCACTCAACTTAAGGAAAATTGCGCGCGCGCACCTACATCAAACTGAATGGAAGCAATATAGAAATTAAATAGGGGCGCTAGGATGATATGAAGGATCTAAAATAATAAAGGATACGGCAGTATCTCTCAATTCTGGATTGCTAGTCTCATCTCCCGTAGTGTAGTGCCATACTTCTTAATGATAGCACCATGGCGTTTGAAGAATTTAGCAAACGATTTACGATTTAGCGTTTCCCTAAAAGCTTATACTGTGAGAAAGTTGTTTGTGTGTAGGAAATAAGATATAATTTAATATATATTTATCATGTCATGATTTTAAAGTTTGGGTTCATTTTAGCGCTTTTTATTATTTTAATTGCTATTCCTTAATGACATTTCAGCTATTTAATGGGGACTTTGTAGATAGAGGATCATTTTCATGTGAAGTAATTTTTACACTTTTCAGTTTTAAACTGTTGTATCCTGATCAATTTTTCATGTCACGAGGTGAGTAGTTTTTACCCACAATAAAGTTAAAATCCAAACAAACTACCACTTAATACCAAGACCTTTTGGATCAAAACTCCACTTTTGGTGAGCAATTTGCAATAGACTTCCATCATGTATGCCCTTTAATATGCTAAAAAAAAATCCAGTTAGCTAAAAGCATGTCTTCACAACATTTTAACTATGAAAGGTTAATGACAGAACTCACCCTGACCTGCAACCAAAAACACAATAAATGTGTAATGAATGCATTTAAGCTGACATTAGTTTTTCTGCAGTAAATGAATATTATTCTTGAAATCTATTTGTTCTGTTTAATTATAGGTAATCATGAAAGCATTTACATGAACCAAATGTATGGCTTTGAAGGCGAAGTGAAGTCAAAATATCCTTTTTATACGTCATAATTTGTGTGTGGCGGTAGTAGAAGGGATATACATTATTCTCACCCAAATTTCAAAAAAATTATTACAAACATTAACTCTTTAATTAACTAAAAAAAAAGCATAAAAATATAAAAATTATTCAAAAAAATTTCTTAAAGATTTTATACAGTTTTGCAATGTGCCTACCCTGTGCAATTTATGAAATTTATAGTTAGTGTTTGATTTGCAAGACTATGAAATACATGTAAATAACTTCATAATAATAGTATATTCCTCCGGAAAATGTTGTAATAATGGTTATGTTATTTCATAAATTGCCCAGGGTAAGTACATTGCAAAACTGTATAAAATCTTTAAGAATTTTTTTTGAATAATTTTTATATTTTTATGCTTTTTTGGTTTTTTTTGAGTTAATTAGTTAATGTTTGGAATACTTTTTTTGAAATTTGGGAGAGAATAATGTATATGGCAGTTATGGTGATGGCAAGAATGTAATGATGTAACACAAATATAAAAAGGGGGGGGGTCGTTGTACCTTTTCTAGGGGTTAAAATGTGTGGTTTGGTAGCACTTCAGGTGTTTGAATTGCTAGTGACCACTGTCAGAGTTATTCTTATACCTTTTAGGGTTAATTAAGCCAATAAAATATGCTGAGAGGAATAGGTTTTCAGAAAAATTGTTGCCCTTTTTAGAAGTCCCTTTCAAAATTTCTAATGATTATCAACCCCCATCCCCCACCAATCGATCATCTACTTTACTTCAGAAGTTATATATTTACCATAATGATTTTCTATTTACTTTTGGTAGCCCAAGGGAGGGCGCTTATACACCTTCTTCCAAAATGGCGGCCAATTTATTATTCTTTCATATGCATTTTAATTAGCCCTCTTGGCTTCGTCTGCCTGTGCAAAATACAAAGGAATTTTCAAGCGAAAATGAGGCCAAGAGGGCTAATTAAAATGCATAAAAGAGATAATAAATTGGCCGCCATTTTGGAATAAGGTGAATTGAAGAGGGGGCACTTATTAGGGAAGGGGCCCTTATTTCTTCTTTGACAAAGCAAGCAAGGGTGAAAGAGCAATGAACAATAACAGAAAATGTACAATTTGCATAGTCAAAACAGCGGCAACGATGGTTCGCATAGTCAGAATATAATTCGCTATTATACCTCAATGTCTTCAATGTCACTTTCTTTGATAACTAAGATAATTTTCTGGTGTAGTATCATCAACTTCTGAATAAGGAGCGCTTAAAACAGAGGGGGGGGGGCATTTATTAGAAAGGGAGGGGGGTGATTAACAAAAAGACACTCAAAGGGGGGGCGCTTATTAGAAAGGGAGCACCTATTGGAAAGAGGGTGCTAAATTGAAACATTATGGTACCCTGGAAGGAGTTGACAATGAAAGCATGCATCGGCTAACAGGTTAATTTACATTTTACTTAACTTTGCATCACATATACAACAGATATGGCTGATCTTTTTACTGAGGTTTACAACTGGTTACCTCTTTGTCATCTTATAAATAAAAAAGCACTGGTATGTATAACACAAGGTTATTTACATGATGTACAGTTGAATCCTGATAACTTGAATTAGATTGGGCGAATTTCCTGGCTATGGGCCTGGTCGCACTTCAGTCAAAAACAAAAATTAGCCTGTGCAAAATGACATAAAAACAAAAACATTCCACAAAAAGCGCGTCCCACCGGAGCGGTTTCTTTTGTTTTCCTCGATTTTTGCACGGGCGGAGTTTTGTTTTTGACTGTTGTGCGACCAGGCCCTATGTTATAAAAAAAAAATGGTAATGAAATTTCACTTTATGTGCACTTTGAACAACAAGTCTGTAAGACCCATGAAATTCAACTAAAAATTTTGAAAGACCATTGGCCACCCCTAATAATGTCTACCTTTAAAGTTATAGTCTACTAGAGTTACTTTGTATTTCATCTTGTCACTTTGCCATTAACCAGTCATGGTAACTTGACTATGTGTAATTTTTAGGTTATGCATGGTGGATTGTTTAAAAGAGATGATGTGAAGTTGGATGAGCTAAAAGTAATTGACAGAAACAGGCAGCCTGGTGATGAAGGTATATATTAAGTAATGGACAAAGTAATCTTTTTATGATGTTCATGTGGTTATGAAATGTTTTACTTTGTGTCAAGCTTAAAATAGCTAAATATCATAGAAGAAGAGTCAAAGCTTTTAAAACTTAACCCTTTAAAGTGCCTATGAAATGAAATTTTTGACCCGATTTTTATACTAAAAAATTGAAGTCCATGTTCCACTGATTCATAATTTTCCAATTTAAGTTATGGTCAAGCGCGCAATCTAATCGTCAAAGTTGCCCTATTTGAGCCAAAAATATGGGACAACCAGCGTGCGGCCAAAATATGCAAATTAGGACTTGTGACGTCAACAGTTGTACAGACCTTCATAGTCAACATGGTAGTCAAAACTCATCGTCGGAGGACATTTCCAACTGACCAAAACTGCAAAAATATAGCTAAAAAAGTGGTTTGTTTATGAGTAATACTGAAAAGTCTGAAAGCGACACCATGTTATTTGCTTCTGCTTCTGTTTTTCTGCCTTAAGGAACAGTTTGCAGTTTTTTTTTGTTTCACTTCAAGTATTAATACTGATCTAGGTCTGGAAACCCAGATCCGGCCATTCTCAACGGTTTATTGCAGTGATCGTGCATTCTATGTTTCTTTTTTTACTAGTTCCAGGCCCCAGGACACAAAAAGTTCATTTTTGATCAACTTTGGACGTGCAAAAAAATACTTTTCGTTGCTTGACCATAACTTAAATTGGAAAATTATGAATCAGTGGAACATGAACTTCAATTTTTTAGTATAAAAAATGGGTCGAAAATTTCATTTTATAACCTCAATATCATTCCCAAAACGTTCATTGCATGTAAGGCTATAAATAGCTCATTAGTCAAGTTTATGTTGAGAATGAACTTTTGCTATCCTTTTTTTTCCCTTTTCTGCAGGTTTGATGTGTGAATTATTATGGTCAGATCCACAACCACAGGTATGTTTTTTTAGTTTTTAACTTTCCTGCCCTGTTTTCTTTTTGGTCAAGACAGCCTTTACAGTGTTTATTTCACTTAGACTTTGCATTTTCTAATCTCCATAACCGGTTCAAGACACCTTGTGAAATAATGCCCAAGTACAGTGAGGAAGGGAGGGAAGGGGCTAGCTGTGCACAGGCTAACCAAAGGGTTCTGAATTCTGTTTGGTTTTGTACAGCCAACCCTCCCCCGAACTTCGATAGTGAAAAACTAACAGTGCCATAGGAAAGTATTGCTCTGTATAGCTTTTCCACTTAAGTATTTAGTCCACAGACTCAAATAAGTGGTTGACCACCATCTCATAAGCCGTGGTTACGAGTTTCAACTTTTACCTACTTGTAGGTAAATTTGAAATAGCAATAGCCGCTGCACGCCTAATTTAAATTAACAATAGCCACTGCACGCTTAATTTGATTAAACAATAGCTACTGCATGCTAAGACATGCCTTGGCTATTGTTATTTAAAATTTACCTACGGTAGGTGAAAGTTGCAACATGTATCTGCAGCTAAAGGCTGGTTTTCACTAGCGCATAAGTACAAGCATAAGCATAAGCATAAGAGATCCAGAAGCAAGTGAGAACTCCCACAACATAAGCATAAGCATAAGCACAAGAAGAACGAATACATTCCGTTCTTCTTGTGCTTATGCTATGCTTGTGTCACATTTATGTCAAGTGAGAACGGGGATGAAATAAGCACAAGCATAAGCACAAGGCGGTCAAACAAATTATCCGCCATCTTTGATTCGGATCTCACAGCCAAGGAAAGCTGGTATCGAGAATTTCGTTTATACTGCGCTTGCGTATGTCTTTATGCTTATGTTCTGGCGTTCTCACTTGCTTTTTGGCCGATTATGCTTATGCTTATGCTTATGCTTGTGCTTATGCGCTAGTAAAAACCAGCCTTAATAGCTCAGTTTGTAGAGCACCAGACTGCAGAGTGGGAGCTCGTGGGATGGGCTGGACTATCAACCAGGGTCTTTAAAGGGAACCTCCATTGTGATAACAAATTGATGTAAAATTATTGGAAATAAAGTCTAAATTTCGATTTTTTTAATAACAAATAGGAAGGAAATTTCAGTGTACAAAAAAAATGGATATGAATATCGCCTATTTTTGCTTTTAAACTTCTCACGTGCCGCCATTTAAAATTTTTATGACATCATATGGTTGCCGCTATTGTTAAGAATCGACGTTTGGAACAATGGAGCAACCATATGATGTCATAAATATTCAAAATGGCGGTGCGTGGGAAATTTAAAAGCAAAAATAGGCGATAGTCATATCCAATTTTCATGTACACTAAAATTATATTTCCACTTGTTATTAACATAATTGAAATTTAAACGTTATTTCCAACAATTTTACGTCCATTTGTTATAATAGTGGAGGTTCCCTTTAAATAACTGGTAAGATCATGCTGGCTGTGCTTGATACCTTGTCTCAGTTCAGATGATCACGTCATTGGGTGGTGACATTAATCTCTTGGCCTTATCTCCTAATCTTCTCATACTAGGAATAGTAGGGGAAGTTAAGAATCCACATCACTGTTTGAAAGGAGTAAGGGGCGTAGACCCTGGTGTGTGGTCTGGCCTTGCCAGTTCTTTCATTTCACTTCACATATTATGTGTTGGGTGGGTAACAGTAAGATCAAAATGGACTGATAGCTGGTGTCCGATCTCACTGTGAATACTATGTAAAGTGGATGCATTTGTTGTCTGCTCATTCATTCACAACATAAATTTTTATTATTAGATTAAGATACCTATATTGTTTTATTATTTTTTTGTAGCCTGGTCGTTCACCAAGTAAGCGTGGAGTGGGTGTACAGTTTGGGCCTGATGTCACTGAAGAATTCTGCAAGAATAACAATCTCGGTGAGTTTGACCCTACAACTTCCAAGAGTTCCAAAAATCAAAATTCGAGCAAAATCCCAAATTTCATTTTGTAAAGTATTAAAAAACAAATGGTACCATGCAAAAGTACTGCTGAAGAGGTTTCATTTGAATGGTCACATCAAAGGATTTTGTCCACAGACTCAAAAGTTAGAACAAACGGTACCATGTAAAAGTACTGCCGAAGAGGTTTCATTTGAATGGTCACACCATAGGATTTTGTCCACAGACTCAAAAATTAGAACAAATGGTACCATGCAAAAGTACTGCTGAAGAGGTTTCATTTGAATGGTCACATCATAGGATTTTGTCCACAGACTCAAAAATTAGAACAAATGGTACCATGCAAAAGTACTGTTGAAGAGGTTTCATTTGAATGGTCACACCATAGGATTTCATCAACAGACTCAAAAGTTAGAACAAATGGTACCATGCAAAAGTACTGCTGAAGAGGTTTCATTTGAATGGTCACATCATAGGATTTTGTCCACAGACTCAAAAATTAGAACAAATGGTACCATGCAAAAGTACTGCTGAAGAGGTTTGAACCACATTCCGTTGGCTTAAAAAGGTTCATCTCGAGGCGGGACATTTTAAACGTTGACTTTTCAGACATGCATAAATACTCTCACCACTGTGATTGTAATTATAATAATAATTTTTGATGTTTATTTCTTCTTTCAGATTACATTATCAGGAGCCACGAAGTCAAACCAGAAGGATATGAAGTAATGCATGATGGAAAATGTATCACAGTCTTTTCTGCTCCAAATTACTGGTAAGTTATTATCACAAGTCAAAGGGACTATGTCAACATTTTTAGTGTAACTTAAAAAAAGCCATAATACATCTTTATATCAGTGAAAACCCAACAATAAGAGTTCAGTTTTGTTTTTAATTGTTCTACTAGTGCTCTAAGAGTAAAAACAAGTGTCTTGGGCTGCAGATGGCCAGGATGGAAATGGATTGCATCTTGAAAAAATTGGGCTAATTTTTTCAAATTTATCGCTTCTGTCTTGGAAAACTCGCTAAAACTCTGATTATGGTTTATTTTATTTGTATATACACTGTATTTATCACTTGTGTCTTGGAAAACTCGCTAAAACTCTGATTATGGTTTATTTTATTTGTATATATTTCTATTTGTATATATTTTTCTTATATTTTAATTAGTGGGGGCATCCCTAGTATGGCGCTTTGGCGCTTTTGGTTGTCTCCTTCTCCACAACTTTTCTTATTGTAGTGTTAGCTTATTTTATTTTATTATTTGCTTGCAATGTAGTGGAGTGAATCTGTAATAAATAAAATTTTCTCTTCGAAAATTCACTTGATATCTTCCTCTTAGTGTTCTACAAGCATTTTGTGTATGACAAAGGTACTTAGTTGGGGCAGCTTCGACCCCAAAACCTCAAAATCACCATGACATAGCTCCTTTAAGCGAGGGATTAAACGGTTCCAGGGGCCATTTGAATGAAAGATAATATTAAATGTAGTATTTTGATGTCTTGCTCTTTGTTTCTTTGTATTTTGCAAACTTGGATTTTTTTTTTCATGTGTTGGTCTTGGGTAATACATTGTAGCAATAATTAACGGGGCTACATGACTTGTATGCCACCAGATTTTAGTATGCCAACATGCAAACCGTGTGACGTGACATTTTCGCGGCATTTAATTTTGGCGGATTTTCTAATGTTCCGCGAAAATAAGATCCCACGAAAATAAACTCAAGCGAAAAAAAAACGCGAAAATTTACTACATTTATTTAGTACTACTATTTTACGTGATTTGCCCGGCCCAGATGGCATTCGAAATCACACCGTACCGTAGCCGTTGAGTCGTAGCCACAGAATCGCCGCCGACACGAGTATAGAAAATTTATAGTAAAATAAACAAGACTACATTATATTTCATTCCTGTTGTACACAAGCACCAAGAAAAACCGAGATCCGCGAAAATTTGTTCCCATCGGTAACGGTCTGAAATCCGAATTCGCGAAAGTTTGTTCCAACGAAACGCAAAGTTGGCAATCCGCGAAATTTAACTCCCGCGAAAATTTCATGCAATACCGTAATTTGTACCAAAGGAAATGTAAAACCAGTAGTCACAATGGTCTAGTTTTGTTACCAATCAGTATATCGGTGCACTAAAACTATTGTGTGCGTTTCAGCAGCAGATGACCAAGATGGAAATGGATTGCAACTTGAAAAGTTTTGGCTAAATTTTTCAAGTTTATTCCCCAGGTCTTAAAAAACATCGATAAAACATGGCTATGGTTCGTTTTCTCTTTAAGATTTCACTTTATATCTTCTCATTTTAGGGTCAAGGAAAATTGTACACATTATAAAAGGGCCACTGTCCCGGCTGAAATATTGTGTTTTCATGATTATGGCCAGGAGCTTGGTTTAAAGGGGCATTGTCACGCACATTTTGCTGCGTTTTGGCAGGTTTTGGTCAAAATACACTAACTATATGACAAAGTACCTTTGCTTAAACATAAAATTGCTTTTAGAACACCAAGAAGATAATATTAAGTGATTTCTTCAAGGAAGAATAAACCATAATACGTTTTTCTGCGATTTTTCCACGACTCTTGGGAAGAACTTGAACAAATTGGCCAATTTTTTCAAGTTGTAATCTATTTCCATCCTTGCCATCCGCAGCCAAAGATAACGAATACTAGTTTCTGTGCACTGATAGAGTATTTGTTAACAAAACTGGACCATTATTTGTAGGTTTCCATTGAAACAAATATGTTTTTTGGCTTTTCAAAGTGATACTAAAAATAGGTGACAGTGTCCCTTTAAGCTTGCTTTATTTTCTTGAAATTGGAAGAAAGCATCGCTAAAAGTGATAGAAAAGAAATATCAAAGAAATATGAACTAAACAGACAAAATAACGGCTGGAAAATTCAAAATTTCACAAGAATGCCAAGTTTGATTTATGGACCGCCTGTAATCCACTTCAATCCTTGCAATCCTGCACTTTATCTCTACACTACTGTTTTTGTTTTGCTCTATAGAATCTTTTTATCCAACTAAAGCCTTATTTACACCAACGGTTAAACATGTTTAAATGTTGTTTAGTTTAACTACGTTTTAAGCCTCTATCTTGAGCGTTTTTAAATGTATATGACTCGCACAACCTGGAATGGTAATAAAAGTCAATGAAGTTTCTTTTAAGTAAAAATTTCACTCCAAATATTACGGGAGGTTGGGAGGTATATTTCTAAACCTGTTTTAAACTAAACAACATGTTTAAGCGTTGGCGTGAATGGGGTATAAGTTGTATATTTGCTGGTATTTGGTGATATATGATACATAAACGTGGAAATAAGCTAAGCGAAATTTTGCTATTTTGGTAATAATCAATAATTCCAGCACCATTGTGACCAAAAATCCCAAGTTCTCGTGACATGGCCCCTTTAAGCTCTAAATTTGGTCGATGTAAGAAAAAAATGTATACATAAATGACTGTTATATTTCCTTGTAGTGATCAGATGGGAAACAAAGGAGCTTTCATTACCATGGGACCTGACATGAAACCTAACTTTACAACCTATGATGCTGTGGTGAGTTCAGTGTTATTTTATCTTCCGAGGATGACTTCGTCAGAAAAATGTCAAAAATGATTATTGCGTACTCTGGCTGCATGCATGCTGTTGGACAAGACTCGAAGTCTCCTAATGTAATGTACCATCCGAAACCAGGGGCCAATTTAATAAAAGGATCACATTAAACCGGTGGATCACCGCTGCACGATTAGATTGCAATCTAAGATTAGAACGGATTTCAATTGAGTGTCAAAAAGCAATTTCGCAATTGGTTTGGGTTTACATTGCTACGCCTTGTGATAGGCTAAAAAATCTCGCGTCAATTTTTCAACCAATCAGAAGTAAAAACAAAACCACTCGTGATTTGCTCGCACGCGTTTTCCCGCGCTTGGCGCCGGCTACATGTATTTGCTTCGAGTTCTGATTGGTTCATTGGATTGTCTGCGTCTGTTGTGATTGGCCAGAGTAATTACTTTGGTTTTGGTTTTACGGCACTCAAGTAAAAACCGCTCTGTCGACCTATTAATGGAAGAATAAATAGAATTTCAATCTCAAATCCACATTTAAGAAGCTTAAAAGGGACACTTGATTGTTTATCTTTCAAGCGTGATTGTTTTTTTTTTTTGCTCAGTTTTTCGCGCGCTTTTTCACGATCAAATCACGTGATCACCCTTGTTAATAGATGTCGAATAATTGACGGATCTATTAGCGCTGTTTCTCAACATTTGTTGCCTTCGGTCCAAAAGCTTGCACATGATGAAAACAAGCAACAAGCATTCTCAAAGAATTGTTTGATTTTGTTACACAGCCTCACCCGGATGTGAAACCCATGGCTTATGCGAACTCATTCATGTCCATGTTTGGATTCATGTAAGGCGCACCACAAAGTCCACCTTGTCACCCAGTTGCTGATGCCTTCTCGTATTGGTTCAGCTGGTTGCCTTGACTACCACCAAATGAGATGTACTTCTCATTGGTGAATGAAAAACGGCCTGGTTGATACATGAGTGCATGTCTTGTGTCTCTACAGTTTACTCTGCACCATATTTAACAACATTTTGTTCGCATGATTGGAAACGCATCATCCAGAACTTACAACAATCGTATTTAATATTTTGGAACTAGAATACAGTGCATTCTTCCTTCATCAGTGGACACCTTATGGCCGTTACACAACGTCTCAAGTCGTGGTTTCCATGCTACAATTCGGGCTTGAAGAATGTGTGACATTCTTTTCACCAACTTGAGTGTTACCGAGCAATTTTTTTTTTTGAAATCGCTAGTTCTTGTGATGTTTTTGGCCTAATCAGGTTAAAGAAAGTATAAAAAGTTGATTCTCCTTAGTCCATAGCCTAGAGCTGGTTCTCTACTAAGTCCAAAGACCGGCAATCACGAATCTTTCTGCATCTCGAATAGAAACCCTCTTAAACACTGCTGTACAGTTATTTATGACTGGCTATACCAAAAATATTTTGTTTCATTCTCTGTTAACCTCCTTTGTGAATCTTACTGCTTGTCGCACAATCTTTGTGCTCATCACACATTCTTCGTGTTTGTCACACAATCTTTCATCGTGGTGAGCCTAAAGATTAGCATCACAGGAGGCTGGCTCTCCCGCTCAAAGAAAATTATCGCTTTCTGATTTTGTTTACAAATTTGAGGAATTTTTACCACATCTTTTTTGTTACTTTTTAGTACTTTACCAAGGTTTGCAGGGTTTAAATCGTTTCTCTGACGCTTTCTGTCATGTGAGAGTGAAAGAGTTTAAAGAAATGAATCACGTTGTTATGCGATACTATACACAAACATTTTTATAAATAAAATGGTATGCAGTACATTATTTATGAAGTTCCTTGTTGTAAATCTTCTGATGATGCTTGCCTTAGTCATGTCACGCCCAAGAATGTCCCGAAGATTCAACAAGAGAAAATTACTAAATTTTATATTGCAAAATATTAAACAAGAAACAAAACTGAGTATTAAATTAAAGTACTGCTCAGTAGCTCTTATATAAATGGTTACACTTCAGGATTTAATCCATCAAAAGTTAGAACCACCTTGTACAGCATAACAAACAGTACCACAGGAAGGAACTGCTCAGTAGCTTTCATTTGAATGGTCATACTTTAGGATTCCATCCACAGACTCAAAAGTTAGAACCACCTTGTACAGCATAATAAACAGTACCACAGGAAAGTACTGCTCAATAGCTTTCACTTGAATGGTCATACTTTAGGATTCCATCCACAGACTCAAAAGTTAGAACCACCTTGTACAGCATAATAAACAGTACCACAGGAAAGTACTGCTCAATAGCTTTCATTTGAATGGTCACACTTTAGGATTCCATCCACAGACTCAAAAGTTAGAACGACCTTGTACAGCATAATACACAGTACCTCAGGAAAGTACTGCTCAGTAGCTTTCATTTGAATGGTCACACTTTAGGATTCCATCCACAGACTCAAAAGTTAGAACCACCTTGTACAGCATAATAAACAGTACCTCAGGAAAGTACTGCTCAATAGCTTTTGGGGTCGAATTTGAAGCTCTGGAAAATGGGTTTAAATCCTGGAAAATTGTTTCCGAGATAACAGTATTAATCCTCATAGACGACTGTTCACAAATAGTCTAGAATCTTCAGTGAATCGGTGTTTTCTTTATCTGGTGGCGTGATTTTCCTGTCCTCCATGTAAACATCCGCTTGTCTCTTGTTTGTTTCAGTACATTCTAGAAATACCTTAGGCACGTGTTCAATCGTAATGTACACACTCAATTGCTCAATTCATGTAAGAACACGTATTACATCAAATGTACAAGGTTGTAGGTATTATACCCGATTATCGGGTTAGATATTCGTATTTTGAGAAGTTAAAAATACTGTAGTTAAGGCACTTTTCGCGCTCCGATTGGAACAAGTTACCGAAGTTGCGCCGATGTTTTTAAAAAGAAATTTTCATTAAATTCACTTATAAACGTTTTGGAAAACTCGATGTAGGCTATTTGCCTTGTTGTGCTCCCAAGCGTTTATCCTTATTACTATAGAAACCAGCAAGTATTTCAGGACGCGGCAAGTGGAAAGAACATTTGTGTCAAGCGCGGGAAATTTAAAGTTGTTACTATAATATCCAGGACATGAGTGACAGGTTAGTGTCTCAGCCCGTGAGTGAATTCCAAAGTGTGATGTTTCCGAATGCTACAATCTCGGACGGAATAAAAGGAGAAATGAGACCCCCTCCACCTCCCGATTCAAGGATAAATTCGCGCGAAAACCAAAACGCGCCATTTTTCCATCACTGAAATTGGGTTGGGGGAATGGGGGAGGGGGGAGGGGGGGAGGGGGGGGGGTCTAAATTTTGAACTTGAAATGTCCAAGATTGTAGCTTTTGAGCAGTATTTTCCAGTGGTACTTGTCGTCTATTATATGTTAAGGAGATTGTGTCTATGGACGTAATCCTAAAGTGCGTCATTCAAATGAGAAATGTTGAGAAGCACTGTCCTGTGGGACTGTTTGTATTTTTATTTTGCCCAAGTGGTAATTTATGAATATTTAGAACTGTTAGTTCGGAGCTCCAGATAAAAGGCGAAACAATAAAATTCAAACACGCTTCTTTGAGACAAATGAACTTCAGCCGTATATATTTTTTTCATTTCCGTTTATGTCAGCCACCCAGCATAATAATTGCTATACCTCTAAAGAAATAATTTCAGACTTGCAAAGGATGTACACACATGTATGACCTTATAACTTGACAAGGTTAAGCTTTTTATCAGTGGTTTAATTTTGAACGTGAAGTCGTTATTGTTGTGTTCATCGCTTAATCCTTTTGCTACTTTCAGAAATCCTATTCACGTAATTGCGAATTAAACTAACGTGCGAAAAAAGCGGATTTCTTTTGCCTGGTTTAATTTTGTTTAGTTAGCTGGCGTGAAAAATAAAAAAGAGAGAAAAGGGAAGAAGTAAATTATACAGAGGATTAATTTAATAAAATGTCATTTTTTGTCTCTTTTTGAACAGTCCGCGACAATCGTTTTAAATTAATTTTTCTCTAAGGTGTAAAATCGGTACCGAAATAGCTGTGAAATGTATGTATGACGTAACTTTCTTCCCCCTATAACCCAAATTTGTTATATTTAGTTCATTTTAATGCATTGCTCTTAAAAAGATTTGGAAATTGCATTCGGTTTGGTGACAGTTTGACGTCACACTTATACCTTTATATTACGTAAAGACGACATTTGTCTCGTGTGAAATGACGGTGTGTAAACAGGCTTCCCAAGCTAGCCAATGAGATTCAAGTTAGCCGTATACTGTTTGGAAAAATATAATAAGAGAGTCTTTTTGTCTTCCGTTGAAAAGCAAACTTTTAAGATATCATAAACAAAGCTTTGCTTACCACGTCATTAGGGATATATAGCTTGAAAGCGCGCGCAGAAAAACAGAGCTCTTTACTAAGGAAAGCGAAACCATATCGATTGATCTGACTGTTGTAAGTTCTAGCTTTTTTCATGCCAAGCCAAGCTGTCATTTTAAAGACGTGATGGATCGAACAGTGAAATTCCCGCACGACTTGGTGTTTCACGACATGGTCAAAGATGGCGACCCGTCTGAAATGTGCCAGTTCTTAAAACGACCAAGCGTGGATCCCGAGATGTTAGTGAACACAGAAGGAGGGCAAAGCAACCCCGCTTTTCACCAGCTTGTTAAGGACGGGAACTTAAAATGCATCCGAATGCTTGTAACGCTAGGAGCAGATGTGAATATGCGAGACGAAGAAGGGTGTACCTCCCTACATCACAGTGTAAGAGCCGGTAATGTTGCTGTTACGAAGTTTTTGCTTCGCAGTGGAGCTAACCCTGATATAAGCAACGCTGATGGCGAATTTCCTGTCGATTTGACGGACGATTTTGACTTGATCGAGTTGCTAGTCAGGTATTCACCAGAGGAAAGAAGAAAGAGCATGGCTGCTCCTAAATGAGATGCGAAAGGAAATAATTGATTTTCAATTTGTTGTTTGTAACACGATTTTATGTTGGTTTTTAAGCTGGGTTTTCGAACGAACCACTAAACAACTGAATGTGTGGTGTTAGTCCTACGACAGTCGTAAAGACCAGTCGGCGATTAAGTTGTATTTACTGTTTTCAAATTAACGGAGAAAGACTTTCAAGACTGCTTTACTACGGCAAAGCTGAACAGAAACGGTATGACAACAAAGGAAATTGTTTGCTTATAAAAGCAGACAACAAGAAACTGGAGTTTGAAGACACGAAGAAGTTATAAAATTGTTTCCTTTCCTTTGAACTAACAGATCACTTATTATTTTCGTTCGTAAACGCGGTAAAGCTATTTTAAAGATACGAACAAGAATTAAGTCGCTTTTTGAATGTGTCAGTTCATTCCAATTATATGCAAAATATTGCGAAAATTTGTTTCCACAAATACATGTAAAATAAGTATTCAATTGTAGTGTACAGAGCGAGCATTAACTTAATGGTTTAAAAAGTATTTATTTCTTCTCGCAAAGCGAATCACTGCATTTCAATTTCGCTTTCAAGTAATGTAAGACAGATAGGTCATAACTTGTTAAAGTGTGATATATACGGTATCAAGTGTTCTTTCGACCGATTGTGCAACCTTGTAAACAACTAAAGTAAACCATCCAAATTGTCTGTGTTATGTTTATTGCTTACTTCCTAAAAGGTTTCCTTCTCAAGCTTTTAACTTCATCGCAAACTTTCTTCATTGTTATACTATAACTGTTACCGTTTAACCAAAAAGCTTTATTCTTTATTCTTTATTCTGGTTACTGTTTTAAGTTTGTATGTCTCATCGTTTGGAAAGAAAACGGAACACTAGATATATAAGACTGTTTTTTTGCGGTTTTGTTTTATATGAGCGAAACCTTTCGTCATGTAAAACCTCTTTGAAGCGTGTTTTACTAGCAGTATACTTCATGGTGACGCAAACGTCGGCTGCTCAAAATAATCTTGACGCCAACTAATGTCAACTATTTTGCTTGAGCTTTATCTCTAGCCAGAGAACTTATTTTTAACAGGACAATCCTGAATTGAGCCAGAGTTTTGTGAGTTTGCTGGATGAAATCTCGTGAACGATGCGCCGTGGATTTGTGTTTAAGGGCGTCTTTTCATTGTTATAGTATATTCATAATTGCGGCGATGTTTATTGCGCTGTACAAGGGGGTTTTAACTTTTGAGTCTGTAGATGATATACCAGCGTGTGAAAATACAATTAAATTGTAAAAAGAGTACAGTGTATCTTATTTTGCTCTAACTTACAAGTTTTTTTATGTGGATAAAATCTCTAGTGCTTACATCGGCTTACAAACATGTTCTTATAACCGGAAACTTTTAAATCTAAAGTGCGTCAATTGAAATTGTTGTTGACTACTTTTAAGTGTGTTTGTGCAAAACCAGCTGATATGAAACTAAGACGTATTTCCTGTGTCGTTTGCATGATCTCCGAACAATAACGTTTGCTTAGTTCTATGAAAATTCAAACGAACAAGCTCCCACTTCATAAGAAACTCGATTAGACAATATATCGCAAACAGGTTTTTTGAGCTTTGCTATTTGCGCTAATTGGCCTAAAAACGTCAATCGTTCCACAAATCACTAAGCAACTCCACTCTAATTTGTTTAATTGAATTTGGTAAAGATCTCAAGAGACGTGCAATAATCCAGTCAGTAATCCCTTTGTTGTGTAATTATCACTAAGTATTAAGACTCCTCCGGCGGTATGGATATTAGAGTGACGCAAAGAAGCCATTTAATAATCACTATGACATCAAACGTCAATCAAGCCGTTATTTGCGTTGTTTTGGCCTTATATTGGAAGTTATTAATTTCTTTTACCTACTCGTCCACTTTTAGTGACCCGTGATAATTAAAAAAAAAAAGATAAAAACTCCTAGCTTTCATTGTGCAAAATATTGGCAAACAAACATCACCACATGAAACTGCTGCTCACGAACTTTCATTTGAATGTCACACTTAGTAGGATTTCTTCCACAACTCGAAAGTAAGAACCACGTTGAAATGCATAGTACATAGAATCGCAAGACAGTACTGTGCAATAGCTTTATTTGAATGGTCACACTGAACGTTAGAAGCACCTTGTACAGCATAATAAACAGCTTAGTACCACATGCTCAAAAACGTTCAATTGAGTGGTCAAACTTCGAGATTTCGTATGAACAGTAGCACAGGAAAGTACTGTTCAATAGCTTTCATTTGAATGGTCACAAAGTTAGTGTGATGCCTATTGGCTTTACTGACTTAATAAAGTTCAAGATGAAGTAGGATTTCATCCACAGACTCAAAAGCTCAAACCACCTTGCACAGCATAATAAACAGTACCACAGTAAAGTACAGCTCAATAGCTTTCGTTTGAATGGTCATACTTTACGATTTAATCCACAGTCATAAAAGTTCGAACCACCTTGTACAGCATAATAAACAAAACCACAGGAAAGTACTACATTCATTTGAATGGTCACACTTTAGGATTTCATCCACAGACTCAAAAGATAGAACCACCTTGTGCAGCATAATAAACAGGGCCGGGTTGTTCAAAGCGCGGTTAAGCTAACCCAGGGTTAGCATCAATTTTGATTCCAGTTAAATAATTAATCAATGGAGATTTTTCCAAAGTATTTTTGTCATTTAGTTTCGTCTGTGGCTTGTCTTCGCATGTAACTTATAGTTAGCTTTTGAAAACACTTCTAACAAGAGAAATTAAATCCTCGGTTAAGTTTTAATCCTGGGTTAGCGTTAACCGGCTTTCGAACAACCGGGCCTAGTACCGCAGGAAAGTAAATGGCTATATACTTCAGGGTAAAAATTCACAAACTCAAAAGCTGGGATCCTCTTGTACTGCATGCTTAGTTGCTTTCATTTATAAATACAACCAACAACTTAGCATCCGTTTTTAAAAGCATGCTTTATTGGAGTGAAATGTTCACATTTCTTAAAAACTAATTGACACATTAGCGAATCTAAACTACGCAATACACGGCGAACTCAGCAAGTTTTTAAGTCGCTTGCTGTTAAGGTTAATCCTAAAAAAGTCCTAGAAAAACGCAGTGTCACTACTTACAATGACATATTTTTTAGACGGTCCGAGGTCGTCCTGTCTCCGGGATAGGGAGTGCGTGGGACGGTCGTTTGAAAGCCTTATCTTCTCCCGTTTTCCAACTTAACCCCTGAAGTTTTCCTATTTTTGAAGCCATAATGGTAAAAATCATGTGATCAATAGTAAGAATGTCAGCTAAGTAGCCAAAAAAAAGCAATTTACAGGACAAATTGTCCAACTTCTGTACCCAATTTAAGACCAAAACGGCTGAAAACCCATACCCATTGGGCCCGCATAGCTTTATCGTTATGTACGGGTGTATTGACCTTCCCTGGTCGGCTCTAAGGAGAGGTGACAGAGGTATGAAGCTGACCACCTCGTACCCCCTGGGGGAGGGGGGGACTTACATATAAAAATAACGGGATTGATCGTCGGAAATTTAAAAAAAAAATCCTTAATCCTCGTTTTCTGGGCGTGGCTCAAAATCGTTTTACTCCTAAGAGGTACCAAATGGGATTCTAAAACAACACATTAACTTCCTGTCGTATTTTTTCCGGTCCAACACCCTAAAAAGTACCGCGATAACTCTAACGGTGGTCACTTAGATTTTAGCACCCACGCGGTACCATTGTACAAATTTTTCCCCCATAAGGTAGGACGATCAACCCCGTCATTTTTATATGGGATCCTCCCTTCGGGTTTCGACCGTCTGAAAAAAAAAACCCACATTAATCAGTGTTACCGTTAATTCTGCAATACATATATAGCCGCTAAACAGGATACAAAATAGAAAGAAATACGAATGGTGAACTGTTACACCTTATCAGAAAAGTAGCTTTAACTCTTAGGACGCGTTTATTCTCAAGTTAATACGACATGCTACAGATTCTAACAGCATTCAGTAATTTAGGCTCGGTTCAAACGTCGAACTTCACATGTGCCGAATCTAATGCAAATGAGCAAAATCTATTGTTCTTGCTTATTTGCATTAGATTCGGCACATGTGAAGCTCGACGTTTGAACCAGGCCTAAGTTAGTAAAAAGGTGCAAATAGGACAATTTCGATACATTAAAATTCTAACTTAGCTCCTGGCTCCGAGGCTTTGGGGAATAAAACAAAAACAAAAATTATGATTCATCACTGTACCTTAATGTGATTTCTTTTGTTTTATTCCCCTAAGCCTGGGAGCCAATATATCGAAATTGGCCTATTGCTTTGTTCGTTCTGTCGTATCTAAAACCCGGGGTTTGGGTGAACGGCTACTCTGGTCCCAGAGAGTTTTCTTTCTTCTTTCTTCTTAAACTCTGGGCCACGGAAATATATCACTATCAGGGGCGGATCCAGGATTTTTCTTAGGAGGGGGTGCACCTCTAAGGAATGACGTAACTGAAGGGTGACGTAAACAAATTTTAAAAGCGAACAACGCAGACTAGGTCATCTCAGGGGGGGGGGGGGGGGGGGGGGGGGGGGGGGGGGGGGGGGGGGGGGGGGGGGGGGGGGGGGGGGTGCGCACCCCCTGCACCCTCCCCCTAGATCCGCCCCTGACTATTAGAGCAAATATATTGACAGCAGACGATGTTGCGGCGGATGTGTTTCTCCTGACATATATCATCGCTTTCCGCCATGTTGCTGAAAGATTGATCTACAGGCCCGCGATTCCGGAGTGTAATATCGTCTGATGCTTTACCACAAATCACGTACTTGTAACACGTTGTACCCGTTACCTTGCACTGTAATCTAGGGTACGTGAAACATTTGTCAAAGGCTTCTTGTTGAGTCATGCCACCATCACACAGGTCCTGGATACCTCTCCGCTTTCGTTTTGGCATTTCTGTTAAAGAAAAAGAGAATGGAAAAAGTGTCATAGTAAGCTAAACAGGAAGTTCTTTTATTATTTTCCTGTAAATCTACCACAGTAATACTTTGGCAAGGGTTTCGAAAATCAGGTTAAAAAATACGAAAAATCAAACCAATCTCACAGCTCATGTGCCATTTTTCTGTGTTTATATATTGTTTTAGGACCTTTTAGTGAGTCGGTAAGATGTGACATATTACAGTAACTAAAACTAAGTGGCTGTTTGTATCAGTTCATGTTGTGTCAGTTTTCTAATAGACCGCTTCAGGTTTATCAGTTACGTTTGTCAGGATTGTGTGGGTCGTGGGGACCAGACTATAATTGCTAACATGAGAGGATATTGAAATAAGGGCTGAAACGTAACGCTCGCAAAATCACAAAATTAAATGCGAGCGATTATATAAGAAGTTTTTAACCCAAAACAAGATCCACTACGAAACATTGGCGCATAACACATTTTTTTTATAAGAACTTTTCTTATAAGAACAGTAAGGCTGAGATTGGCCGAAATTTTGATAACTTACTTGGAACATACCCAAGCTGAAGATAACGTTAATAAAGTTATAATTAAACGGAGAAAAACGGGGAGTTGCTGGGTTTTATTTAACTGGCTTTACTCAGATTTCTCAGAAGCTTGAGAAATTAACCAATTACAATTTCGTAACATTATTGCTATTATAAACGCAGTATTAAAATTAAGAACGTAAATTTAGTAAACAGGAATTCGGTTTGTAACTTTTCTCGCATTTATTTTCGCGACTTTCGAGAACTAGTGAACAAAAATAAAGCCAACACAAAATGTTTGTACCTCCAGTTTGAATTCTTGTCGTAGACAGAGAGTCCTGTGTCTTTTTCACGAGGTAAATCGGGTAGTCAGTACAAAACTGTCGTAATTCATCACTGAGAAAAGATCGCTCAGTGAGTTTTCCATTCATAATCCACGTACTATCAATACGTTCGGATTCTGTGATAACTTTCTGATGGATTGAAAAGAATAAAATTCATATATCTGATGGCCGATCATAAATAAAATGCTCCTACGAGTATACGAAACAACTTTGTGACCCTCCCTCACCTACGCATCTTGCTCCACCACCGACGACCTTCACCTCCCCCCCCCCCCCCCCCCACCCCCTGCGTCCAAATTCCCACACTCCCCTCCCTCCAACGTCGTCACCATAGGTAAGGCAGGTGACCATTTGGAACGGGCAAAATATATGCGCAAGCCTTATGCACTGGTCAGCGGATCTTTGCACTCGTCGCGCGCGTCAATCGATGCAATGCAATGCAACGAGAACGGGAATCCAAATAAAATATTTTATATGTTCTGACCTGCTCGGCTTTATCAAGATCTCTAATGAGTTTCTCTGGAGTCGATTGTCCTTTTGGCAGAGGCATCAGGTAACATGCCTTGTTTTTCGGGATTCGCAGCATGGTTAATTTCTGTTCAAGGTGATAAGCAAAACAAATCATTTGGTTAGTAGATGGCACTATATTTAGAACGGAGTTAACGCACAAGCTTTACCGGGTTCTAAGCCCCGACAGGTAAGAGAGTAATATATTACCTCTTACTGCTTTATCGGCTATGGGGAACGAAAACAAAATAAAATCAGTTCCATTTGCTCTTTGGAAATATTAAACCCCTTAAGGCCCCTGGGGGGGGGGGGGGGGGGGGGGGGGTACTTCCTTATATACACTATATAGGTATGTGCCGCCCGATAGGGTGGGGTTTTTGAGGTGCTCAGTCCTTAAATAGGGTATCCTTTTTTGTATTTTTGGTATTGTGATCCTTAGATATTCCTTAGATAGGGTCACTAAATTGCAGTATCCACCCCAACGCGCAAAACGAAGAAGATATGGTCTATTAAAACTGTACTCCACGGCTGAATTGGGCCTTAAAAAGGGTATCAAATCTCGATTTTCTACCCTTAAATAGGGTCAGGGTTTGAGAACCTTGGCGGCACACACCTATCCACCTATCCCCCCCCCCCCCCCCCCCCCCCCCCCCCCCCCGGGGCTTAAGGCTCATTGCCAATATGTCGGAAGTGTCCAAAGACAAAAAAGTAACTGCCCATAAACGGTTATATAAATTCCATCGATGTGATTTATTTAATTGCGAGATGTTATTGTTGTTAACAAATTTTAAAGAGGCAGCGTACTTGTTTGAAGTCATTTAAGACATCACTGCGATCCACGCCGGGGTGAGCGGGTACTTGAAACAACTCTGTTTGTTTCTTTGTGTCCACTTCGATCGTCTCGTTGTATTCTTCACCAGACTCACTAATGTGAACATTGAAATCCACAACCTGAACGTTAGATGTAAAATAATAGTTTAATATTAAGACACTGGTGCACGTGGAGGGATAGGTCGAACGTAAAGCGATAAGCTTTATACGAGGTTAGGCATTTGAGGGGGTATGTCTATGTGCCAAATTTTTTAAAGTGCACCTAACCCCCAATTTTTTTTTCTTTTAATCAACTCAATGTACGTTGAAAAGTCGAATAGTGAAATATTTCGTGTTTTTAACGTCGCGTTAGTGAGTTGTAGAGATTTGAATTTACAAAATGCTAATTAGATGACGTCAAATTTAGTATTTCTTAAATTGATTATCCTTAAACTGTGAACTACGTATTGTAAATTGAAGTAGAAATAATGGTAGTCTTAATTTGACGTCATCTAATTAGCATTTTGTAAATTCAAACCTCTATAATTCACTAACGCAACGTTAAAAACACGAAATATTTCACTATTCAACTTATCAACGTACATTGAGTTGATTAAAAGAAAAAAAAAATTGGGGGTTAGGTGCACTTTAAACGTAACGGATAAGTTTTTATTGCAGTGCTTTTAACTAAGAACATAAACGTACCTTTTTAGACGAAGAATCGACACTTTTGTAAACAGGATTTGCGGAAGTGGAGCTTGCCAAGACAAGTATGAAGAACAGTAGGCAGGCAATTTGGATCACGGATGTACAGGGTTTCTGGAAAGACATAACAATCATTAAAACTTTATTAGCCTTAATTGTTTGCTGAGAAAAATATGTTCATAAGAGTCAATTCAACAATTTTCGAAAAAGACACATCTTAGTTCAATGGTTTTGTTATTTTACCTGGTAAACAATCAAGTGAATTTACAGACTGACATACTTTGTCAAAGGACTGTCAAATTATTTGCGAAGGAAAATTCCTTTTGTGAAATTTTGCTGGTGATAAAATTCCTACCTAACTTTTTTTTAATTTGAGAAAGATGTAATGTTTATCATGTCACGAGCGTGGGACAAAGAAAAAAGATCTGAGTCCCTGACAGAAATCGCACCTATGACCTTCCGAACACCGGTCGGATGATTCCGAACACCGGTCGGATGATTCCGTACACCGGTCGGGTGATTCCGAACACCGGTCGGATGTAATGTTCATCATGTCACGTCACGAGCATGAGACGAAGAAAATCCTGAGCCCCGACAGGAATCGAACCTATGACCCTCCGCACACCGGTCGGATGCTCTGACCACTGAGCTACGAGAGACTCGTGGCGAGGTAAGCCATATACAAAGTTTAATAAGTTCATATATGCCACGCAGGGGCGGATTTAGGGGTGGGCCGAGGGGGCCGCGGCCCCCCTTTTGCCTGGGATTATTATTATTATTTTAATATTTTAGTTAGCAACGTCTGTCAGATGGTATTTTGCAGCTTTTGCTTTGTTTCCTGAGATATATTTCCTTTATTATTAATATGAACATTATCAAGCGTTGTTCGAATCAACCCGCCTTTTTAAACAAGTTTTAAGAATGTTTACAGAAGCACCATGGGAGAAGACCGCCTCATCGCACTGTTGCTGCTCTTTGTTCACAAAGACGTAGCTTTAGATTATGGTGCAATTGTTGACGACTATGCCAAGCGTAACCAGAGAAGGATGACATTAATCAACCCCTGCAATGATTCTTCTTAAAGTCATTTCCATGGGATATTTCGTTTGTTTAATTTGTTTTTGAAAAATTATCTTAACATCTGTCATCCGAAGCCTTCATTTTTGGTCACAAATGTTCCCAGAATGCACGCAGTATAGCATCAATTTTCCGGGGGGGGGGGGGGGGGGGGGGGGGAGGGAATGTTGCTGCTTTGGCGCGAGGTTGCGTTCTCGCCGCAATTTCTGCGACTCATGTTTGATTTAATGTTATTGTTAAGTTGGAAAAGGTCATGTCATTCATCAAAACACGCATCATTTTAAAAGTGTTTATTGTACTTCTTTGACAACCACACCTGTATTTTATTAAATATTTCAGCATTTCTTGTTCAATATGGAATCCAAGCAATTGATAAATTTAGGCGTCCAGAATGCACCAGATTGCATCTCCGAGTACTCCAATTATCAAAATTTTTCGGGGGGACATGCCCCCGAACCCCCCTAGATTGTCACAACTTCGGCGCTCCTGATGGGCGCTGGCGCGCCCATATTGTCACTATAAAAATTGCTCTGGCCCCCTCTTTATAGATTTCCTGGATCCGCCCCTGCCACGGGTGTTTCAAAGACAAGTATAAAGCATTATATCCGTGAGTTAACCCTTTCCCTCTCAGAGTCAATTATGGAGGCATACAGTGTAGTTCTAACTTTTGAGTCTGTTCACGAAATCCTATGTTGTGACCATTCAAATGAAACGTCTTCAGCAGTACTTTTGTATGGTACCATTTGTTCTAACTTTTGAGTCTGTTGATGAAATCCTATGGTGTGACCATTCAAATGAAACCTCTTCAGCAGTACTTTTGTATGGTACCATTTGTTCTAACTTTTGAGTCTGTTGATGAAATCCTATGGTGTGACCATTCAAATGAAACCTCTTCAGCAGTACTTTTGTATGGTACCATTTGTTCTAACTTTTGAGTCTGTGGACGAAATCCTATGGTGTGACCATTCAAATGAAACCTCTTTGGAAGTACTTTTACATGGCACCATTTGTTTTTCGGTATTTTACAAAATGAAATTTGGGATTTTTCTTGAATTTTGAGATTTGGCACTCTTAGATAAATGAGAAAGATGTAATGTTTATCATGTCACGAGCGTGGGGCAAAGAAAACAAATCTGAATCCCCAACAGACATTGAAGCTATGACCTTCCGTTCACCGGTCGCATGCTCTAACCACTGGGCTACCAGGAATTCGTGGCGATCGAGCTATGTTGGCCATTTACTAGGTTCAGCAAGGATCAGCAATGTCGAAAGCGTCATGTGTGTTGATAAATAAAGAAAGATAGTAAATTTTAAGCTCGGTAATGAAATAAGAAATATGTAATATCATCGTGTAACGAGCGTGGACAAAGAAAAAAGAAAAAACTGAATTATTTCAACTTCCGTGTTTCGAATCCAAGTAAATTTCTCCCAGATCGCGACAAAGAGTAGTGTTAAAAAAACCTTTATGACTCTTAAATATTTCGCGATCTTATAATTTCGCCTTACACAAGAAAACTGATTTCTTTTTTTGCGTTGCGATAGGTGCAAGAAAATAATCGTCAACCAGGAGAAAAGCCTCTTAATTCTCAAAACTTACATTTAAAAGACAGTAAGGCGCTCGGTGGGGCAAATTGTCAAAGCTTAATCTAGGAGCGGTTAGTACTTCTGTACATGAAAGTTCTAAATCAGAAAAAGCGTATTCTGTAAAATCGCAAATGACGGTGATAACTTACATTTAACATGGCTGTAGAGAGTTTAGGTTTCCTCCTATTTCTGGTATTTGTCTCTGGCTTTTCGGCTTTTCAAGTCGTCTTCTCTCAAGAGCGCCTCTATCACCAACTGCAGTTCCAACGTTCGTTGCTCTCTTATATATGATTTCTCTGGACCATGCTTCGCGTAGAGCAATAAATTTATTCATGCAAAATCTTATCACGGCTAATTGTTTAGACTTCATTTTGTTTCATTTGAACGGTCACGAATAGATTTTGAATAACACCAAACGAATTACGATAAACACGCTTTTATTCGAGAGCACGTAGTTTCAGCTTTGAACCGCTAGTTGGGCTGAAGCTAAACTATTTCCTCGTTTTCAATTCTTTATTCTTTAGTTCCTCGATTTCAGTAGTTTTCGCAAGGCATCGTAGCCTGCCTTCTTCACGTGCTACACAACTGAGGTACAGAACAAGAGGCGCTTCACTTTCGGAAGGGCTGAGAGGGAGCAGGGGGTGGGAATGGTACGGGGTGGGGAGGGAAGGGGGTGGGGAGGGACATTTTTTTAATATAGACGTATTGTAGTTTCCAAACATGACATTTTGTTTGTTTAAACATGTTATCTCATGTTAAGCCCAACTGAACCAATTAATCACGCTCGCGATGGATAAGCAGTTTCAGCAGCAGGTATTTATCCTTAGTGTGTTCAGTTTTCTTCCTAACATTTTGTCCGGCTGAAATGGCATGTTTAATGATCGATTATTATTTTGAAATTGCATGGAAGAAACCTTCGCCAGAAGCCTTTAATAGAAGGAAATAAATATGAACTAAACAGACAAATAACGGCTAGAAAAGTCAAAATTTTACAAGAATGACAAGTTTCTTGACCGCCTGTCAATAAATCAAATTTCGTGAACTGTGATCCGGCACTTCACAATCCTTGCAATCCTGCACTTTATCTCCAAACTACTGCTTTTGTTTTGCTCTACAGAATCTTTTTATCCAACTAAGTTGTATATTTGGTGACATTTGGCGATATAACGTGGAAATAAGCTAAGCGAAATTTTGCCATTTCGGCTTGAGTGGACAATGTCTTTTAATAATGATGCTAAGGAGAGTTTTCTTTGACGATCACAGTCGGCCAAGGGTTGTGATTTCAGAGGTATTAGTGTTTGGGGAAAGTTTGTGTATATTAATTTGGCCGACTCTGCTGGATTTTCGGTTGAATCCCAGTGAATCCATAGTGACCATCCTTTGAACGTGATAACTAAAAACTATTTTGGTCATTTATGGCATGGTTTCCGACTTTTCTTCAGTTCCTTCAGCTGTTTTTCTTGTTTATATTATCTTTTTTGCACTTATTTCAGAGGTCACGGATGTTTTTAATCACTCACTAAACTCTCGACACACAATCGTGATTATTACCGCGTCCGTTTTAATTAGTTTCAGCGAAAACATATCTCTTCTCTTTCAAATATGCTTACAATTAGCTTTGAATTCTCAACTTTACTTCCTTATTTATGAGGAGAGAGCGGGCTCTGGGCAAGTGTTTCACGTGGATAGTCCGATCGCGCGTGGGATCTCGAGACCGAGGAAGCTGAAAAATACGCAGACTTATGCTAGCAAAGACTCGCCAAGCTTTAAATAAAACTAACGAATAAAGGGTGGTGCTGCGTCGGGGGGAGGGGGGGGGGGGGGGGGGGGGGGATTTAATATAGTAAATTCTCCACCGAAATAGGCATTATAGGCTTAATACAGTAAATTCTCCACCGTAAAGAGATTCAAACGCTGACGTTTTGAGAGCTAGTCAGAGAAGATTCATCAGAGATTCGCTCTGACGAAGGGCTAGCGCTAGAAATGTTAGCTTTTAAACCTCTTTACGGTGGCCAATATACTTTATGTTCAAGTTTATTATTCGATAAACTGATGTTAATGAGACCTGAGACAATTGTATAAAGACACTCACTGTCGGCGTGTAACATCCCTTTTCATAGTCCACTTGTTAAGTGTATGGCTTATTGTTATGCTAATCTCAGAGGGTACTACAATTTATGTACTCCTTTTGTATCCTTGCAAGGCCAAATTCCAAGCCTTGCTTTCTGTATTTTCTTAAGGTCTAGGTCAAGCCTGACATTGATATAGTCGCCTTATTTACAATGTATCTTTAAGTTTCAAGCAAAGTCCAAGTAAGCCAATCTCTGTATGATGTTATCAAACAAAGGTCCCAGTCAGTTCTGTGTTATGTTGCCCTCGTGCTCTTACCTATAATGTAATAGCATGCGTCCCACCCAGTTCATTCTTCCATCGCTTCGCACCGGGCATCAATAACAATTCCCCCCCCCCCCCCCCCCCCCCCCCCCTACCCCCCCATGACTGAAACCTTTGTCTTTTAAGTTTATCAACTGGAAGGTTTTTCGTAGTAGAACTGCTTATTAATAAATATGGCGGCAGGGAAGTGCAACCCTTGGCTGCACTTTACCCCACAGTAAGGCTTAGCCCTTGGAGACAGGTCCGGAGAAATATCCATTCCAGGGTGGGTACCCACGGTCCCACCTGATCTGTACTCCCCTCAGGAGGGCACCCCCTCTCCTGGTTCCCTAGTTCCCCGTGACTAGGGATATGGGCCTCACCCCACTGGAGACAGATCCGGACCACGTCCAGGGTGGCTACCCCCGGTACCACCTGATCTGCTCTCCCTCCAGGAGGGCACTCCTCTTCTGGTCCCTGGGGGGTTCCCTAGCGTCACTTCCCTGCCACCCTGATTTTACCCATTACCTATGCGTTGTTGTCCTTAATTAACCTACACATCAACCAGCCTGCCTTGAAAGAGGATCATTAACAACTCAGTTGATGAAACCAAAGTTTCGTGTTTAAATAAAACTGTCTGGTGAATACAACTTAAAATGTATACATTTTTCAGCAATCAAGTTGAACACTGCACGCATGTAACACAAGTATCGACATTCCACTCTGCTACTCTAAGCAGTTATCGATCTCGTCTCCGGAGTCTTCTCCATGTTCACAACAGCGACGCAAAGAAACCCAAGGCTGCATAAACTTCAAAAACGATTCTGTCACGTGACACATATTCCGCTTCAAACAGTGGTTTCGGATTGTAAGAAACCTGCCTCGTTCCCAGGCACCGGTCTTGCGCGGAGAAACAGGGTGCGTGGGGCGCCGTGGGAAGCATGTAACTACACGCGCACCGCACCAGAATATGGAGGGACGCCTGAGGTCGAGGAAGGTTAGCCGTGAACTTATAATAAGGCTGCTAATCGCTGGAAGTAATATCCGAAGACGACGTGCATCTCGATATGTCACACATGACAAAATACTCCATGATTCTTTGAGTTTTTATATCAAGGGGCTTCTCTGTGTTGCAGTCGCCACTTTGACCGCGGAGGAGACCCTGGGGACGAGGCTGACAGGCCATTTCCAAGTTGCTTTTTACCTCGTTATCAAAGCGAGGCTTGGTGTACAATATTTTATATAAAAATAAGGTTTCATTTACATTCAAATAGAGGTTATTTTCTCAAGAAAGGTTGCACATCATCATCGTCGTCATCATCATCATCATCAACATCGTCATCATCATCATCATCATTATCATCATCGGTTCGAGCGCACTAGGATGCTTTTGACTATCTTCTGGTAGTCTCCCCGCTTATCCAAAGCTTGTTAGCGTAATAAACATCACCGCAAGGAATTACTGTACAGTTGCCTTCATTTTATAGCTCACACGATCCCAAAGTCAGAACCTGGTAACACGATTTACGACTTAAGTCTGAGAATTTAAGGGATAAATGACTTACAGAGAGTCCAGTGGAGACAACTGTATATAATAAAATTATTGCATCCTTTTTCAAAACATGCTTTATTGAAGTAATTAAAGTAACACACTTTAATAATACTTGACATAATATAAATGACTACTGAAAATTACCAAGATCGTAATACTATCACACGGCACATTCAAAGCAAGTTTCTCAGTTCTCTTCTGTTACTTAACAATAACCGTTTGCCTGTTGCTAATTGCTAACTGTCAAAGCGAAATCTGAAAAACATACTCATATACAACTTAAAGCGTGTTGACTTATGAACATCTCATCTTCAGACCCCTGGGGGGGGGGGGGGGACTCCCATATCAAAATGACGGGGGTGCTCGTCGTACCTTTTAGGGGTCAAAATTTGTACATTGGTACCTCTTAGGCTGCTAAAATTCAAAATGACCCCCGTTGGAATTATCGCGGTACCTTTTAGGGTATTAAGCCCAGAATATGATACGTGTTGTTTAGAATTGGTACCTCTTAGGGGTAAAAATATATTTGAGTCACGCCCATCAAACGAGATTCTGGTACCTTTTAGGGTGCTTTTTGAAAATTTCCGACGAGCACCCCGTCATTTTTATATGAGAGTCCCCCCCCCCCCGGGCTTCAGACGTTCCGAGGTTCGACCGCTTTTCGGTGGTTGTGGGAGGCCCGCTTCTTAAAATTAAGTATCCGTTTCAGGCCAAAGTATGCGATTTTGCCTAGCCCCTTTTAAACCTAACCCTAAAATTGTCCTTTTTTTTAGACCAAAATTGTCAAAATTTTATGCTAAATTTCCGACCAAAACAACTTATATCGTGCTGCACGTACTACAGGTATTTTCTATAGAGGAATCACCTCAGACCGTCTAAAAATAAGCCTACAATTATTATTACTACGTTTTGCAATAGCCACTTCATGGTAGAAAATAACAGAAAAACAAATGTTGTACTGTTATAGGTTCGTTATCATAACTTTACTCCTAATCGTGTATAGGTATATGAAAGAAGGCGTTTCTATTTCGAGTCAAAACGACACCGTGCAAATTCTAACAGCGTAAAGTACTGTAATCAAATTATAATTACAAATAATTAGCCGGAGAAAAGTACAAAGCTTTCAGTCCAAAAAAACGTCTTGTTGTTGACAAGTGCAAGCACCACCCTTCATCTGTGTTATTTCAGGCAAATAAAGTACTAGTTTTTTATTTCCTGTCTGTGGATTAACTTCTCTTAAGTTTTACTTTGGCAATGCCCGATCATATTAAAACGAAAAAAGACATTAGGATTTTTTCAACAACATCATGCTTTGGTGTACTTTTGAGCTGGTTATATAATAAAACAAAATGCTACAATGTGAAATGATATATATGAAATAAATCATATATGAACTGCGGAAATGAAATCAAATGAAGAATGATCCTCGCAGTTATGAACTTCAATTTAAGCAATTGCGAAAAGAAGCCTGAAAAAAATTCAGGACTTCAACGGGGTTCGAACCCGTGACCTCGCGATACCGGTGCGATGCTCTACCAACTGAGCTATGAAGCCACTGACGTTGGGAGCAGGTCAATAGACCAATTCCGATATATTAAAATTCATACTTGGCTCCGAGGCTTTGGGGAATAAAACAAAACAAATTAATTATTCATCCCTGAACCTCGATGTGATTTCTTTTGTTTTATTCATAGCTCAGTTGGTAGAGCATCGCACCGGTATCGCGAGGTCACGGGTTCGAACCCCGTTGAAGTCCTGAATTTTTTTTCAGGCTTCTTTTCGCAATTGCTTAAATTGCGTTCATAACTGCGAGGATCATTCTTCATTTGAAAATGCTACAAATTAGGCTACTGTAAAATAATAAAGTTGTAAGCTACAAACAGCTGATTATTAGTAGGCTACTAAATGAACTACGAACGGTCCCTAGTTCCCCTCATTGACAGTTCAGCGAAACGCAAAATGCTCAAACATTAAACCTACAAGTAGTAACCTGTTATCAGACAACATGATCTCCTCTCTGAATTAACGATAATCGTTAATTCGTAAATTGCTCCGAATTTACCATTATAGTTAATTTAGAACACTGTTTCCCAGGACATTTCAGAAAAGAAGAAATTAAAAAAAAATGTTATCTGGACTGCGGGATTCGAACCCGGAACTACCGCTACTAGGAAAGTCATCTAACCACTAGACCACCACGCTGCTGGTTGAGCAAACCTCAATTTTTTAACATAATAAAATTCATGCGCTTATTCTACACCCTGTAGTAAGCCTATAAATCACTCGCTTGAAAATAATTTTAGAAAGTAAATGGAAAAGCTTGATCACCAAACCTCAACAAAAAGCTAACCATTTGAAATCAGCGCTTAGGCCTAATCACTGTAGATCAATGATATTCTATGCAAAACTCAAATAAATATCTTGCAGATTTAATTTCCCATCGCCTTGTTGTTCGGTGGTCTAGTGGTAAGAAGTAGTTCCGGGTTCGAATCCCGCAGTCCAGATAACATGTTTTTTTTTTATTTCTTCTTTTCTGAAATGTCCTGGGAAACAGTGTTCTAAATTAACTATAATGGTAAATTCGGAGCAATTTACGAATTAACGATTATCGTTAATTCAGAGAGGAGATCATGTTGCAGTAGAAGGGAAAGCCTGGGTAACGCAGAAGGCCCTCAGTGGGGAAGAGGGTGGGTTGACGTGACGTGACGTGACGTCAGAAGGACCGAGAAGGTGCTAAATGAACGCGTTTGTTTATGAGAAAAACGCGGGATAATTCGTAGCTTTTTTTACAGCCCGGGCGTGCATTTCTTAAAAGTCCCGTGAATTTGATTTTTCAAATTTGTTGGAGAGGCTGAGGTTTATTTTATCAAATTAAAATAATTTTATCGTTAAGAGTTTGAAATTTAGAACAACCTGAACCTTTTTTGACACGGTTATGCACATAATAGTTTTTCGAGCCCAAAATGTTTTCTGGACTTTCGAGAAACACACGTCAGTAAAGAATTGGAAAGTCAGTCGTCAACCTCGTTCCCAGGGTCTCTCATCTTCCCGCCCCCTGGAGCGAGAGGGGGGCGGGAAGATGAGAGACCCTGGGAACGAGGTTGAGTCGGTCGTCTCCGCGTCACAGCATCATGGGATAGGTTCAAAATATCCGCAATCGTACTTTTTCACTACTATCATCCATTCGTGTATTTCCCAACAACAATTTTCCTTTCTTGTAACTCCAATTGCGGACTGCAACAATGAAGGAGGAAGCCGACATGAACCCGTTAGACACATCACGTACGTGTAACATGTTCTGGTCTCCCTGGTGCACTCGACTGGTTCGATTGGTTCGATTGGTTCGATTGGTTCGATTGGTTTGACTGGTATATCGGCAGGCAACACAGGAATTGACCGTCTCCGCTTTGGTATTTTTATTTCTGTAAAAGGAAAATTATTATATTTTTTTTAAAACAGATTTATTGAATGACTTCTGAGTTACAAACCTTTGAAATACAATAACAAATAAAAAATGAAGCAAAATAAACAGCTAAATGGCTGAGTATTGGCTAGGTATTTAATTAATTAAAATTAACCTCCGCTTAGTTTTAAATCGTAATCTTAGAAAAAAATAAATATATTAATGACCGAAATTATTACAAGTTACAAGAAACGGGGACGAAGAACCACCATTGTCTTAATTAATATAATAATATATATAGATAGGCTGAGCCTAACAGCGTAGCTCTTTGAACAGAAAGCCGATGATAAACTTAACTGAGGTGAAAGGTCGGAAGCACAAGAATAAAATTGACGACCGGGCTATTTTTCAATTTTAGCAATTCTCAAAAACAGAATTACGCGACCGTCTGCACAGTACATTTAGACCGTACAAAAGTTCACAAAAACAACTTTTTCTGGGTCTAAAATAACTATAATATGACCGTACGGTCCGGCTGACGCAATCCTACAGAAAATAGAATCGCAAGGTGACGTGGGCGGGGCCGGACGGGTTGACGTGAGCCGGTCCGGAAAAAGCCGTCCGGCCCCGCTCGAGTTCAAGCGACCTCGCACTGCACGACTATTCTTGTACTTTCTAGTCATATTATAAAATACTTATTGACTGAGTTAGGTCGGGCCGGACGGGAGAATATTTGGCTCTCGGTCATGGTGCACGTTTTTAGTGTGTTTGGTTGCCCGGCTGTATTTTTTAAGCAATAGAACACATTTTCTATGAGTTTACCGGCGTGATAAACCCACGCGGGATGTTGGGAGAACACGAGAAAAGCTTGTAAATCACGAGCCGCAGGCGAGTGATTTACAAGCTTTTCGAGTGTTCTCCCAACATCCCAAGTGGGTTTATAACGCCGGTAAACTCATAGAAAATGTTTTCTATTGCTTTTATGAAATAACTATGGAAAGCGTTTGGAAAGGGAGAACTTTGTTGTAGTTTTGTGCCGATCAAGTAGCTTATTCTCATTACATTCATCGGATGACGCGGGAAAACCAATCAAAGCGGCTGAAAGAATAAATGAACTTTACACGATGCCACTGACAAAGCTGCACTGACAAATTCACGGGTTCAACGAAAGTGATGAAAAGTTTTAGCGCTTTGAAATTCGTCAGTTGAAATTTATCAGCTGAAAGAAGAAAATATATTCAATGATTCAAAAGTTCTTTCAATTGGAAATCCAGAAAATTGTGTCCGGAATCTGCCGCCGCAAACCTGAATGTACGAGGAAAGTTTGGAAGCCTACAATTTTTATGTTGGATTCAAAGATTGCTTTCTTGTCAAGAATTTTTCAATTGGAATAAAGGTTAGTTCCAGAAACTCAGCTTCTGAAACTGTTTTCGACTTTATTTATTACTTTGAAGTGTACAGTGAAGCCCGTACTTCTCTACATTTTAAGTGCTGAATGAAAACTAAGCTCATTGTTTTTAAGCCTACAGTTCTGAGAGTTAGATTGGTTTGATGGAACAAACTGAATTGTTTGATCATTTCATGGAAATAATTTGTTCAACCATAAACCTATAATGTTTGTTAGCTTCATTTTCTTCTTGCTAATTGATCATCCTTGCTTGGACACATAATCAGAATTTAAACTGCATCCGGTACAAAAGTATTCCATAAAAAAATCTCAAAAAAAACAAAACACGATAAAGCGTATAACTTAAATGGATCGAATCGACGTAAAATAATTATCCTAAACAACAAAGCTATAAGCTTAAGCCTTGCTTTTTAATTCCACTGTGCAAATCCGTCTTATTTAGAAGTTATCTTAGGATCTGTAGGAACATTTATAAACTTCAGTTCAGTTAATTTCAATCGAAAATTTCCCGGCTCAGTTTGAAAGCCATTGTTTGCTCTTTGGGTTTCAAATTTTTTTAGCTTTTCACTAAACCTTCAGCTCAGCGAACTTCACAAAGTACATATCGAGGTTGTTTTGATTGTCATTGATCGCTGAAAATATATTCCTGTTGTTGATATCAGTTTTAAAATAAGCTTAGTGTTCTTTTGTCGATAAGCCATTTTTTGCTTGCGTACGTGGGAAATGTTTTATTTTTATTTTGTAGGTTTGAGCAGCAACTTATTGTTTACAAGAAACAAATCCTCTGTTCTCATCTTCTCAACAGACCACAATAAGACAATAAACCGGCTCGAGTTGGGAAATTCTTTTTCCTCACGCTTGTGTTGATGCGGTAACGGAAAATTGAACTTTGTTTACTTTACAGTTTCTCTTGCGCGATTTTCTATGAGTTTACCGGCACAATAGTCAATAGGTCTTTGACCAATCAGAACGCGCGTAGTATCTCAGTTATTTTATAATCTAGTATATCCAACGTTGTTTACGAATTTTCCAGCAGATTTAGAGGGGGTCTTCGTTTTATAGTTTTGGTGGGGGTAAACTACAAAACGAAGACCCTAATAAATTTCAAAGATTTGCACGTTTTTAGTGGGTTAAGGTTGCCCGGCTGTATTTTTCTAGTGCATCCAACGTTGTTTACGAATTTTCCAGCAGATTTGGAGGGGGTCTTCGTTTTATAGTTTTGGTGGGGGTAAACTATAAAACGAAGACCCTGATTATTTCACCGCTTAATGGTCCTCTTGGCATATGAGTTATGTTTTATGACATTTTGTGACTTTTCAGGATGGTACGACAGAAAAAAATAGGGGTCTTCGTTTTTGGGTCTTCGGTCTTAGTTCTTCGTTTTGGAGACACCCCGCTGTCTTCGATGAAATTCAAGAAAACAATACAACTGAATTTAAGCACGTTTTATAAACAATTCTCCAAACTAACGAGAGCACAAAGAAAAATTCAATCACAGATTGATATCAAAGTAACATAAATTCCCATCGAAAAACGTAATTTTTTTTACCTTGGAAATCCTTGAAAATTCTTTAAATCTCCGTTAATCCGTAAAACAAACATCTCCCCTGCATTGATAAGTTCCTCGAAGCAAGATTTTATCCCTGAAAGCTCTTCCTTTTCCACTAAAGCGGCTTCTGAGTATCCCTTAATTAGTATCCCTGTCTTGAGTGGGAAACCACGAAAAACTGCAGGGAAATAACGACTTTAAAGGGGACAGTGTCACGGGTTGACATGCGCCGGTTCTCGTCCGATCACCGAAGTTAAGCCCTGTCGGGCGAGGTTAGTACTTGGATGGGTGACCGCCCGGGAATACCTCGTGTCGTAGGCTAATCATTTTTTTGGTTCTGTCAAGGAGCCACTCGTCCTGAGGAGGGCAAACTGAAGCCAAAGTCATGAAAACATAGCATACCTTCGACGATATTCCAACGACAACAAATGGGCGACAAAGTCGCTGTCACTGGAACCTTCATTCCCGGCATCGAATTTAGCCTGAAGCCATGACCTAAATATCCGATTTTCCAAATATATTCGTTTGAGGTTTCTAGACCACGCTATCTTATATTCTGCTTGATCCTCGAACTTCCTCTAACGTCCCGAATTGGTTCTTTTCCCTCCACCGCCACCGCTAGTCGACGCCATTTTGAAATTGACGGTTCAACTTGAAAAATTCAGGCTGAACTTTTCAAGTTTCGATTCGAAAAACTCACGCATGTGCCCTCGTGACAGTGTCCCTTTAATTCACCGCTAAACACAACAATCCAACTGAAGTGTTTACCGAGCTCACGGCTGTGTGGTCGCGCGAAAAACAAAGCCTCGGTACGCCTTGGTTTGCTTTCAAAATTGCTAAGATCCCGGATGTTGTGTGGCAACACAGGCACACGCACGCGCCCGCGAAACATTCCGCTAGCCATGACCATGAAAAATGACGGGCATAGGTTCTATGAGTATGGGGCTACGCCGGGACTTCGGCCCGCGAGCTCCGCTATAAAATATATCTGAGGAAATTTACAAAAACATCCCCACGGACGAGGGCGATGAGTTGCCAGTCTGAGGCAGTCTACCCACCCACCCTTCCCGTGTACACTTATTGGTGACACTCTCCCTTCCCAAACCTCCTGCGGCACTCAAGCTGCCATATCTCTACAGCATCCCAGCTGGGACCAATGTGCCCAGCTATCATGTACACTGAGATCTGCAAATTCAGAGTCTTGTGTATGAGCATCGAGTGGCCAAATTTAACTCCTGTTCACCCCCCTAAGTTAATAGCCTCACCCTAGTGGGACTAACGGCCATAAAGCCCAGTCACTGGCCAACACTGGTGCCACTCTATTGACGCAAGCCCTCCTCAATTTTCTTTGGCCGCAAAAGGTTGAAGACGGACGAAAAAAAATTAGCGCGCATGTTTTTTCTTTTTTTAAATTCGCTCATATATGCAGGCCGTGGATTTCAATGTTTAAATCAGTAAGTACCAAAATAGTAGCTTCAGTTTAGCGATCTTTTTCAAACGGACGTGGTTTTGGTGTTTTTTTGGTGTTTTGATCCGTTTTTTGGAACGTTTTCAAACCGAAACGGTTTCTTTTACGGTCTGTAACGTGTTGCCTAGCTACACGGAAGACGTTACCATATTGAAAGCAACGTGCCGGGAATAAATTAAATCATGTTGGTGTAAACGCTACCTGAGTTGCATCCAACAGAATGAACATGAAAGAACAAATGAAACTTAGCCTCGTTCTTAGACGTCCTGCAACGTAATCGAATGTGACGTTAGCCATTGAGCTGATTCGGATTATTCGTCCAGCACATTCGGCCTGAAGTTTTCTCATTTCGCTCGATTACTGCGTGGAGGCCTGTGGAGGAGGGTGGATTCAATTCTTCTGGAGACGAGATTCCAGTTGACATATCTGACCCAAAAAACTCATGAAAAGGATTTCTGAAATAGCTCTTTTATTAGAGGTGGTTAAATCTCATAAAACAGAGCTTGTAGAACTGGTTCATAAGCCGTTCTCGACAACTGGCACGTTAAATATTCGTGAACAGAAATACAGCCCCACAAAAATATTTAATTAAGAGACTTACCGGCGTCTGTTTTGATGGCTGGTACAGCCAGAGAGTCCTGTGTCTTTTTCACAAGGTATATCGGGTAGTCAATACAAAACTGCTGTAATTCATCACTGAGAAAAGATCGCTCAGTAAGCTCTCTTTCCAGAATCCACGTACTGTCGATTCGCCTGAAGTTTGTGGTAACTTCCTGATGTATCAAATGAACGCAAAATGAATATCTAAATAAGACCTGTGGCGGGTTCAAAGGTCACCTATTTTATTATCACTATTTCTCATTATTTTTAAGGCAAACCCCTCCAAGCTTGACCACGTTTTTACAAAAAGCGACTAAATAAAAGTAATTGTGCTCTCACCTGTTCTGCTGTCTCAAGATCTCTAATAAGTTTCTCTGGAGTCGTTTGTTCTTTTGGCAGAGGCATCAGGTAACAAATGTTTTTGTCCGGGATTAGTATCATGGTTAATTTCTGTGTAAGGGTGTAATGAAAACAAATACATTGGCAAGTGTATCAGTTCAAGTATTAAAGGTAGCCCCGAGTCCTGAGAGGAGAGGCGGAGGGGGGGATGGCCATTTCTTATATGTCCTGAAAACGCGGTGCTCTTCATAGAAGTGACCGAAGCCAACAAGTACAACGCGCATGAACGGTGATGAAAAAGTATGCGCGGGACGGTACCTTTACACTGAATTATTTTCAGGCGGAGTGTTATTGTGTAGTTTTATTGTTGTTAACAAATTTTAAAGAGGCATCTCACTTGTTTGAAGTCATGTAAGACATCACTGCGATCCACGCCGGGGGTGAGCAGGTACTTGAAACAACTCCGTTTGCTTCTTTGTGTCAACTTCAATCGTCTCGTTGTATTCTTCTCCTGACTCACTGATGTGAACATTGAAATCCACGACCTGCGTGTTAAATGTAAAATAAAATTTTAATATTAAGACCGGCACTGAGACGTCAGGGAGTACAAATTGTAGGTCGAACTCGAAGCGCTAATCTTATTATTTGAGCCCCTCTCTGAGAGCTGAGGATTTAGCTTACGTTAAATAAATGGATAGCTGAGAAATGGCCAAACATTTAACAGAGATTCCAGCAACCCCAATCATCCCCTCTATCTAGATAATCAATTTGTAATTATTGAGTAACGCAAGGCTTGCGTTACTCAAAAATTATAAATTGATAGCTGAGAAAGGACCAAATATCCCAATCAGCGGCTCCTGGCCCCTCGACTATCTAGAAAAGTTAGAAAAAACACGGCGTCTAAAAACGGGTAAGGGTACCCACTCCAGGCCTCGCTTTCGTTCCGTAAATGCTCACTTGCGTACTGAACTGTAGGCATTAGGAGCGGGGAGGGGTGGGGGAACCGTCTGTGTGCTGTTTTTATTGCGATGCGTTTAACTAAGGACAAGAACGTACCTTTTTAGACAAAGAATGGTCGGTTTTCTCAACAGGATTTGCGGAAGTGGAGCTTGCCAAGACAAGTATGAAGAAAAGTACGCAGGCAATTTGAGGCACGGATGTACAGGGTTTCTGAAAAAAAAAAAGTAAGCATTACAACTTTGTTTATTTATGTGTTGGAAATCAAAAGTCAAATATACACATAAGGATCAATTCAACAATTGATTAGTAAACCATCAAGTGGATTTACAGACTGGTATACTTTGTCAACGGACTGTCAAATTATTTCCGAAGAGTCATATAAAATTTCAGTCCACCATTTATCCTCTATTAAGTCCCCTCTCAAATAGATTCCCCCATCCTCTCTAATAAGCCTCCCTTTTTTGCAGCAAGAAATTTATTAAGCCTCCCCTTCTTTTAAATCTCCCTTCCTCCTTCCCTTTCCTTTAGAACCAAAACAATAAACGACAGACCGTATTACCGGTATATTTTGTTTACTCGCAAACAATGATCAGTAATCATGAATTTATAACACTTCATTGATGAATCAAAGTATGGTTTTAGACCGGTTTATCCACGTACAGGAGGTTGTGATGACATCGCGTTTCGCTAAATTATATTAAGCCCCCCCCCCCCCCCCCCTAACGTGGTTAAAATAACTGAGTCCCCCGTGGGGCTTAATAGGTGATATACGGTGTGCCATTCTCGTCCCCAGAGCCTTCGTTTCGTTTGGTTAGCGGAAAAAAACGAAGGCTCTGGGACCAAAGCCTTCCGGATGTCGTAAAATCCACGACATCCGTTAGCGCATGCCTAATGCATTAATGTACCATTGCGCTTGCTCAGTACCAGAAACCGGAAACAATAAAACCTTTCGTGTGTGCATTCTCGTCCCCAGACGAGAATGCTCTGTGTGTGTTCTGTGTGTGCTGTGTGTGTGGAAATGGCGTTCGAAAGGACTGTACAACTACAGGAAAACATCGCGCTGAAAAAGAAAGAAGAAAAGCTTTACGTGCTGCTGTTATTAAGAAGAAATATTGTCTTTGTATTTTGCCTACTGGTTTTAGAAAATCCTCGATAAGTCAACCGATTTCTTTCGTTTGGGAGCTGTGTATTTATCGTTTCGCCACTGAACGCTATCGTATCCCACCAAATCAGTTGATGGGACAGCTGAGTTTGTTGATGGACACGCTGTGGTCATTGATTAGGCTTATTTCATCGAACAGTGGTAAGAAATATCGAGGAATTTTTGTTTTGCATTCGTTTCATGTTATTTTTATTGGGCTTCAAGTGACCTTCGTTTCCCTAGATTTGTATTTTAAGTTGTAGCAAAGAGTACTACCTAATAAAAAAATATAACTTGCTTACGAGAGTGCTGATAGCGTTGTTGTGTTGTTGTTATTTAAAATGGGTAACCTAGTGGTAATATTTTTTTTCACCCTTGGGCTTTCTTCGGGATTTCTGCCTCTCTTTACTCGTCAGCAAGCAACATTCTTCTTTAATATTCGTGGCCGCTTATAGCTTCGTCTTCCAAGACACATACTG
>JAJLRJ010000014.1:16688958-16798958 GCA_024195265.1 Dendrophyllia cribrosa
ATTCAACCTCTGTCAGTGAGTGATAACTATGGGGTGGATCTCTACTTGGAAACTCGGCAACTTATTTTGGCACTTATGCAAGCACACCAGAATTAAGGTACATCATGTCATGTTAAAATCAAAACCAAAATAACAAATGGAAACATGTATGCTGTACATGTAGTGAATAGGCCTCTGACAAAGAATTATAAACAATTATTGGATGAGGTTTTTGTGATGACCAGAATAAGCAAAGGCAAGGAAAATGTAATTGGCTTCAGCTGATAACACCTAAGCCCTCGATTATTTCAGATATCACAAAAACCGAATGTAATAATTGAAGAGCTTGGTGCAAAACTATGCTAAGTCAAAGTGACTACCTAAGCTCACACTACATTCTAATTTTATACGTTGACGGCATCTCCATGCCGTAGTTAGGAGTTGTGATCGATCAGTTTGTTTTTTACCCTAAATGTTTTTATTTTCACCCAAGTACTGATGATGTCTATTGATTTGATGGATAAATGAAAACTGAGTGGCCTCGACACTTTCAAATGCTTTTCATATTTCATTTTCCGAGTTTAGTGGCTTGCAGCAACTTTGATCTTTGCATCGTCTAAAATAGCCATTTACATGTAGCATAGTTTTTCAGTAAGCTCTTCAATTGTTTCAGAGAAAACAATTCACTGTCTCACAGAACACAGTTTATTTATGAATCATCTGTGGGTTGCACTGATTCGGACCAGAATTAATTTTAGTGTCTTAGCCAATGAGAAGACAGATACTCCATATTGACAATAGATAGTAAAAGAAATTCGTGAGCTGGTGCATTTTATATGGATATGTGCAGTGGAAAGCATCACTGATCTTCCCTTGTTTACATTCATTAACAGGTACTACATTAATTGTGGTTGATTAGGTTGATTTTTTAGATCAAAACTATATGTATCACTTGTTAAAGTTACAGTTTACATACATGTACTGTTCTTTACTGTTTTACAGTTTTATTCTGCCAATGGTAGCCAAGAATCAGTTTTCTACTAATCAAAAGTTGATATTTTTTGGTTTTGTTGGGTTTAAAAAAGCAAGATACAAGTGCATAATTAATACATGTACTGAGATGTACAGTATTTGCAATGAATCAACAACTATTACATGTACCTATAAAGCACACCTTTTTGTTTGGGAAGGGAACCTTGGCTGTTGAGGTAAGTTTATGCTGGGTTGCTCGAAATACCGGTAACTCAAGGCCAAGTTTCCTTTTTAGCCGAGGTTCCCTCTAAAGTTTTAAAATAGACGAGTAAACAGAAAACCTATAACACAACTTTATTATTTCTTGTTGCATTGTATTCATTTGAGTTTGTGGAATTCCATGTACAAGATACAGCATGTGGGTGCTGTTTGAAATGTACAACAAAATACAACTTTAAAACTATACCAAAACATGGATTTACTAAACATTTGAAATGTCCAAAGCCTTTAGGAAGAACATGCTAATATAAAATAAAATGGTAACTCAACATATATGTGAAACCAGAGGCTTCTTTAAGCATTTATGGGCTCACAATAAAATGTGACAAACGAACCATAAAAAATGTAAACTGAACTCTGCCTTATGGCAACTGTGACACTGCACTGACACTATCTTACCAAAATGTAAAACACTACATGTTACATTTACGTTTTTCCTTGAAAAAGCCACAGCTGTAAGATGCTATTGTTCAAACTTTTCCGAATCCTATTTTGCCAAATTGTACACTCTTGTTGATGTACTCCTTGAACGTGTTGTACTGTGTCAGTTAATGGAATGTTTGTATCTGGTACATCAACAATACCCAGGTCAAACTCATTTGGTGCAGGTCCTGTTGGATCTTCACCATATAACTCATCTGTCTGGCTGTTGTCATCAAATATGTCCCTGACTGCAATATTCCCAGAATTATCTTGTGAAATAACACCATTTACCCAGATTTGGCAAGGAGTCCAATGACCTTCTGTGCGTACAGGATGATTATTCCATGCTTCAACTAGGAGATTTAACTGGTGGTTTATTCTTGGAAGAAATATGTAATGTAAACAGAACAGATCTATGACACTTGTTGATTCCAGGATACCATTTTCTTCCATTTGGTAAAACAGAGTGTAGAAGAAGTGACCAACTCCTATAAAGACATCTCTCCACAGTCGCTCAATCCTTTGATTGTGTACAGAGAGTCCAGCAATCATGCTTCCCCTGTTCAACCCTCTGTGCCTTAGCATAGCTCTTGCTACGTCTACATTTTCACCCCCTTTGTCTGAACGTACTCTAGAGGGCCATCCATATCTCTGCACAGCTGCTAAGAAGAGGGCAAGTACAGTCGAGGCATAGTTATTTGTAGCACAACTTAAATACACTATAAGTCTGGAAAACCCATCGATACCTCCACGTATGACGAACCTCCAACGGATGAGACAATGCAGTCCATCAATGTGCTAGAGAGAATTAGGTCCTCGGACACTGTAAACACGCCTTGTGATAGTGTTAAACCACCTCATTGCACTCCCTGCAGGGTCAGTTCGAACCAAACTTTCCCTAACACGCTGACGCTGCACAAAAATATTTCTACTTCGCAAATGTCCCAGCATCATACTGATACCAGAATTTGGAAATCCTTGTCTTAAACCTCGAATTAATTCATCTAAATCTGAATCCGTGATGGCTGTATAATGATGTCGACTGGAAAATGACTCCAGGTTTCTAATTCTTCGCCAAAGAGTAGTTCTAGAAACTAATAACATTCTTGATATCTGGGACCAATTAAATCTCATTCTGTTTCTTAGAAACTCCAACTGATGTATAGAAATTTCGTAGGCCGGACGACCCGCTCTTTCATTTATAGGACCTGACAAACCTGGCAAAGTCCTTATGGGGCGAACTGTCGTGCAAGAACTTGCACTTATTGCCAGCATCTCCCATCTGTTTAATAAGTATTGAAGTTGCCTCAACAGTGATTCAAGCTCTGGTATTCTGACATCATTTCCTTGATCGTCTGGGTCCAACGACTCTACCAAACGACGAACTAAATCGACAGCTACCTGAAGGCGGACTACCAAGTTTTCAGCCATGTTTCGATCGGCGTGTGGATAAAACCTGGAGCAATCCCTTAATAGACGAGAAACCGTCTCCAGAAGATCCGTTGTGGGAGAACTGTCAGAACTAGTTGACAAGATACATATCACTACAAGAGCTAGAGAGGAAGCCATGTTTGCATTGCGAAAGGCACATTTCATTGTCACCATACATAGAGGCTATTCCGTTAGAGGCACTTTTCGTGCCAGCTTATACCAAGTCTGATTTCTGAACCCCGCGTATACGCACACTTTTTGCACGCGTATACGAGGGCTTTGACAGGTACGCATATATACGGATTTTAGCACCGCGTATAGACGTGCATTTGATTTTGCACATATACGCGTATTAAATACGCGTATATACGCGATATAAATGGTTGTATATGGGATAAAAGCCCATACATAGCGATTATAAACGATTATACGCGGCAAAAAAGCCCACGTACACGATGTCATAATTTTGAAACGGATGGCCAACCATAGGAAATACGAGTTTCATTAAAAAGTTTTGACCTTTAGAACAAATATTTTGGTTACAAGCAGCGCACGATCGAATTACATTCCACACGAAATTTGCATATATGAAAGAAGTGTATTTGCGACAACACTTTGAAAAAACTGTGAAGCCTGGAAAAAACTAATACACGGCAAAATCAAAGCAGTTATTTAAAGAACTAGCTTTATAGAAAAATTTCATTTCGATTTGGACTTGAAATCAAACGGGGGGGGGGGGGGGGGGGGGGGGTCATGATGTGTCACGCAATATTTATTTTTATTAAAATGTTTCACCAATTTATAGCACTCATCACCGATTACATGTATTTTTTTCATTACCTGTAAATTTAGGGCTTCCACAAATTTATTGGAAATCCGGGCAGGAGAAGGGGTCGGTCAAACAATCTTGCCATCCGTCGGTGGGTGGGGGGGGGGGGGTGGATTCTTTCTGGAATAACCCAATGTAATAGAAATAATTCACGGTTAACGTTTGGGAAGTATTACACTAGTGTGGGTTTGATCAGAATCAATAAATTAAATATTCAAAGTTGGTAGCTTCAATCAACGTGTCTTAGAGTCTCATGCGCATGATTATAGGCTATGTTTAGCCTCTTGTTAAAATTTCTTTCAACGTTTCGTGTTTCGAATCCAATTCCCGTTCACGACAAAGAGTAGGAAAAGAATAACTTCTATATAAAAAACCTTTTTTGACCCTTAAATACAGTATTTGGCGACCTTACAATTTCTCCTTACACAAGAGAATTGTTTTTTTATTTTGCAAAAAATAACCATCAACCAGGAGATACTATTTTGACAAGCCTCTAAATTCTCAAAACTGACATTTGACAGAGAGTATGCCACTCGGTGTGGAGAATTCTTAAAGCTTGGTCTAAAAGCGATTAATTAGTTCTTGTGTGCATGAAAATTCTAAATAAGTAAAAGCGTATTCAATAAAATTGTTAATAACGGTGACAACTTACATTTAACATGGCTGCAGACAAAGGTTTCCTCTTCTTTTTCGCTGGCTTTTCAATTCTTCTTCTTCTTCTTCTTCTTCTTTTCTTCTTCTTCTTCTTCTTCTTCTTCTTCTTCTTCTTCTTCTTCTTCTTCTTCTTCTTCTTCTTCTTCTTCTTCTTCTTCTTCTTCTTCTTCTTCTTCTTCTTTTAAAAGCGCCTTTATCACCAACTGCAGTTCAAACGTTCGTTTCTCTCTTATATATGATTTCCCTGGACCATGCCTCACGTAGAGCAATAAATTCCTCCGTGTTCAACCTGATTCAGTTTAGGCTCAAGTTTCTTCCGTCTCAGCGGTCACGGATAGTTTTTAAACCTAACACTAGACAAATTACGATAAACAAACTTGATAATTATACGGCACGTACGTACGCTAATTAATCGCTAGTTGGGCTAAAACGAGAAGTTCTTAACAATACTGACTTTTCCTCGTTATAATTCTTTAATTTGTCCCTTTGTTCCTACTGAGTTAAGTTTGGTAAGGCTTTTTAATTTGCACTCAACTGTCATAGCAGAGGTCACGTAGATAATTGTTTTAATTGAAAACTACGGAACACCTAGCCTGCCCCTTCTTCGCCTTGTACACAACTGACGTACAGAACAATAGGCACATAAACGGTCGGAAGAGCTGAAAGGAGGAATGGGGGCATTGTTTAACATTTTGTCTGTTTATGTCCGGTTTAACCCCACTGACCCCTCTTAATAACGCTTGCTGATCTCACGTACTACTCCGTTTCAGCAGCCGGGTATCTTAATTGCGAGAAAATTATTTCCTTGTTTTAATTTTCTCTTTAGTTCCTTAATGAAGTTTTCTTGTTGTTGTCGGATTTTTCTTTCTTTTTCTAACTTTTTACGCCAGCTGTGATACTGTTTCAGATCCAGATCAGGATATTTTAACACCGATCAAAAGTGTCTTAAAGACGGCGAAACTGGCGGGAGAGTTTTGTTAGCGGTCATCGTCTATCAAGGGTTCGGGGTATACAAAAACTATGCAGTGCAGGGCTTTAAATCGGGATACGATATTTTTATACTGAATTATGTTCTCTATACATGTTTTGATTTCATGAATATTTTGGGGGAATGTTTGGGTATTTTTCAATGGTATATTTATATATATATATCTAGTACAACTTTTCTGGCCGACCCTGAACGGTTGTCGATTTTTATTCAAGACTGACATAATGCCAGGTTTTCAATTCACGAAGTCCTGGGGACCATTCTTTGGCAGAGATAATTAAGAACTATTTTGGCCATTTTTGGCATTGTTTCCGATTTTTCTTCAGTTCCTTCAGCTGTTCTTCTTGTTTTTATTCTCTATATTTTTTACAAACAATCGTGATTATTACTGCGTCTGTTTCAGAGGCTGTTAATTAGTTCCAGCGAAAACAGAACTCTCAGCTTATTAATTTTTTCAAACTGATATGCTTGCGATTTGCTTTATTAACTTTACTTCTCTATTTGTCAGTAGGCAAGTCTGCTCAAGGTGAGTGTTTCACTTGAATTAATAGTCCGATCGCGCGTGGGATCTCGAGACCGAGGAAGCTTTCTCAGATCTCAGACCCAGATCCCATGTCCCCCCAACTTACTGGTGTCGATAATTTTAATTTTAATTTTTGAAATTGAAAAATTCAAATTACGTCCGTTAAACGCCTAGGTTGCCAACCGTAAAGCTTCCCTGATTATTTTTTCGGTTAACGAGAGTCAGGGTTTTCCCAGATTCTAATAAAAGCGGGCGTTTTATAATTAAGTTAAATAAAATTTGCTTAGTTGCTAATAAAACATACCCTATAGACATGTTTTAACATGCAAGGCTGATCAGACAGCAAATTCGTTCGATTTCTTTTAACAGTATTTGCCCAAATACTATCAAAAGAAATCGAACGAATTTGCTATCTGATCAGCCTTGCATGTTAAAGTGTTTTTATTTAGTTCATTGCTGATCCTGATCTGCACAAAGATCCAGCTATATTTTGCTACTGTTTGTTCAAGTGGTCCTTGCATTTTTACAGAAGCCTATAGACATGTATAGACGTCCGCATGCTGGAAATAGGAAACTTTTTTGTTCAGTTTAAGGTTTCGGTGACTTACAGTCTAGCCCTCAGTTCGTAATTTGTGACATTTCAAAAGCAGCTTCGTCACGATAGCTTATAATCGCTTATAATAACAGTAATGTGAAACTCTGAGTTCGCCCTTTTAAGTTAAAGACTTCCGGCTGTTAAAGTTTTATTGAGTGGCACGCGCGTCCTAAAGGTGTCTGGGACTCCTGGTATTTCAGTAAAAAATAGCTTTCTCGTAGTACCTTGAACGTTTCACTTCCAAGAGCACATAGGTTATCAAACAGATGAACATTCCTAAAACAGTTTTTGGGCAAAATATTAAAAATGAACAGTGCAATAGTTAGTTTGAACAACACAGGAAAGTACTGCTCAGTAGCTTTCATTTGACTAGTCACACTTTAGGATTTAATCCACAGACTCAAAAGTTAGAACCACCTTGTACCTGAGCATAATAAACAACACCACGGGAAAGTACTGGTCGTGAAAATAACTTTCATTTGTATATTCACAATCTTAGATTACAGAATCAAACTTTTCAGACTCGACTCAAGGTGAAAGTTTATCGTATAAACTGATATTGGCACGTACCTTAAAAGAGTACAGAGCTTTTTTCTTGTTCAATGTTTTATAATCTGGCTTTCTTGTGTGCTACAGCTTATTATTAAATTAAAAAATTCCTGAGATTGGAAGAAAAAAGACTTACTGTAAAACTCAGCAAGAGGCATGCGCTCCAGGTATGTATTTAACGAAAAAACGTGACTTCTGGTCTGTTGATATTTGAAAAATTCCACTCACTAAGCTTATAGATGAGTTTTATTACTTTAATTTGCCGTTTAACTTGGTCTATGCCCCAGAAGATCATGCAAGGATTTTTCCAGCTTACGATTGATCTTTTCCTCCGAATGTCGCAATGCCCGCCATACCGCTCAGCTGCACGAATGTGCGCCTGTGTTTCTCCATGAATCCAATTACTGCTCGATACGTAGCCTGAGAAAACAGACGTCGTTTCGCGGCGCCACCACTGGGATCCTGCGAAACGGACAGTACGTTTCGCAGGGGCCCCAGTGGTGGCGTCACGAAACGACATCTGTTTTCTCAGGCTACTTGATACGTTAACAAAAAAAATGTTAAAATTGCTGCGGTGAACAATGTTGAGGATCTGAGTTTTTTCAGTCAAACTTGTGCCTGTTTCAATTACCCTCTCCTTCAGGAGTCAAACCGTATGTCTTGTGTTGAAGTCTTTAGTCTTTGGATAAAACTCTTTTTACTGAAATGTGACCACTCAAATGAAAGCTGTTGAGCAGTTTGTACGTTTCTGCCAAATTTTATTTCTTTCTAGGTTTTTTTTAACTTAGGAATTCAATGTTACAGCCCCTTGTTTTGATATGCAATCCCCCCCAAGTGGTTTTAGTATTATTTCAATTTTAAAGAGGATATGTCGTCATTTTTAGCGTTACTTTAACAACTTCAAAAGACATATTTATATCACTCCGTGGAAATCCAAAAACTGGCCCACTTTTGTTTAACTATGCATGGTTACTCTACTACTTGTGTCTTGAAAAACTCGCTAAAACTCATGGTGTGAAATCAAGAGGTCTATTACAGCATGCTTAATCCCAATCTCGTTCCCAGGGTCTCTCCTCTTCCCGCTCCCCCTGCGATCTCGCTCCAGGGGGTGGGAAGAAGAGAGACCCTGGGAACGAGGTTGGCTTAATCCTCCGTGACCACGAAAGGTGGATGATGGCACCGAGTAAGAACAAATCTCTCTCCGTTCTCGTTTACGATTGCCGTAACAAATTTCAAACAAATTGCGGTCACGAGATCCTAATTACTTGACTGTCAAAACAGTTTATTATATATGTAATTGATTTACCAGGTGAATGTTAAGCTAATTACAACTATAACGTGATTATACAAAACTTTGTTTGGATATGACTGACCAAACGATATTCAATATTCTCTCCGTTAATCTGAGACTTTAAAAGATCATTAAATACAGCTTAAAACTGATGGAGACTATTAACATAACATCAAATGAAGGGTCCTTCTCATTTCCGATCGTTTAAATTTTCATTCGTACCACTGAATTATCGTAACTAAATGACAAGCACGCAATGCTAAGCACTTATCAAAACAGATTAAAGTTGACTCATATGCCAAGAAAATACATCTTTTGGACACGATTATATAATTATACAATGTTTAACATTCCAATTATCGATATTCTGGAACAAATGTGGCTTAAAACATAGTTTATAGAGGGGACTTAAAATAACTGAAACCAGATTGCATCAATATCACCGACCTTCTAATGCGCATTTGCGCATTTCTTTTGCGAATATCTATAACAAACCAAATTCGTATTCTCGGTATTGAACTGGAGCAAGCTTGCAGTGGAGGCTCATGCGGGGCGATCTTTTCACATGCAAATACCGTACAATTCATGACCTTTGAGAAACGCACGCTAGGCGTGCGTTTCTCAAAGGTCACGAAGACATTTCGGGCCCGAAAGCCATTTTTAATTCCCAGTTTCTATCAAGTGGAGCTGCAGTTAATAGCCCACAAGCCTGCCCGACGTGTTTCGTCAACTACGAATTAAACAAAAACTGATTTCTTGTCATTAACACTGTGCACAAAATAAGGCTTTTCGGGCCCGAAACGTTTTCGGGATCTTTGAGAAACGCACACCTGGGCGGGCTTATACAACCTCGTAAGAGCTTTTTGGCTGGCAAGCAAAATATATTGTGATAAATAAGCGTTGTTTTAGTTAATTTGGTGCAAACCTGGTGCAAATATTTGTAAAGAATTGCTTTAAAGGAGCTGTGGTGTGCTTATATATAGGAGGGGTATAACCGGAATATTGTTTTGTCACCAAACTGTTGGGCCTATAACCGGGGGGGAGGGAGGGGGGTTATAACCGGGATTTTACGGTATTGTCATGAGCCTCTATTGCAAGCTCGTTCCAGTCGTTCCTGTTCAACACCGAGAATGCGATATGGTTTATATCACAGCGTTATATCACGTCTCCAGGGCTTTGAACCTCGCTCAAAATGGCGGCGCGGAGATCCAAGAATCGTGGGGTAATAGGTCCATGATAACCGTCACGAATATAGAGCCTCCTATACACTATCATGACCATATAGTTGTACCTGTAGTACCTGTAGTACCTGTAGTACCTGTAGTACCTAAGTACCTGTAGTACCTGTAGTACCTGTAGTACTCGTAGTACCTGTAGTACCTGTACTACTTGTAGTACGTAGTACTTGTAGTACCTGTAGTACCTGTAGTACCTGTAGTACTCGCACTACCTGTAGTACTCGTAGTACCTGTAGTACCTGTAGTACCTGTAGTACTCGTAGTACCTGTAATACTTGTAGTACCTGTAGTACCTGTAGTACTTGTAGTACCTGTAGTACCTGTAGTACCTGTAGTACCTGTAGTACTCGTAGTACCTGTAGTACCTGTAGTACCTGTAGTACTCGTAGTACCTGTAGTACCTGTAGTACCTGTAGTATTCGTAGTACCTGTAGTACCTGTAGTACTCGTAGTACCTGTAGTACCTGTAGTACCTGTAGTACCTATAGTACTCGTAGTACTCGTAGTACCTGTAGTACCTGTAGTACCTGTAGTACCTGTAGTACCTATAGTACTCGTAGTACTTGTAGTACCTGTAGTACCTGTAGTACTCGTAGTACCTGTAGTACCTGTAGTACTCGTAGTACCTGTAGTACCTGTACTACTCGTAGTACCTGTAGTACTTGTAGTACCTGTAGTACCTGTAGTACCTGTAGTACTCGTAGTACCTGTAGTACCTGTAGTACCTAGTACCTGTAGTACCTGTAGTACCTGTAGTACCTGTAGTACCTGTAGTACCTGTAGTACCTGTAGTACCTGTAGTACTCGTAGCACCTGTAGTACTTGTAGTACCTGTAGTACCTGTAGTACGTAGTACTCGTAGTACCTGTAGTATTAGTAGTACCTGTAGTACCTGTAGTACCTGTATTACCTGTAGTACCTGTAGTACTTGTAGTACCTGTAGTACCTGTAGTACTTGTAGTAATAATTTTGCGATTTTGCTAGCGTTAAATTTAAGCCTTTATTTCAATATCCTCTAGTTCCTTTATAAAAAAATGTTGGCAATTATAGTGTGGTCCCCACGACCCACAACCTTGGCAACGTAACTGATAAATCTGAAGCAGTCAATTAGTAAACTGACACAACATAAACTGATCCAAATAGCCACTAAGTTTTAATTAATATGTTACTGACTCGCTAAAACAATATATAAACACAGAAAAAATGGCAAATTTTGGTTTGATTTTTCGTATTTTTTTAACCTGATTTTCGAAGTATTCACAAAGACCTCCTAACTTAAGATATATGTCTCAGAAATTTTTCTCCTAAACTTAGAAGGTCAACGTTAAAAATGATTATTTTTTTACTCTGTTTTTCTTTAACAGCAAGACGAAAGCGGAGTGATAAGGTTAAAAGGTGTCCTGGTGGAATGGATCACAACAAAGCCCTTGCCAAATGTACGTACACGCATCCCAAGCAGCTTAAATTCAGGTGCAAGGTGACTACACGTACGTGTTACAAGTACGTGATTTGTAAAACACATCGTTCACTTGAGACACACTCAACTCAATTCAATTTCGGCATACTACAGGACAAAGATGAATGTCGGGAGGAGCACATCTTTCAAAACATCATCTGTTGTGAATATCTTTGCCCGTTAATGCAGATATGAGATCTCAATTGTCTTTTAGTCGTTCATTTCCGTGGTCCACAGTTTAAGAAGAAAGAAAATTCTCTGGGACCAGGGTGGCTGTTCACCCAAAACCCCGAGTTTTGGCATGACGGACTAGAGTACGATTGAGATTTCAATTTACTAAACATAGACGTACATCTGCAATTTGTAGTTATTTGCTAAGTCATATTGACTAGAATAAACGCGCCTGCTAAGAGTAGCGACTAGTGATAAGGTGTAACTGTTCACCATATGCATTTTTTTCTTTTTTTTTTGTATCATCACAGTGGCTATTGCAAAATTAAGTAACACGAAGTGTAGCGTATTTTTAAGAGTTGAAGGATCCCATATAAAAATGACGGGGTGCTCGTCGTAACATTAAGGGGCAAAATTTGTAGACTGGTATCGTTTGGGTGCTAAAATTTAAAGTGACCACCGTTAGAGTTATCGCGGAACTTTTTAGGGTATTGGACGGAAAAAATACGACAGGAAGTGAATGTGTTAATTTAGAATCCCATTTGGTACCAACCAAGAGGTACCAACCAAGAGGTACCAACCAAGAGGTACCAACCTCTTAGGGGTGAAAACGATTTTGAGCCACGCCCAGAAAACGAGGATTAAGGTATTTTCTAAAATTTCCGACGAAAACCCCCGTTATTTTTATATGGGAGTCCCCCCCCCCCCCCCCCCCCCCCCCCCGGGGGAGGGGAGTACGAGGTGGTCAGCTCCATACCTCTGTCTAGTCTCTTCTTAGAGCCGACCAAGGGAGGTCGATACACCGCTACATAACCAATAAAGCTATGCAAGCCCAATGGGTATGGTTTTTGAGCCGTTTTGGTCTCAAATTGGATACAGAATTTGAACAATTTGTCCTGTAAATGGGTATTTTTTGCCTCTTATCTTATCTTACCATTATGGCTTCAAAAACCCAAGTTGTTTAAGGCCTGGGTCAAAGACTTTAACCAGGAAAAACAGTTTATTCGTGATATCTTTCAAATTTAACAAAGGGAATGGAACTGAATCGAAATTTGACACATGGAATTAAAGGACTTAGCGTCCTTAAACAAAAAAAAGCAAGGCTGATTCGACAGTGAAGGAATATAATGAAATTTATCCAATATTTCGAAAGGCACGGCCTTTTTTCTTCAGGGTATTGTAATTACAATTACAATTATTACAACTATTGTAATTTTGACTCGGGTTAAGCACGTTGTAGCGATCTATATATGACTGCAAACATTTGACGAATTGGTGACGGGTTTAAGAGAAAACATAAAATAAAAACTTCACTTCATATTCCATAACTTTGTCGATCGAGCATGAACAATGGCCTCTTCATGAAAAATGAAATATTTATACTTTATTGTAACGTTATATGTGGGCTCAGAGTTTAATAAATATGTGTTAAATGCCATCACTTTGTGTTGGACGTCATTTTGTGTTTTTAACTGGAACTTTCTTGTAGTTAAAGGGAGGGTTTCACGGTTCGGCGCATGTGCAAGCTATGACGTAACCCATTTAATTTCATTGTTAAGACCAATCGGAAGCGAGTGGATAACTCTGGCGGGAAATTTGCCCGTGAAAATGTCGCGGTCAGTCAGCTGATTGAATGGATGATTATACATACCCATGTGCGCCATGAAAGCCACCAGAGCGTAGAATAAATCCTTCGGGTCAAACGTTTTATTCAGTGTTGACTTTGTCGGTGTAATCCGTTGAAATTTTCTGTGAATTTTGGTCATCCTTCTCTTTGCTTGGACTAATCATAGTATGTAATATCGATTATTGAAGTGATTGTGAGTGGTTTTTAACCGATAAAATATTGGTAAGAAAGCGAACAAAGCATTTTAATCTGTGCACATGCGCCGAACCGTGAAACCATCCCTTTAACGCTCATGCGCAAATTGCAATATAAATTTGCGCATGAGCGTTAACTACAAGATAGACAGTTACTTCCTGGGTAACACTCGTCCCTAGAGCCCTCGTTTCGTTTGATCAGCGGTTGAACGAAATTAAAAAAACCGTGGAGCTCTGGGGACGAGAATGTTTGCAAATGGGGTAACACATGAGAAGCCGCTGGTCAAGCGCGGAAAATCAGGAAGCGCAAGGGTTATTGGACCAGGAATCCTTGCGCTACGCTTGAACTAAGCAGCACCAAGCAGCACTTGAAGTTATAAACTTGTTCGCTGGACAAGGCCTGCCAAAATGCTCCAAGAATCGTGATGCATTTTGTCACGAGAAAAATAATGAATTTTACCACAATTGCCGCTAAACTCGCAATCTGATTGGTCGACGTGAGTGGTAAATGAGAGTCCAGACAACGGTGCTAACGCTAACATCACGCGCGCTTGAAAAAAACCAATCAAATTGCGAGAAAGTTATAGACAACGCTTGCTCTTTCTTTGCTGTCACGTTTTGTAATAAGCCTTCGATTTTTCCCTGTATTTTTTTCTAAATATTGTTGTAAAAAACAAATTTACACCGGTTTTCCGTGGTGTGGACTCTTATTTACCACTATTTACGTCATCACATGGTCAAAATTTGTTGCTGACTCACTCGGCTGCGCCTCGTGAGTCCACAACATTTTGACCATGTGATGAGGTAAATCGTGGTAAATAAGAGTCCACACCACGGAAAACCGGTGGAAATTTGTTAAATGTCTTCGTTCCAATTGAACACTAAAACAAATGTAGCTGTCAAGTGCTGGAAATAAACGGTTCATCATGTGTCACGTGATAAAATACTCCACGATTGGTAATAGGTCCATGATAACCGTCACGAATATAGAGCCTCCTATACACTATCATGACCATATAGTTGTATATTTAACGTACTCGTAGTACCTGTAGTACCTGTAGTACCTGTAGTACCTGTAGTACTCGTAGTACCTGTAGTACCTGTAGTACCTGTAGTACTCGTAGTACCTGTAGTACCTGTAGTACCTGTAGTACTCGTAGTACCTGTAGTACTTGTAGTACTCCTCCCACCACCCCCTGCGTCCAAATCCCCAAACTTCCCTCCCACCGTCCCCATGGGTAAGGCAGGTGACCATTTGGAACGGGCAGAATATATGCACAAGCCTTAAGCATTGGTCAACGGATCTTTGCACTCGTCGCAGCAATCGATGCATTGCAACGAGAACGAGAATCCAAATAAAATATTTTATATGTTCTGACCTGCTCGGCTTTCTCAAGATCTCTAATAAGTTTCTCTGGAGTCGATTGTTCTTTTGGCAGAGGCATCAGGTAACATGCCTTGTTGTCCGGGATTCGCAGCATGGTTAATTTCTGTTCAAGGTGATAAGCAAAACAAATAATTTGTTTAGTAAAGAGCACTAATTAGAACGGTAGCCTTACCGGGTTGTAAGTCCCGACAGGTGAGAGAGTAATAAATAACCTCTTACTGCTTTATCGGCAATGGGGAACGAAAACAAAATAAAATCAGTTCCATTTACTCTTTGGTAGCCTGTTCCAGGCTCCGAGACAGTGGGGAACGAGCGAAGTAAAAAAAAAAGTAAAAAATCGCGGGGGAACTGGGAAGAGAGCGGTCAGCGGACCTCCCTCTCCTAGTTCACCCCCCCCCCCCCCCCCCCCCCCCTCGATTTTTCCCCCCTTTTTTTACTTCGCGCGTTCCCCACTGTCTCGGAGCCTGGGACAGGCTAACTCTTTGGAAATATTGAATCTCGACATAGTCGTGTGAAGATATCACTTTTATCCTTACTGTGAAGAGTCAAGATATCAAAATATTCACGTTAAGTTACCATATGAGCTCAAAGGTGTTCAAACCATCTTCGAATCTTCCTCGGATCTTCCTCGGAAATTTCGTTAAATTTCGGGAAATGATCAGAAACGTTCGTACAACCTTTGGACAATATTCGGGAGGGTTTCGAAACTCTTCGGGATATTGATATCGAATTGCGGAACACTGGATCAATAGATTTGAAGACCGCGCACCCATACGTTATCTTCTATATACGCCGATGTTGGAAGGCTCATTGCGAATATGTCGGAAGTCACCAAAGACAAATCAAAGGGGTTATATAAAGAGCCATCTCGTGAATACGAAACAACTTAAGGTTAATTTTAGTTTTTCTTGATGTTTACAAATAAGCGTATTCAGTTTACAAATAAGAAAACATCTTAACGTGACATAAATATGCATTGTCTGAAACGAGACATTTACGTCAGTACCCTGGGTAGTTTACAAGTTTCCAAGTTTACTGACTATGTGACATGTAGTGACAAATTTGCATATCTGTATCCGTATATTGTATCTCGTTAAACACGCTTCGTGTATTCACGAGATACAAATAAACTACACAGTGTAACTGCCCATAAACGGTTATATGCATTTTATCGATGTGATTTATTATTGCGAGTTGTTGTTGTTGTTTACAAATTTTAAAGAGGCAGCTCACTTGTTTGAAGTCATTTAAGACATCACTGCGATCCACGCCGGGATGAGCGGGAACTTTAAACAACTCTGTTTGTTTCTCTGTGTCAACTTCGATCGTCTCGTTGTACTCTTCACCCGACTCACTGATGTGAACATTGAAATCCACGACCTGCGTGTTAAATGTAAAATAACGTTTAAATATTAAGACTGCACACTAGTAGACGTCAAGGAGTACAAATTGTAGGTCAAACTTGAAGCGCTAAGCTGTCTAAGCTTGATATTTGAGTTCCTATCTGAGAGCTGAGGATTGCCAAAATTTTATCACCTATGAGTTTCAGCTTTCAACTTTAGCTGAGAGAGCTTATGTTACCCAATAAATTGATAGTCGAGAAATGGCCTAATATCCCAATCAGCCTCTCTGTGTGCTATTGTAAGGTAGCCCTATCTCGCCTCTGCCATCTTTCTTTTTTCAGTGGTTTTTGAACGTAGGTTTTTATTTCGATGCGTTCAGCTAAGGATACGTACCTTTTTAGACAAAGAATCGTCGGTTTTGTAAACAGGATTTGCGGAAGTGGAGCTTGCCAAGACAAGTACGAAGACCAGTAGGCAGGCAATTTGGATCACGGATGTACGGGGTTTCTGTCAAAAAATAATAATCATTAAAACTTTGTTACCCATAGTTGTGTATTGAGAAAAAATATACACATAAGTCGGATCAATTAAACAATTCGAAAAAGACAAATCTTAGTTAGTTCAATGGTTTTATTATCAGATTATGTTATTTCCAAGTGGATTTACTGATCTGACAAAGGACTGTCAAATTATTTGCGAATTTCTATGTAATTACTCGTTTAAATTTCTTCAACTTCCGTGTTTCGAATCTAATTAGGTCACTTAATTTCTCCCCGATCGCGTAAAGAGTAGGAAAGAGAGAATAACTTCTTTGTTTAAAAAAAAAAGCCTTTGTGACCCTTAAATATTTCGCGATCTTCAATAATTTCTCCATACACAAGAAAACTGATTTCTTCTTTTGCCTTGTGACGGGTGTAAGAAAATAATCATCAACTAGGAGATACTATCTCTAACTGACATTTGAAAAAGACTGTGGAACTAGGTGCCGGGTGAAATAAAAACTTTTCAAGCTTGGTCTAGAAACGGATAGTACTTGTGTGCATGAAAGTTCTAAATCAGTGAAAAGCGTATTCTATAAAATTGTAAATAACAGTGATAACTTACGTATAACATGGCTGTAGAGAAAGGTTTTCTCTTCTTTTTCGCTGGCTTTTCAATTCTTCTTCTTCTTCTCTCAAGAGCGCCTTTATCACGTACCGGGATCACCAAGTTGTTAATGATTAAGGTTTGCACCGGGATCACCAATTTGTTGATGGTTAAACAGTGGCACAGTGGCACAGTGGCACAGTGGTACTATAGTGTAGTGGAACAGTGGCACAGTGGTATTATAGTGCAGTGGAACAGTGGAACAGTGGTACTATAGTGTAGTGGAACAGTGGAACAGTGGCACAGTGGTACTATAATGTAGTGGAACAGTGGCACAGTGGTATTATAGTGCAGTGGAACAGTGGAACAGTGGAACAGTGGCACAGTGGTATTATAGTGCAGTGGAACAGTGGAACAGTGGTACTATAGTGTAGTGGAACAGTGGAACAGTGTCACAGTGGTACTATAATTATAGTGCAGTGGAACAGTGGAACAGTGGCACAGTGGTATTATAGTGCAGTGGAAAAGTGGCACAGTCGTACTATAGTGTAGTGGAACAGTGGCACAGTGGTACTCTGATAATGTAGTGGAACAGTGGAACAGTGGCACAGTGGTATTATAGTGCAGTGGAACAGTGGAACAGTGTCACAGTGGTACTATAGTGTAGTGGAACAGTGGAACAGTGTCACAGTGGTATTATAGTGTAGTGGAACAGTGGAACAGTGGCACAGTGGTACTATAATGTAGTGGAACAGTGGCACAGTGGTATTATTGTGCAGTGGAACAGTGGAACAGTGTCACAGTGGTTCTATAGTGCAATGGAACAGTGGAACAGTGTCACAGTGGTACTATAGTGTAGTGGAACAGTGTCACAGTGGTACTATAGTGTAGTGGAACAGTGGCACAGTGGTACTATAGTGTAGTGGAACAGTGGCACAGTGGTATTATAGTGCAGTGGAACAGTGGAACAGTGGTACTATAGTGTAGTGGAACAGTGGAACAGTGGCACAGTGGTACTATAATGTAGTGGAACAGTGGCACAGTGGTATTATAGTGCAGTGGAACAGTGGAACAGTGGAACAGTGGCACAGTGGTATTATAGTGCAGTGGAACAGTGGAACAGTGGTACTATAGTGTAGTGGAACAGTGGAACAGTGTCACAGTGGTACTATAATTATAGTGCAGTGGAACAGTGGAACAGTGGCACAGTGGTATTATAGTGCAGTGGAAAAGTGGCACAGTCGTACTATAGTGTAGTGGAACAGTGGCACAGTGGTACTCTGATAATGTAGTGGAACAGTGGAACAGTGGCACAGTGGTATTATAGTGCAGTGGAACAGTGGAACAGTGTCACAGTGGTACTATAGTGTAGTGGAACAGTGGAACAGTGTCACAGTGGTATTATAGTGTAGTGGAACAGTGGAACAGTGGCACAGTGGTACTATAATGTAGTGGAACAGTGGCACAGTGGTATTATTGTGCAGTGGAACAGTGGAACAGTGTCACAGTGGTTCTATAGTGCAATGGAACAGTGGAACAGTGTCACAGTGGTACTATAGTGTAGTGGAACAGTGTCACAGTGGTACTATAGTGTAGTGGAACAGTGGCACAGTGGTACTATAGTGTAGTGGAACAGTGGCACAGTGGTACTATAGTGTAGTGGAACAGTGTCACAGTGGTACTATAGTGTAGTGGAACAGTGTCACAGTGGTACTATAGTGTAGTGGAACAGTGGCACAGTGGTACTATAGTGTAGTGGAACAGTGGAACAGTGGCACAGTGGTATTATAGTGCAGTGGAACAGTGGTATTATAGTGCAGTGGAACAGTGGAACAGTGTCACAGTGGTACTATAGTGTAGTGGAACAGTGGCACAGTGGTACTATAGTGTAGTGGAACAGTGGAACAGTGGCACAGTGGTATTATAGTGCAGTGGAACAGTGGAACAGTGGCACAGTGGTACTATAATGTAGTGGAACAGTGGAACAGTGGCACAGTGGTATTATAGTGCAGTGGAACAGTGGCACAGTGGTACTATAGTGTAGTGGAACAGTGGCACAGTGGTACTATAATGTAGTGGAACAGTGGAACAGTGGCACAGTGGTATTATAGTGCAGTGGAACAGTGGAACAGTGTCACAGTGGTACTATAGTGTAGTGGAACAGTGGAACAGTGGCACAGTGGTACTATAGTGTAGTGGAACAATGGAACAGTGGCCCAGTGGTTCTACAGTCTAGTGGAACAGTGGAACAGTGTCACGATAGTGTAGTGGAACAGCGTCACAATTATACTGAAGCGTGGTGGAACAGTGGCACAGTGGTACTATAGTGTAGTGGTGTAGTGTAGTGGAACAGTGGAACAGTGGAACAGTGTCACAGTGGTACTATAGTGTAGTGGAACAGTGGAACAGTGGCCCAGTGGTTCTACAGTCTAGTGGAACAGTGGAACAGTGTCACGATAGTGTAGTGGAACAGCGTCACAATTATACTGAAGTGTGGTGGAACAGTGGCACAGTGGTACTATAGTGTGGTCGAACTGTGGCACAGTAATTCCATTAAAGCGATTCCTACGAAATAATAGTTGACGAACGATTTTAACTTTATCTCATTGTTCCCTGGGATGTGTTGTTCTCGAAAAATGCAATGAGAAACATAAAGGTCACCGTGTTCGTGAAGGAGTTATGATGGCGTTAAAGTTACCCTATTAATCCCTGTAGTAATACACGTGCGTGCTTATTTGATCGGTTCACGTTATATTTCCCTGTACCTGGAAACATAGTTTGAAGTACGTACTTTCAAAAAAAAGATATATAGAGAAATTTCGATCATATCATGAAATGGACAATGTGAATGCATTATTAGTGAAACAGACAGACACCTTTAGGCGGCATATTGTTTGGAAAGAATATTGGCTGTTGTTCAGTAGAAAATAATGGAAATCAATGCAAGCCAACCCACAGTTTAAAAGATAATGTACCCAAAGTACCCCAAGATTCATGATCATAACGTAGTTATTTCCCGTGTGCCTCTTTTAAATAATACTAAAATAAAACAGCTCTTCATTAGTGTGTCAGTAGTACTGAGCTGCATTGTTTTCAGGGCTGGAAGGTGTCAAAGGTCGTACTTGTATTCGTAGTATGTTGCCTTTACAATAGTTCGCTTTAAAATCGTAGTACAAAAGCTTCTTCATGTCCCAACGATTTCGCTATATTATAAATAAAACTAAAAAATCCACATGGTTTTTTATTATCAGTTTATTTTTGTTTATAAACATTTCAAGTTTCCGTTGCTTTTGACGCCTTTCTCTATTCCCGAGATTAGGCTTTACAAATAAAACAGTAACGATCACAATCCAACAGAGAGCTAAAGCAACCATGACGCCAACAACAACAAGAACGTCACTAAAAAATAGGTTTTTATTAGCAAGCAATGCCCTGCACGTGCGTTTCACATTTTGTACATTGCTTTGCCGGTTCCCTGCAAACGAACAACGTGAAATGATCAAATTGAAAGTGCGTGTTACTTGGTTACAGCCTTGCTATTACATGTCAATAACGTATACCTAAGTACAGGTCACGTTCGTAGCTCTTAAAATTCAATGAAACCTTTTCTTTCGTTTAATCACTCTTATTAACTCAATCATAACATAAATATTGTTAAAACACTCTAACGTATGCCAGGAGCCCTGCGCATGCAAAATACTGGCGTCATGCATACGTCCAGGATGGATACGTACCTCTGGCGTTTAAATACTAGGAATATGACTTTGCCGATAGTTTGGGTTTATTTGAAAACTTTCCTCAGAAGTCGACCTTTACATAAACGATACTAGCTCACGCAAGATGCTAACTTGTAAATGAAATCTACATCCGCCAGTTGTGAAGAGAGAAAATAGCTTAAGATACTAAAGTTACAATAATTGTAATCGGCGCACGCGCTATACTGCGGTGTCGCGATAGGAGACACTAGTTACTAGATGATGTTTTTAGATGTATCTAAAGTTCTCTGACAAATCAATCACCCTCGTAAAACATCTTCAAACACCTTTTGAAGTGAAAAAAGTGTGTTTTAAAATTTCAGTACTGGAGAATACAGGCTCCCGCACTTCGAATTATTTATCACTTTCCATTTATTTTATTTTATTATTTTTATTTTTGTCCGTGCTACTGACCCACTTTCGCAAGAGAGAGTCAGAGCCAAAACGAAACATTTGATAGGGCTGGCAAGTCGTTGCTGGCGCAGAGACAATTGATTTTGATGATGACGGTCGGTGGTAGAATTTTTTTTTGTAAACCCTAGCTCAACTGCTATATTTCACAGGCTATACGATAAGGAAATCTGCCAAACATCGTCTTCCATTTCTCATACCCACTTTGACAAACGGATTGTCTCATTCCCTGATTATCGTTATAACTGTCTATTAAGTAATACATGCCTTCAATTCTGTGAGGTGAAATAAGACATTTCTACTTGCTTTTTAAATAGAGCTGTCATAACTTCATTTTCATGGCTGTGGGCAGCGACAGCTTTCTTTATATCTCCCATTGTTTTTCGCCTCAGCTGGAGTTTTTGTTCCTCGCATTTTGTACATAATGACTGGACGAAATTATAGCTTTCGAATAATCGATCAAGTGAAATTTCCTTATCGTCTGCCTGTTGGCGTAGAATTAATTCTTCAAATACAAAATATTCATCATCAGTCATTGTACTCTCGCGTAACTCCTCTCCCCTTGAAGTCAGAAATTCTGAGGAATTCTGTTGGGACGTTGACTGAAAGCTAAACTTTCTTCGTTTCCTTGGGGCTCCTTCGGCAGTATTTGTTTTTGAACGCAGGCCGAAGGGGTTGCAACATCCTTTGCACCTGCAATTTTGGCTACAACTGACCCCACCTTGCAAGCATTTACACCTGCTTGAGTAACTCCCTGAAACGTTGTTGCAAATGTTTTGAACTTTGCTTGATTCTTTTCTGTTCACTCCACAAGAACAAGATACATTTTGTTTTTGCTTTGCAGATGGTTCATTTCGGCTAACTGTTTCCGCGGGGGTCGGTTCGCCAAGTAACGGTTGAAAACTAGAAACGGCTAGTAATGATAATAACAATACATATGTGGAAGATTAAATTTCGTCGCGTCTACTTGTTTATTAGCCTATCGTGTGTCAGTATTTTATCTTAGCCCTTTTTAAATATTGTAACCGTTTGTTTCCATCTTCACTTAGCTTTCCTAGCCCCTCAGTGATAAAGGTTAGTTTTGTCTAACCGGAATATCGGGCATGTTTTATTAAAAGAAATCGAACGAATTTGCTGTCTGATCAGACTTGCATGTAAAAGTTTTTATTTAGTTCATTGTTGATCCTGATCTGCTCAAAGATCCAGTTACATTTTGCTACTGTTTGTTCAATTGGTCCTTGCAGTTTTACAGAAGTTATTGAAGTTCAAGTTACCGTACCGACATTTTTCACATAAAGAAAAATTCTCTACGATCCTCAATTTTTTATGAATTTAATTTAAAATTCATTTATTTTTTAATGATATGAAAATGGCGAGAAGTCCGTATTGCAGGGCAATGGTATTTAAGTTTATATGTCTAATAAATTTTTGTTTGTTGTTGTTGTTGTATATTAGTCGCGTTGTTTTGTTGCAAGTTTATAGACCAAGCCGCGGAGCGGGCAAAATCCATGAGCCATAAGTATCGAATTGACAGGCACCGAGCCAATCAGATTGTACGACTGCTCATATCCAGGAGAATACTATCAATTAGTCCAAGAATATCTTTGTTTAAATTATTGCAGTTGGAAACAACTTAACCTATTTTGTTGTATTCACAGCTCGTACATGACAATAGCGATGGAGACCAAAACACAAAAGAGGCCACAATTGCACAGGCAATATTAACAACTCCAGGGCCATTCTCCACAGTGCAGCTGGTACAAAAGGCGCAATTTAACGGCAAATCCAGGCCCACGACTGCAGTTGTTATCGAGGTAATGGGCAACCTCCAGAAAGATGGCCTTGGGGTGTTAAGCAAATCAGCAAGGACAACCGTCTTTATTAAAGGGTTGCCCTGTGACGTGTCAGACAATGCTCTTAATGTCTATGGCATAGAGCCAGACACCTTTTTGAATAAGTTTCAGGAGAGAGCCCCACTTGAACTCATTTCTAAGGAGCTATTTAACAAGATCTTGGAAGTTTCCCCAAAGAAAGAGATTCTTTCTACGATGTATTATATTGATGAAGAAATCTGAAAGCTTTGTTTTCATCAGGCTTCATATGTAACCTGGGCCGGGTTGTTCAAACCACGATTAAGCTCTCCCAGGGTTATCAGTCGTCAATTTTGAATCCAATTAAATAACTAATTCATTGAGATTTTTCCAAAGTATTTTTGCCATTTAGTTTTGACTTTGTATTGTCTCCGCGTGTAGCTTTAAAATAGCTTTTCAAAACTTTTCTAACAAAAGAAATTAAATCGTCGGTTAAGTTTAATCCTGGGTTAGCGTTAATCGGCTTTCGAACAACCCGCGGACCCTAATAAGTAATGAACCAAAGTTCTTTAACTACGACTGAGTTCAATATTGCAGAATTTCTACTTGTCAGCTGTCGTTTTTTTTTTTTTTAGTTTTTGTCATTTTAATGCCGCCGCTTTTCAACATGTAGCGACGCGAGTGTTCGCAAAAGTTAACATGACTCTCTTATTTCACCTAGAAAAACGTGCTTGGCAATTTAGTCCAACTTATTGATTAGACACAAGCAGAAACACATCCCTTCGATAAAAACAGTGATTCTAGGATTATTGTGAAGGAACATTTTGAGCAAAAGGCATAAATGGGCCTTTATAAGAAAATGCAACCTGCTTAAATTATCCATTGTGATCATTTCGTCGTTAGCAAATTCGCCACCGCTCTTTGTCTCTTTTAGCAGTGCGGGGCCGGATTGAGTACGTAAATTAGCCGAAATGAACCATCTGTAAAAAAAAAAAAAATTCGCTTGTTCTTGGGGAGTAAACAGAAAACAATTAAGCAAAGTTTAGAATATTTTCAGGGAATTACTCGAGCAGGTGTAAATGCTTAATAAAATACAAAAAAAAAACAGGTGTAAATGCTTGCAAGGTGGCATCAGGTGTGGTCAATGTTGTAGTCAGATGTTGCATCCCTACGGCAAGCGCTTAAGCTGATACTGAGTTTTCAAATATGCAAAAAATATAATTGAAATATACTGGGAATCTGCAATACTTTGAGTAAATACTTATAAGCGGATAAAGACGGTTTTCTCATGAAAATATTTGATTGTTAGAGCGACCACGACCACGACGGCAACGCCAACGTCACTCTGAAAACTAACTTCATTTCAGTACTCCGCTATAATTTGTCCAATGTGGCCGAACTATCCGGAAGCTAAATATGTAAGGACGGCGTTCAAGTTAGTTCAGATTGATGAAGGAAAATTTAACGTCGTATGTTCATGTTCTCCATAAAACTTTGAATTTGGTCATTTCAAGTTGTTCGTTTGCAGAGAACCGGCAAAGCAATGTACCAAAATGTGAAACGCACGTGCAGGGCATTGCTTGCTAATAAAAACCTATTTTTTAGTGACGTTCTTGTTGTTGTCGGCGTCATGATTGCTTAAGCTCTCTTTTGGATTGTGATCGTTACTGTTTTATTTGTAAAGCCTAATCTCGGGAATAGAGAAAGGCGTCAAAAGCAACGGAAACTTGAAATGTTTATAAACAAAAATAAACTGATAATAAAAAAACCATGTGGATTTTTTAGTTTTATTTATAGTATAGCGAAATCGTTGGGACATGAAGAAGCTTTTGTACCACGATTTTAAAGCGAACTATTGTAAAGGCAACATACTACGAATACAAGTACGACCTTTGACACCTTCCAGCCCTGAAAACAATGCAGCTCAGTACTACTGACACACTAATGAAGAGCTGTTTTATTTTAGTATTATTTAAAAGAGGCACACGGGAAATAACTACGTTATGATCATGAATCTTGGGGTACTTTGGGTACATTATCTTTTAAACTGTGGGTTGGCTTGCATTGATTTCCATTATTTTCTACTGAACAACAGCCAATATTCTTTCCAAACAATATGCCGCCTAAAGGTGTCTGTCTGTTTCACTAATAATGCATTCACATTGTCCATTTCATGATATGATCGAAATTTCTCTATATATCTTTTTTTTGAAAGTACGTACTTCAAACTATGTTTCCAGGTACAGGGAAATATAACGTGAACCGATCAAATAAGCACGCACGTGTATTACTACAGGGATTAATAGGGTAACTTTAACGCCATCATAACTCCTTCACGAACACGGTGACCTTTATGTTTCTTATTGCATTTTTCGAGAACAACACATCCCAGGGAACAATGAGATAAAGTTAAAATCGTTCGTCAACTATTATTTCGTAGGAATCGCTTTAATGGAATTACTGTGCCACAGTTCGACCACACTATAGTACCACTGTGCCACTGTTCCACCACACTTCAGTATAATTGTGACGCTGTTCCACTACACTATCGTGACACTGTTCCACTGTTCCACTAGACTGTAGAACCACTGGGCCACTGTTCCACTGTTCCACTACATTATAGTACCACTGTGCCACTGTGCCACTGTTCCACTACACTATAGTACCACTGTGACACTGTTCCACTGCACTATAATACCACTGTGCCACTGTGCCACTGTTCCACTGTTCCACTACATTATAGTACCACTGTGCCACTGTTTCACTGCACTATAATACCACTGTTCCACTGTTCCACTGCACTATAATACCACTGTTCCACTGTTCCACTACATTATAGTACCACTGTGCCACTGTTCCACTACATTATAGTACCACTGTGCCACTGTTCCACTGTTCCACAACATTATAGTGCCACTGTGCCACTGTGCCACTGTGCCACTGTTCCACTGTTCCACTGCACTATAATACCACTTTGCCACTGTTCCACTGTTCCATTGCACTATAATACCACTGTGCGACTGTTACACTGTTCCACTACATTATAGTACCACTGTGCCACTGTTCCACTGTTCCACTACACTATAGTACCACTGTGCCACTGTTCCACTGCACTATAATACCACTGTGCCACTGTTCCACTGTTCCACTACATTATAGTACCACTGTGCCACTGTTCCACTGCACTATAATACCACTGTGCCACTGTTCCACTGACTGTTCCACTGCACTATAATACCACTGTGCCACTGTTCCACTACATTATAGTACCACTGTGCCACTGTTCCACTGTTCCACTACATTATAGTACCACTGTGCCACTGTGCCACTGTGCCACTGTGCCACTGTGCCACTGTGCCACTGTGCCACTGTGCCACTGTGCCACTGTGCCACTGTGCCACTGTGCCACTGTGCCACTGTGCCACTGTTCCACTGTTCCGCTGTTCCACTACATTATAGTACCACTGTGCCACTGTGCCACTGTGCCACTGTGCCACTGTTCCACTGTTCCACTGTTCCACTACATTATAGTACCACTGTGCCACTGTGCCACTGTGCCACTGTTCCACTGTTCCACTGTTCCACTGTTCCACTGTTCCACTACATTATAGTACCACTGTGCCACTGTTCCACTGCACTAGAATACCACTGTGCCACTGTTCCACTGTTCCACTGTTCCACTGTTCCACTGCACTATAATACCACTGTACCACTGTGCCACTGTTCCACTACACTATAGTACCACTGTGCCACTGTGCCACTGTTTAACCATCAACAAATTGGTGATCCCGGTGCAAACCTTAATCATTAACAACTTGGTGATCCCGGTACACGAAACACAAGCCCAATAAATTCCTCCATGTTAAACCTGATTATTTAGGCTCAAGTTTCTTCCGTCTCAGCGGCCACGGATAATTTTTAAACGTAAAACTGGACAAATTATGATAAACAAACTTGTTAATTCTACGGTCACGGTTACGTACGTTTCAGCTAATTAATCGCTAGTTGAGCTGAAACAAGAAATTCTTAACTGAACTGACTATTTCCTCGTTATAATTCTTTATCCTTTAGCTCCTTAGTCTAAATTAAGTTTTGTTGAAGAATTTTTATTTGCATGTAGCAGAGGTCACGTAGATAATTGTTTTAATTTAAAGCTACAGAACAGCTGGCCTGCCCCTTCTTCGCTTTGTACACAACTGAGGTACAGAACAATAGGCACATAAACGGCCGGAAGGGCTGAGTAGAAAAGGGGAGATGGAGATTGGCTAATTTTTTAAACAAAGACGAATATATGATGGCGTTTAAACATTACATTTTGTCTGTTTATGCCTGATTAACCTCACTGACCCCTCTAAATAACGCTTGCCGGTCGCACGTAATACTCCGTTTCAGCAACGGGGTATTTTTATTGCTGAAAACTATTTCCTTGTTTTAATTCTTTATTATTTAGTTCCTCAGTCTCAGTAGTTTTCGTAAGGCATCGTTACCTGCCTTCTTCGCCTTGTACACAACTGAGGTATAGAACAATAGGCACACAACGGTCGGAAGAACTGAAAGGATGTAGAACTGGGGAGGAACGGGGGGTATAGTTTAACATAGACGAATGATGACGTTTACGTGACATGTCACGGTCCGTTTCTGTCTGTTTAACCCCACTGACCCCTCTTCAAAAGCACTTGCTGATCTCACGTAACTTTGCTCCGTTTCAGCAGAAGGGTATCAATCAGAACCGACCGATGATTTTGGTCCGAAAAGAAAATTTCTCTGATATGGGGTTATGCATTTTTATGACTGCTAAGGTGAAGGCTTTAAAATAACCCCATATCAGAGAAAATTATTTTTCGAACCAAAATCATTGGCTGGTCAGGCTTACGGTGACAACCTCTTAATTGCGGAAAACTATTTCCTTCTTTTAATTTCCTCTTTAGTTCCTTAATGAAGTTTGTTTTGGATCCAGATCACTGAACCGACGAAAAGAGTCTTAAAAATGAGGCTGGTGAGAGTTTTGTTTAGAGGTCATCGTCTCGTCAGGTATGCCGCAATAAGCATGCAGATCCGGATACAGTATAGTTTATACTGGTATTTATAAAAGTAATTATATGTTTTGTCTTCATGAGTATTTTGGGGAAATGTTGGGTATTTCTCAATGGTTTACTCCTGGCCGACCCTGGACAGTTCAGAGTCGATTTTTATTCAAGACATAATGTCAGGTTTTAGATTAATTCATGAAACCATGATCCATGATGAAACGAAGACCATTCTTTGGCAGTGATAACTGAGAACTATTTTGGCCATTTTTGGCATTATTTCGGGATATTTCTTTAGTTCCTTCAGCTATTTTTCTTGTTTTAATTCTCTATTTTTTTGCACTTGTTTCAGAGGTCACGGATGTTTTTAATCACGCACTAAACTCTCGACACACAATCGTGATTATTACTGCGTCCGTTTCAGAGGCTGTTTGTTTCAGCGAAAACAGAACTCTTCAAATATGCTTGCAATCTCTCAGCTTTACTCCTGAATTTGGTACCCAGACCCCACTATCATCCACTATCATCCCGGTATACAACCAAATTTTACGGAAATTTAATAACTTGAAGCCGGCATAAGATAAAACTCTATGAGTTTTTGCTAATTCACATAAACTTATGGTACTCTTTCCAACTTACTGGTGTGTGTCGACAATTTTAATTTTAATTTTTGAAATTGAAAAATGCCAATTACGTCCGTTTAACTCCTAGACAAATGGTAAAACTTTTCTAATTTTTTCCCGCTAATTAACGAGAGTCAGGGTTTTCCCAGATTCTAACATGAGCGGGCGTTTTATAATAAGTTAAATAAAAGTTGCTTAGTTCGTCTTAAAACATACCCTTGACTTGTGTAGACGCCCAAATGCTGGAAATAGGAAACTTAGTTTATTGTTCAGTTTAAAGTTTCGCGTATGCGACTTACTGTCTAGCCCTCAGCTCATAATTTCTGGCATTTCAAAAGCAGCTTTGTCATGCACGATAGCTTATAATCACTTATGATAACAATAATGTGAAACTCTAAATTCGCCCTTTTCAGTTAAAGACTTCCGGCTGTAAAGTTATATTGAGTGGCACGCGTCCTAAAGGTGTCTGGGATTCCTGGTCGATTTAAAAATTAGCTTTCTCATAGCGATGTTAATACTAGTACGTACCTTGAAACGTTCCACTTCCAAGAGCACATAGGTTATCAAAGCAGATAAACATTCCTAAAACATTTTTTGGGCAAAATACCAAAAATGAAGGGTGCAATAGTTTGTTTGAATAGTCACAGACTCAAAAGTTAGAACCATCTTGTACAGCATAATAAACAGTACCACAGGAAAGTATTGCTCAATAGCTTCCATTTGAATGGTCACACTTTAATTAAGATTTCATTCACAGACCGAAAAGTTAAAACCATCTTGTACAGCATAATAAACAGTACCACAGGAAAGTACTGCTCAATAGCTTTCATTTGAATGGTCACACTTAAGGATTTCACTGGCTCTAAAGTTAGAACCAGCTTGTACAGCACAGTGAACAGAACCACAGAATAGAACTGCTCAGAAGCTTTCATTTGAATGGTCACACTTAAGGATTTCACTGGCTCTAAAGTTAGAACCAGCTTGTACAGCACAGTGAACAGAACCACAGAATAGAACTGCTCAGAAGCTTTCATTTGAATGGTCACACTTAAGGATTTCACTGGCTCTAAAGTTAGAACCAGCTTTTACAGAATAATAAAAGTACCGCAGAAAAGTACTGTTCGTGAAAATGACTTTCATTGGTATCGTCACAATCTAAGATTACAGAATGAAACTTTTGACTCAAGGTAAAAGTTTGTCTCAATTTGTCGTATATAAGCTGATATTGGCACGCACCCTAAAACTTTTTTTTGTTCCGTTTTTTATAAACTGGCCGCTTTGTGTGCTTACACTGCATAAATTATTATAAAAACTAGTAGTAATCATAGATTATAGTGCGTCTCCTTATCCCGTGGCACCTCGTCTTAGCCTAGTACCTCAGTTTCATGAATTAATTCAGCCACTGTTGAAAAGGGCTATGTCGCGAGATATGTCACGCAGGCAAAAACGTCGGGCCGTCATCAAACAAATTCACGCTATCGCCGTGGAATCGAGCAAAATCCTGCCGTGCTGTGTACTCCGAAAGGTCTCAGATTTTTCCGACATATAAATAGTATATTTGTCTTGATTTCATTTCGGTTATTTCTCCGATTCTGAAATCATACTTCTCAGTACATGTACCAATACCGGAACCGGAAATGAGAAATTTCGACGTTTAAGTCACGCAACATTCAACGTGAAATTTCGCAGGATTTTTCGGATAAAATTACAACTACCAATTGCAAGTAAGACACAAGACTGTTGAATATAATTCCTTTATTAGCTAGACAAATTTTAGTCACAAAACTGCGAAATCTTTAGTCGCAAATGCGCCCGATACAGGCGCAATTTCGAGCACTGTAAAGTTAAATTATCTGCGTTCGCCTGGCGCGGCCGGTCAGTGAATTATTGCTACAAGACATAAGCGAATTGCACCGTACCGTAGAACATCGCGAAGAACGACGTCGGTATTTAGGTGAAAGCTTCCCAAATCAGGCAGAGAACCACAGCAAAATCAAGATAGAACATTCAAAACATACCAGAACGGCAGCGAGGAAAATCTGTAACTTCTTGCTTGATTCCAAAGAGACCCAACAACTTACTTGGTCCGGAGAAGAACCTTCGTCCAATTTTTCCACTGCGTACTTTTACTAGGCATTGAAATATTGAGCCGTACGATTCCAAAATCGGGAAAATATCCGAAACTAAATCAAGACAAATAGATTATTCACATGTGACATTTCGGAACCTCAGCTCCCCAGGATGATGCCTGATTTCCACGCGATGCTGGATACTATTGTGACGTTTCAAAATGGCGCAGATTTGGTACCGACACTTTTCTCGATTCGTTCCGCTTAGCCTAGACGACGCGCTAAGAATGCTGGATACTATTGTGACGTTTCAAAATGGCGCAGATTTGGTACCGACACATTTCTCGATTCGTTCCGCTTAGCCGACAAGATTAGGAAGCGTCTCCTTCGTCGACGCAATTAAATTTCCTGAGTTCGAAAAAGTAGCCTTATGTAAAACTTTTTTTTTGTTCCATTTTTTATAAACTGGCCGCTTTGTGTGCTTATAGCATAAATTATTATAAAAATTAAATTTCCTGAGTTCGAAAAAGTAGCCTTATGTAAAACTCAGCGAGAGGCATGCGCTCTAGGTATGTGCTTGACGAAAAATGTGACTTCTGGCTCTGTCGATATTTGAAAAATGACACTCAAAAGCTTATAGATGAAATTTTATTCCTTTAAGATGCCGTTTAACTTGATCTACGCCCCAAACAATACAGGGATTTTGCCAGCTTAGGATGGACCCTTTTCCTCCGAATGTCGCAATGCCATACCGCTCACCTGCACGAACGCGCGCGTGTGTTTTCCTATGAATTCAAGTACTGCTCGATACAAAACAATACATCGATACATTGCCGTGAACAATGTTGAGGATCTGAATTTTTTCAGTCAGTGCCAGTTTTAACCCTCTTCTTCAGGGCCCGGTTGTTCGAAAGCCGATTAATGCTAACCAAGCATTAAAAGTTACCGAGGATTTTATTTCTCTACTTAAAAAATGTTCTTAAAAGCTAATTTTTAACTAGAGATAAAAGAAAACTCAAAGTCAAAACTGAAGGGCAAAAAAACTTGGAAACAACTTTTATTCAAAATTGATGCTTAATCGTGCTTTGAACAACCCGGCCCTGGAGTCAAACCTTCTGTCGTGTTGAAGATGTTTCTAACTTTTGAGTCTTTGAATAAAACTCCGTCTTTTCACTGAAATGTGGCCATTCAAATGAAACCTGTTGAGCAGTTTGTGCGTTTCTGCTAAATTTTATTTATTTCTAGGTATTTTTAAACTTAGGAATTCAATGTCACAGCCCCTTGTTTGGATATGCAATCCCCATCAAGTGGTTTTTAAATAGCATTATTTTAATTTAACGCACTGAGACATATTTATATCACAGTGGAAGTCCAAAAATAATGATCCAGTTTTGTTTAAAATTACTCTTCTACTTGTGTCTTGAAAAAAAGTCGCCAATGTTGTTGTTGTGAAATCAAGAGGTCTATCACAGAATGCTCAGTAATCCTTCGAGACCACGAAAGGTGGATGATGGCACCGAGTAAAAACAAATCTCTCTCCGTTCTCGTTTACGATTGCCGTAACAAATTTAAAACAAATTGCGGGCACGAGATCCTATTACTTGACTGTAAAAACAGTTTAATTGTTTTACCAGGTGAATGTTAAGCTAATTACAACTATAACATGATTACACAAAACTTTGTTTGGATATGACTGACCAAACGATATTCAATATTCTTTCCGTTAATCTGAAACTATTTAAAGATCATTAAAAACAGTTTAAAATTGATGGAGACTATTAACATAACATCAAATGAAGGGTCCTTCTCATTTCCGATCGTTTAATTTTTCATTCGTACCAATTACCGTAACTAAATGACAAGCACGCAATGCTAAGCACTTATCAAAACAGATTAAAGATTGACTCATATGCGAAAAAAAATACATCTTTTGGACACGATTATGTAATTAAACAATGTTAAACATTCCAACCATCGATATTCTGGAACAAATGTGGCTTTAAATAACTGAAACCAGATCGCATCAATATCACCGACCTTCTAATGCGCATTTGTGCATTTCTTTTGCGAATATCTATAACAGACCAAATTCGTATTCTCGGTATTGAACTGGAGCAAGCTTGCAGTGGAGGCTCATGCGGGGCGATGTTTTCACATGCAAATACCGTACAATTCGTGACCTTTGAGAAACGCACGCCAGGCGTGCGTTTCTCAAAGGTCACGAAGACATTTCGGGCCCGAAAGCCATTTTTAATTCCCAGTTTCTATCAAGTGAATCTGCAGTTAATAGCCCACAAGCCTGCCCGACGTGTTTCGTCAACTACGAATTAAACAAAAACTGATTTCTTGTCATTAACACTGTGCACAAAATAAGGCTTTTCGGGCCCGAAAAGTTTTCGGGACCTTTGAGAAACGCACACCTGGGCGGGCTTATACAACCTCGTAAGAGTGTTTTGGCTGGCAAGCAAAATATATTGTGATAAACTGTTGGGCCTATAACCGGGAGGGGGGGGGGGGGGGGGAGGGAGGGGGGGGGGAGGGAGGGGGGGGGGGGGTTATAACCGGGATTTTACGGTATTGTCATGAGCCTCTATTGCAAGCTCGTTCCTGTTCAACATCGAGAATGCGATATGGTTTATATCACAGCCTCGACTCGTCTCCAGGGCTTTGAACCTCGCTCAAAATGGCGGCGCGGAGATCCAAGAATCGTAGTGTTTTATCACGTGACACATGATGAACCGTTTATTTCCAGCACTTGACAGCTACATTTGTTTTAGTGTTCAATTGGAACGAAGACATTTCATTATTTTTCTCGTGACAAAATGCACCATGATTCTTGGAGCATTTTGGCAGGCCTTGTCCAGCGAACAAGTTTATAACTTCAAGTGCTGCTCAGATAACAATGGCCTGGACCACTTCGGACGCCTTATTGAGACTTATATGACGGAGTAACTGGTTAGCTTTCAGTTGAGGTTAGGGTCAGCAGTTTATATAGTTAAATTTAGGCCTAAACAACCCGAGAAGCCAGGTGGTACCCTGGTACGGTAGGCTATGTATGCCTGAGCCTAGCTGAGGTTACAGGTTCAATCCTGAGTGGGGCTTTTAGATTTTCTTTTTTACACTTAAACATTTATTGAAAATAAAATTCTAAGTGTCGACATTACGTTATTTAATTCTCAACAAGACGCTGTGGGAGCGTATACTTGGGCGTCGTTGTATTAGGCAAATTGGAGAATAATTGTCTTGGGAATCTGCATGCACGTTATTTCACGGTTTGATGATTGGGAGTATTCGGATAGTGTGAGTAGTCTAACAAAGAAGCGCGTTAACCGTCTAAGAAGACACAGTACACTTAGCGTGTGAGATCGCACGCTAATTATTAAAGTAGCGTGTCCACTGTGTCAAAAGACGAGTACATACTGAAAAATACAAATCGATGCCTACTTTGTACTTACCGTTGAAAAAAAGGCCGTATGTCAGAGTTTCCCGATGGTTGTTATTGGTTTTAGCTAAATCTTGTAACTAGCTGGTCTGTGTTTCCGACACTTTTGAAGTGAATGCAAATGTAGCCGCAAAGTGGCCTTTCGAAGCCATGATGTAATTGCCTGGTCCGGACCCGAGGTCAAAACAACTTTTCCAATTGAAAGTTTTTCTGGAAGTATTCCCGCCGTTATTATAATAAAGTTTGAATGAAACTTACAAATTTAATCAAAGTTAACGACAGAAGTGATAATTTAGGAGGAGAGAAACAAATTTAGCCCTTTGAAATATATTTTTTCAGTTGAGGTAAAAATGTTGCAATTTGCATAATGTGAAAGTAATTTGAAACCTTTCCAGTAAGGGACGGACCATTAGATTTTTGAGGGGGGGGGGGGGGGGGGGTTGGGCAATTTTTCGTGCAGGATATTTTTTCTACGCTCGAGACTGTGCAGGATTTTTTTTTTTGCCATGATTTGCTTGTATGATATTTTTTGGGAGTCTATATGTTTTAATGCCTGACACATATACGTGTTGGGAATACTGGAAAGGCCATACTAGAGACAGGAATACTATGGCTGTTCCGAAAATGAGGAGTGCGGAGTGCGGAGTGCGGAGTGCGGAGTGCGGAGTGCGGAGTGCGGAGTGCGGAGTGCGGAGTGCGGAGTGCGGAGTGCGGAGTGAATAGTGAAAAAGAAAACATTACTAAATGGAGTGAAAAGAAAAATCACTAAATTTAAGTGGAATGCTGCTTTTAATTTTACCCTAAATAAAAAAGGAGCGATTTTCTTTATATTTTGTTTTTAGAGTAACATTCGATAACAGTTACAGGCAAATTTTTAAATTTAAAAGAAATAATAACAGAAAAGAACAAACATTTGCGCGACCATTGCCGATTGAGTTGTTTTTTATTGATATTTTACTGTTAATCCACGCCACTGTTGTCAATAAATTTGTTGTTAAATGTGTATTTCAGTTTCAAATATGCAAATGTTTGGCAAGAAGAAGAACGCTTTCCCTTTCCACAGTTGTTGCATTTGGATTGGATAGAAAATTCAACAGAAGATTTCTCAAAACTAGAAGGCATTCAGAATAAACAAGTTTTAAAAACAGTAAACATGCCTTTTCTCTGACTGAAACAAAAGAAACGGCAAACTGATCCTTACGGCAGAAAAACAGAAGCAGAAGCACAAAGCTTCTTCAGGGGTTAGCACTATAAATGATTAAAACTGTAAAACCGTTATAAAAGTGGTTTTTAAAAAACTAAAGAATAACAAAAACAATGAATATGATTGGTGAAGGGTTTGACGGGTGATAAACTAAACTGACTAGTGATGAGAAAGTTAATGAAGTTTGTTGCGTCTGTTGATTTCAAGTGGTTCTAATGTCTTTGCTTTGTCTATCAGAAATGCTTCACGCGCTTTTCGTACATAGTCTCTGCTATTACGTATTAATTCCAGTGGTATAAGTTGCATATCCTTAGTAGAGTAGCCTGTGACAGCCGCCTCTTCCCCTCATAGAAAAAATCGGGGAGAGAAGCTTCTCTCCCCGATTTTTTTCTGAATGTGGATTTTTTTCTGATGTGGATTCTCTACAGAGCGGCGATGTTCACCAAAGCGTTCATTTAGTTTGCGTTTTGTTTCTCCGATGCATGTATTGCCATTAACTTTCTCATCACTAGTCAGTTTAGTTTATCACCCGTCAAACCCTTCACCAATCATATTAATTGTTTTTGTTATTCTTTAGTTTTTATAACGGTTTTACAGTTGTAATCATTTATAGTGCTAGCCCCTGAAGAAGCTTTGTTTTACAAAGCGAAATATTGGGCATCATTATATTCCACTTTTATTTTATTTTATTTGCTTCTGCTTCTGCTTCTGTTTTTCTTCCGTAAGGATCAGTTTGCCGTTTCTTTTGTTTCACTTCAAGTATGAATACTGATCTAGGTCTGGAACTGAACCCAGATCCGGCCATTCTCAACGGTTTGTTGCAGTGATCGTGCATTCTATGTTTTTTTTTTCTCTGAGTCTCATTATATAAAATAGGGGCTATTAATAAATTAAACCATTCAAAGTCGCTTCACCCAGTAAAGAAAAACAAACAAAGCTATTCCGTCAGCCTAGCAAGTAAAAAGAGGAATGAACGCAAAAAAATCAAGCACAAAAAAAGAACTTAATATACGTTTAGAGAAAAACAAAAACACATCAAAAACCTCTCTGATAAAGAACTTGCAAATGATCAGATCAATTTACTATGTAGGAAGAGGTTTAAAATATATTCCTACACCCGTGACAAACGAAATACAAATTAAAAGGCAACTCTTGCGTGACTTCGATCAGTTCGCAAGAAGAATGCGTCTACAATACATTTTTCACGGGGAAAACAAAAAACCTCACCCTTTCCACGTTAAATCTTCGTGGAATCCACCAGTAGAACCATCAGTTGCGCTTGAAAGCTATTTAGAAGAGGTTAAAACTCAGCTCGCGGAAATACAAATCGTAAAACCTAGAAATAATCTCAATCCCGCCGAGCGTGAGGCACTCAAACTTAAACGTGACACCGAAATCAACCTTAAAAAGGCTGACAAAGGAACAACTACTGTGGTTCTAAACACGGAAGATAAAATGAAAGAAGGTCAAAACCTATTAGATAACGAAAAACACTACAGACCTCTTCCAGAACCCATGGTTAAAGAAACATACTTCAGAGTTCAACAACAAATTGACGAACTCTATTATGGAAATTACATTAGATGAAATGACTAAAAAGTGGCTGTGTCAAACACTGACCCGCCTCGTATCCCAATATTTTACACCCTCACAAAGATATACAAACCGACCCCTGTCGGAAGATAAATTCAGTATATCAGGGTGTGATGGCCCAACAGAGAAACTATCATCATTCGTTGACAAACTCATTCAGCCGATAGCACAACAACAAGAGTCATATCTCAATTAAAGATACGACTCATTTTATCAAGTTCGTAGAACAAACGAAAGTCCCAGAAAACACAATCCTTGTTTCTATGGACGTAACGCCTGAATTTTAAATTTTAAATTTAAAATTTGTCTGTAACTGTTATCGAATGTTACCCTAAAAACAAAATATAAAGAAAATCGCTCCTTTCTAATTAAGGGTAAAATTATAAGCAGCATTCCACTCAAATTTAGTGATTTTTCTTTTCACTCCATTTAGTAATTTTTTTTTTTCACTCCGCACTCCGCACTCCGCACTCCGCACTCCGCACTCCGCACTCCGCACTCCGCACTCCGCACTCCGCACTCCGCACTCCGCACTCCGCACTCCGCACTCCGCACTCCGCACTCCGCACTCCGCACTCCGCACTCCGCACTCCGCGTTTTCGGAACAGCCGAATATTAATACTATAGCAAGTCAGATCTGATGTAACAGCAGCTTGATAGCATGAAGCCTGGCCCGCGCGGTGTTGTAACTGCCCCTACAATTTTCTTCAAACCAGCCCCCTGTTGATGTCGCTTCCACAGCCCATCGTAGTACACCCAACCATCTTACAATTACAGGGGCGGCGCCGGAAATATAATGTTGGTGGGGCGAATCTCCTGTGCCGAGCGCCCGAAACGTCTGTGGCTTTTCCAAACATTTTGAACTAAAAAAAATATCCTATATTTTTATTTTCATTATACAGTACTATGCATGCACAACTCTCTCAACTATTGTGAATAACAATGATGGATTTAAGGATCCCAAAAAGCACGTTATCTTACGATTTGGCCGCGAAACGCAGTTTCACTTCCATGCAAAAAAGAGAAAACATCATGAACACTTTGTGAGATAAATAATATTTGAATAACAATTGCCACAATTCTGCATGAGGATTTGAGAAGTTCTGCTTGTCCGAAAACTTAAGAAATTCATTTGAATTGCAAATAAAAATTTTCATTAATATTCAGTTTTTCTTCTTCGCGCTTTTAACGCGAGAAAAACATGGCAAACGACGCTAAACCTAAACGTCGTTCTGTAGTTGTCTCGGGCAAAGAAACCTTTATGTCGCCATAGTTAGAAGTGAAAATCGTCCATTATTTCCACAATAGTGCAAGCCATTATGCGCGGAACGCGGCTCAAAGTACTTTGCCTTGGAACGCATGGTTCGAAACACGTGGACATTATAAACATCGAACCTTCGTCTTGATGGAAGCATCTTTTTTACAAGAGGTAAGCCAGTTTATACATAACACACTTTATGCTAGATGTTCGAATACAATAATGTACATTTGCACATCGAATGAGATATTTCGCAAAATCATTTTCAGCGTCTACAAATGAAACAATTTAAAAATTTGTCATAGCCGAACATCTCGAACGGTATCCGAATTGTGTGACGTCACAATAGTAAAATTTGAAATTCTAAATCAGACAAGTTTTTCCGACTTTTGTGTACTATATTCATGCAAGATATCTCGATTGTAGGCTTAATATTAGAGAAGAAGAAAACTCTGAGAGTTTTCAAAATAAATTTTGGCCTGTTTATGGTTACGTGACCAGAAACCATGGCAACTTTAAGTGCATAATATTTCTCTAACAGGGTCTGTATGGTAGGTGTCAATTTTAATTTGATGCTATAAATATAACCAAAGTTATAACCTCGAGCCAATTCATGCATCCTATCACGCCCCCACATAAGCTGTTGGCCGCTTTCAGAGCAAAAAATCCCCGGAGTGTAATCATTAAGAAACAAGATTGTTTACTCTGCGGGAAACTCGTTCTCTATAATAATCCTCAAATTCACTGCCATAAGGAAGCTCTAAATCGAAGTACGAGTGCAACATTTTAAACCTAGGTTATACCCGATGGGAGACTCGTGTCAAAGTGACAAGCTGAATACTCGTCGGATGCGCGTTAAAACAATAAACCATTGTTATGTCATTCCTATCTAACTGTTGTATTGTTTTTCATAGAAATATACCAGGTATGAAATGACCACGCGATGTCGGAGTTGGAAAGTTCTTGTGATTACCTTGGACACGGACATAAAGATTATATTTCTCATCCATCAGGTTAGTGTCACAGTTTATGGCAGTTGTATAGTTATAGGAATATTTTTTTATTGGGAGTGAAGAGTCAAGTCTTTTTCGTGTGGTAAATTGTCAAAAAAACTTTACAGCATGTTTTGATTGAGGGCTAAGTCTAGAAAAACCTTAACATTTATTCATTCTTGTTATTGACTAAGTTTCTTTAAGAAATATTGATGGGCTCCTGAGACAGTTCGTTTGGGGAGGGGTGGAAGGTCACTGATATTTGTCTTTCGTTTATGGTAGATAAAGAAGTTAATGGAAGTGTATTTAAATTTTAAAAGAGGTGTATCTAAAATCACTGGCTTGTTATCACCAGTACAGAAGAAGAATAAGGAAAAGAACTGAGTTAGGGTACCTTAGATATCTCAATTGTGCAGATCGATCCTTTGTTTCTTTTTCCATTCAAAAAGTAGGCCTTAATTATCTCCACAAGATAGCAAAGTTAAAAAATAATTCACCGAAGCAAACTCGAAAAATTAAAGAAAAAAAGGTCAATTCTTGCACAATATTTACCATTCTTTAGATGCTCTGTTGCCATGGCAACGACCTTTACCAACACATTGACAAGCGATAAATAAGTATAAATCTGTTGATACTGGTAAATCTCGAGCTTGTGAACTAAAATTGCCAAACTAGAAAAATAAACAAAATGTGTTTTTGCTTTCTCTTTCTCCTTTATTCGATAGAATATAGATTGGCCTTACAAAGAAATCACACACTTGGATGTACAAACTTACAATTCCGGGTCATGGTTCTCTAACTACTACAAAATAGACTCACAAGGAGGATTGTTTCGAATAATTCCACGTATTTCTTTCATGACTCAAAACCTGCTACACCCCATTCTGGCAAAACAAGTTAATGATCCAGTTTCTAAAGCATATTTGTGAACAAAGCTTTTAGACGAAATAGCAAGACATTAATTCAAATCCAATTGGATAGAAAAGGGAAAACATGCTTGTAGTCTCTCTAGAGTTGCAGTGAACAGCCCAATGTCAATTATACATGGCATGTGTCGAGATACTCAAAGCAACTGATCTACAAACCATGGCTGCTTTTTGTCGCTGATGAACACCTTTTTTATACGTTTTCGTTAAGCCTGTTTCCCACACATTTGTACTAAAAAATTGTAGTAATTCAGTCGCCGATCAAGTCTTACAACCATTACAACTTAATGGAAACGTGAGTACATAGTTGTAATTGTTCTAATTCAGTCGGTAACGATTGACGACTGTTGAAGGAAAGTTGAACCAGTTTAACTTCTACAACCATGCATTTACAACAGTCGCCAATGTCTCAACATTTAATGGAATCATTCGTCGCCGACAGGCGACAGGAAAGTGCAACGTGATGCTAATAACCAATCAGCATTAACAGTTGCGTTCCCAGGCAGCTTCATTATAAAGTCTAATTTCAGTCTTGTTCACTTCCGTGTTCGAAAGTCAACAGGATAGCTCGAGTTCACCTTTTGGTATTGCAACAGTAACCTTTCTCTTAACTGTGCCATCAAACGTCTACGCTTTCACGACAGCGTACTCGATAAAAGAAGCACAGAACATGAATTAATTGCGTGCACGTTACCAAACCGTCCGTATGCGCAGTTTCAAAAAATCGGCGATTGTTAAACTGAGAAGTCCTGAGTGAGTGCTAGGGAGAAAACAGCGTCTGAATTACAACATTTACAACTTTGGAGAACCAGGCTTTAAAGAAGAAAATACTGCTGATTAATTCCCCGAACAAATTCTTTTTTCATTGTTCGTACATCAGTTATCTTAATATTCAGATCGGCATCATACTGTATAACACTTTCTGGGAGAATTGAATGATTTGTTTAGTCATAATTTTGTCAACTGCAGTCTTTTTCAACAGAGATAAGCCAAAAATAAAAGACGAAAAAATAAAACACGCTTGTCGTTTGGCGGCATTGTTTTCAAGTGTCACAGCTTTAGTAGCCGACAGTTCAAATTGTATATTCATTAATAATTGAATTTACTTTTACACAGTTTCATTGACCGGGGCTCAACAAGCCTTCTTAAAAAGTTCGAAAAGGGTGCTTCATATAGTCTTCACAGTCAGTCTAACTTTACGTTTCTCCGGGAGAGTTCATTTAAGCACGTGCAACTTAGGCAGCAGCAAGCCGTTTAATGTTTTAACTCATCATGGCGCAGACAACGACTGACGAATTTGCTTTATCAACTAAGCGTGTCAATTACGCGATAATATCAAACTAAGGCAATTTGTTACAAGGCAAGAAATAATCTCGTGATGTTGGAGTTGGAAACATCTTGTGATTACCTTGGACACGGACACGGACAGTAGGATGTGATATGCCTCATCCATCAGGTTACCTTGGACGCGGACAGTAGGATGTGATATGCCTCATCCATCAGGTTACCTTGGACACGGACACGGACAGTAGGATATGATATGCCTCATCAATCAGGTTACCTTGGACACGGACAGTAGGATGTGATATGCCTCATCCATCAGGTTAGTGTTACAGTTTATAGCTGTTGTACTGTTATAGGAATACTTTATAATCTTACAGGACGATTATTGGGTTTAAAGGGTGAAGTCTTTGTCGTGTGGTAAATTGTCAAACAACTTTATCAGCATGTTATTACTGACATTATTGTGGCTTTGGTTTAGCAAAACCTTTTTAAAATGTTAAAAAATGTATTAACTCTTATTATTGATCAATGTTTTTGATGAATTCCATAAATGAGGACAGTTTGTTTGGGGAGGGGGGAGAGGGGTGAGGGTTGTGGGGGTGGTGGTTGGGGGTGGGGTGGGGATGGAGAGATGTCATATTTGTCTTGTAATGGCATTGAATTTGAATTTAAAACAAAGGCTCTTACGAGCCAACTCATGAATACGATTCAATCTTAGTTTAGATGCTCTGTTGCCATGGCAACGACCTTTACCAAAACAGTGACAAGTAATAAATAAGTATAAATAGTCAGTGGTATCCTCACTGGCAAATCTTGTGAACTAAAATTGCTTTATTTTGTGACAAAACTCTAAGGAGCCACCTTAAAGTGGAAGTGTCACAGGGATTTGGTGTCATTTCAAAAACCAAAATATGTTTTTGTCAGGAGCCCATGATGGCTCCTGGTTTTTGTATTATCAGAAACTGAAAGGATACACGCGCTTAATCAAGTGGAGTTAATAAACTGAAAATTAGGAGTAGAAAAAAAAAACCCCAAAAGTCACACCTCCCTTTGAATTACCTGTGGAGTTTAAGACGCGCTTTAAAATGCAGTGATATGGTAAATGCATTATTATTTACAAACTGCATGTATGCATGTATGTAACGCATTAAGGCTCTAAAATCTAAAATACTCTAAAATCCGAATAGAAATAAAGTTATGTATTTGTATGTAAAGGCTGATATCCATTTTAGGCTAATTTAAGGTTTAACATTTTGTGAAAAAAATTCAACAAATTATATAATTTTGAGGTTCTCCAAAAGTAAAGGATAATAAACACCAATTCAAACACCAATTCAAACAGTGGAAATGATAAACATTCCCAGTTTAATCATTTGTTAGCAAGGATGATAGAAGAATGATAGTGTCTTCATATTTTAATATACAACTGAATTTAATACACTGTATTTTTATAGGTACTGCTGTTTAGACAGGAAATTTCTTGTAATGGTGCTATTGCAGAAAGGCCAAAATCAGCGATTTCACAGGTTAGTGACGGTGATTATTAAATTTAATATTTAGATATTCTTGAACAACTGTTTATGCTTGAATAATTATTTCTAGTACCAGACTGGCCTATTCAAAGGACCTCATTCTCTAGAATAAATTTAATGATTCATCAAATTTGGAACACTTGATCAAAATATATCCAAAAAAGGGAAGCTTTCAATTAATCACGAAAGATTACTAAATTATATTCATCTCATTTTAGGTAAAGATCTCCATAACATTCTGCACCACCTTGATCTTAAACGCATCTTTGAAGGGATCACAAAAGAACGAGGTAAAAATGTAAAAATGTAAAAATGTAAAAAAGTTCTGAAAGGTAACAACAGTCTTATTTAATTCGGGATTTATCGAGTTGGTAAAAACCTTAGAAGCAAAGCCAGGGAAAGAAAGAAGAAAAGAAAGAAAGAAAAAGAAAGAAAGAAAATTATAACCTCTGTGCACGATCTTACAAGCATAGTTTTGCCGATTTTTATCATTTTATTCCATTGTGTTTTCTGTGGTGTATGACACGTTGATTTATTTATTGATTTTATTTAATTTAAAGTGCAACTATCTGGAAAATCAAAACATTATAAAATCAAACATCTTCCACGGAAATCTTCGGACTTCTTCGCACCTCTTCGCAAATTGTTGTAAAGTGATCGGAACGTTCGTATAACCTCCCAACTTTCGGAGAACTGTCTAAAATCCTCGGAAATCTGGCATTGAAAAATCATTTATCCTCGATCTTCGCGCACCTATGTTTTATCACCTGTCTCTGTTTCGATTTTTGGGGGTGCAATCGTGTGTATTTTGTTATCGTATGAGTATAAATTCATAGTGGTTGTAGATCCTTATGATCCTTATGATCTTTTATTTTTCTGATTTCCTTACAGGTCAATTTCTAATGTACATCGATGGTAGATGTCTTGCTTTACTGATCGAAGAACGGAAGAACTGTTTACAAAAGGTAGGAAAAAGTTTTGAAATGAAAGCCAGGAGGTCTTAATGTGTGTGCTATTTTCTCAGTTGACGGACTCGGTTTGAACAGGAAATTTTCAAATCGATCTTGTGGGAGCATATTCATAGCTTAGTGTATTTGTTCACATTAAATATAGTTTTTATCATTTACCAAAACTATAAATTGACTGACAAGGCGACATACAATTTTCTTATGAGGTATTGGTAATCGATGTCAGTTTTAGCGGGCGTAGTCGGAGTAAGTTACTTTAAGTGAAATGATTTCAATGTGATTGTAGTCACTTCGGTAGTGTAGCAGCTGCTCAGAAGAGCCGTCGAGACAGTGGACAACACAAACAATAGTTTTCCTTGTTGACTCGTTCTAGTGTTTGGATCCAATTGAGTTACATCTTCCGGGAGCTGCAACATCGCCCAGTTACTTATTATCTTTTGCTTTACTGATTTTTTTAACAGGGTTAACAAGTCGAGTCCCCTCTGAGAAGAATAAAGGGATCCAAAGGACCCTCTAAAACAAGAACACGAGGTAGAGAAAACAAATGTAACTTCAAATGTTTTTTGCAATGAAAATTATTTCGAAGATTGTCAGGAGGTCTGAATGAATTGGTCTTTACTTAGATGACATATTTAAGCAACAAATCCTCGCCAGTTAGTCACTGGGTGCAAAGAAATAAAAAAATCTTTTTTTTTTTTGCCTTGCAAATTGGTGTTGTGGTACTGAATCTAAAACATTGACCGACAAGGCGTCATGGAGGTTTGAACAAAATCGCATGACGCTTAAATCAGTCAAAGTCGATTTGCGCGTTAAAAAAATACGGGAATTGTTGTCAAATTAGACTCCTCTTCGCCCTGTAAGCAAGTAATTATACTCCATTCAGACCATCCGGCTTTTTTTTATCTCGGAAAACCGTTCGAAGAGTGTCAAGACTTGTTTTCAATTTTTCAAAAATTACTTAGCTCCACAATTTTCATGTGAAAGTGTATGAAGCAACGAAAAAATCGATTTTTTTTGCTAAATTAAATATTTATTAAGTGCTGTTATAAATTGATTTTGCAACCTTGTGTTATCTGTATATTCCTTTTCTTGTCTTAGTTAACATTTGTTTGAAGGGTTTAAATTTTCCCGCCAAAAGACTTAGAAAAATACCGGCGCCCAAAATACGCATGCGCCGTTTTTTTTTAAATTGAAAACGTCTAAGACTTCTGTATTTTATTGTTATTATACGAAACTCGATAAAATAAACAACAGTCTTCAACTGTCTTGTAATCTTTATTTTTTTAACTAATAAAGCAATAAACAATTTTATTTACAATTATTTTTATCCTTTAAATAATTAGTTAATTGAATTTCAATTAAATCATTAACAAGGTATCAAGAAAAATGTTTCCTATATATACTAAGTCTTTTGGCGGGAAAATTTGGTGAAATTTGCACAGCGTTTCCCCTAACAACATTTTCGAGCAAAAATTTAACAGACGTACCCTTAGAAAATTTCCCGCCAAAAAAATTGCATACTCCACCTCGTGCAAAAAATGAAAATAAAATTTTACCAACTTTCCTTTTTCAAAAAGATTTGAGTCGAGTGCACTCCAATTTCTTGCTTAAAAATAACCCTTTTTCATTCTTGCAAGAGTTGGTGTATACATATAACTAAGGTTAAAAGCAACATAGCAAGTTATAAATCAAATGAAGTCTCGTTTATGGAGTGATTCTTCCACAGGTAGCCCAAGCTATATCTGTCACAGTAACCGTTACGAGCGAAATTATAAGGATTTGTATGAGAAAACGGTCCATTCTAGGAGCTAAAAAATACGAACAAGATTTCAATAAAAATTGCCCACCTTACTTCGCTCATGTGTTTCCTTGTCTCCTGTGTGGTTTTTGGAGCGATTTAGAGCGTTTTCAGTGAGTTTTAGTTCCATTGCTTATAGAGAGAAAGCAATGGAACTAAAACTCACTGGAAACGCTCTAAATCGCTCCAAAAACCCACAAGCGAAGTAAGATAAACAATTTTTATTGAAATCTTGTTCATATTTTTTAGCTCCTAGAATGGACCGTTTTTTCTCATACAAATCCTTATAATTTCGCTCGTAACGGTTACTGTGACACATATAGCTTGGGCTACCTGTGATTCTTCTTTATGTGCAATTCGAATTTCATTTTTAACAGATTTATAATTTGCTATATTGCGTCTACAAGATCTTTTTCAGCGCGTGAAATTCTTTTTTGTAGCACAAAAAAATAGCCGATGTTTTTTTTTTTTAAAAAACCCTCCCATAAACAACTTTGAGCCGCAAAGTATTAACATTTTGGTTGGAGCAAGTTGTTATGTAATTGAACAATTTTGATCATAAAATAACAATTGTTTGCTCCACATTCTTTCTAGTAACTATGACTACAATTCAAAAATCAGCTTCTTTGATTGGTTTGTTCTGTGCTACATCAAGTTTAGACTGAAAAGGATCTTATCTATTTAAATGAACAATAGTAATAATAATAATAATAGCCTAGCATAAAACCCTATGTCTGATTCCAAAATACTAACAGATTTTTTGTTCCCACCGAAACAAGTCTACCTTTTCTTAATATGAATAAAAACAAGTTATACAGATTTCGAAATGTCAATTTTTAATGTAATACTCGTTCTAAAAACAACTGAAATCTTTTACGAGCTAAGAAATCGAATCATTAAGTAATGAATGTGAAATTACCAAAGCAGCAAAATTGTTAGATCGTGAATGAAGTCCGTTTTCTTGAAAACATCTAATAACAGTTACACAAACTAACTCGTTTAGGAAAAATTATTTTAGAGTCGTAAAAAACAACATTAGCCTAAGCCTGTTTTTATCATAAGTGACTTTAATTCGAATCGTTTCTCTACAGCATTTGTATATGTTGAGTATATATCGGCAAAAACCAAAAATTAACCAACACAAATGTAAAATTAATGGTTACCAATTTGATTTACGTCTGATTCACACGGTTCTTATCCATTGCGTAACTCCAACAAGAACTAAAGTGATTGCTATCCAATATTTCAAGCATCGGAAAATGAATAATAAACTTTCCACCTAAAGCTATTTTTTCAACAAGTAATGTCATTACATCGTATTTGGTTTTCCAAGTATCTGGTCAAAACAACACAATTTCAACCGATTTTTCTCTCCGTTGTAAATAATGGCGAACACAATGCATCATTTACCGACTTGATTTATGATCTCCCTAAACTGTGTTTCTATTGAGGAAAAGCTCAACTTCATTGTGTACTGAAAATGGCCAAAATATATCGATTTGATGAAAACATTTCTAAATGTTCTAATAACTAATAATTGATGGGTCGAGTAGGCCTTTGTGCGTTTTCAGTTTCTCTACAAAGTTTCTACATGTTGATTATATTTCCAAAATAATATTTTTTGGCCAAAAATAATTATACCATGAATTAATTGATATTGATTTGATTTACATCTTATTCAGTTCTCCATCAATTGTGTAATTGTGAAACACTAAAGTAATAGGCCATTTGCACGATGGCGTCATTTGACTACAACTACCAGAATTCATTTCGTTTTTCCTTTCTTATTTAAATTTTGTAATCCCAGTGCGGTTTGAATAACAATGGCCCTAATTTGCACTACAAAACAAAAAACTAAAGGATTCTGGTAGTTGTAGTCATATGACGTCATCGTGCAAATGGCCTATTGCTATCGAATATTTTCAAGTATCCGAAATTGAGTAATACATTTTAGACCTAAAGCTAATTATTTAAACAACTAATTGGATTTCATCTGATTGTCACTCCATTGTATCAGTTAAGGGCGCAAACAACGCAATACCAATGTGAACAAAAAACTAACTCATAATTGCTATCGACTATTTTCCAAGTGTCTGATCAAAACAACACGATTTATCTGCAACGCATTTGACCAACGTAAATTATGATCGTCCTATGAAACTGTGTTTTCGTTGGAAAAGTTAATCTTTGTGTAAATTGGCCAAAATACATCGAATCAATTTATGATCGTTCTTAAGTTGGCTCCAAGTAGTTATTTTTGGGTCACACTTCCCTTTTTGAATGCGCTTATACATAATCTTACTTTAGCTCAATGAACCTGAATTTGATACCAGATGTTAGGCTTTGGTTTTTCATGTTTGAAATATAGCGGTCAAAACATTCCATATCTCTCACAAATTATTATTAAATAACCACAGAAAGTTTCCTCAGACTTATATTACTCCCTGCAAATAGCTTTGACTAACTCCTCGGCAATAAAGAGATCGAGCGTTTTCTTCAAATGCAGTTTTAAAAGAGTGAAAACATCAAGCAAAACTGCATTTAAATGAAAAGCTCGATCTCTTTATTGCCGAAGGGTTAGTCAGAGCTATTTGCAGGGAGTAATAATTTAAGTCTGATGAGGAAAATATCTTTGGTAATTCGGTGATAATTAGTGAGACCTATGGAATGTTTCAAACACTTATATTTCAAACATGAAAAAACACATGTTAAAAATTTTTCCGCGATTTATTCAAAATCAAACAGTTTAATTTGTTTGAAATTTCTTCATTTATTGTGCTACACTGTGTAGATTATAGCGCATTTATTCACTTCTTGCGGGTAGCCCCCAAATCGAAAGATTTAGGGAAAACTGTTTTTCGCCATATTTGTTTACCGTTGCTATGGAAACGCTGATTAGCATAAAAAGAGCATCATCCAAAACGTTTACTCAAGCCTAACATCCGGTTTCCAATTCAGATTTATTGAGCTAAAGTAAGATCATGTATAAGCGCATTCAAAAAGGGAAGTGTGGCCCAAAAATAACAACTTGGAGCCACCTTAAAACTATGTTTCAACGTTTTGGTGTCAAATGACATACCTCACTTTAAGTACAGATCAAAAATCACAAGCGTCAGCAAGACTATTGGTGATGAAAACTTTGCTAAATATTGTAGTAAGTAATCATTAATGGGCCAAGAAGGCTATCAAGTTTGCAAGTTTTAAATGAAGGGAGTGTGATATATTGGTATTGGAATACGCAAGCCCAATTAACCAACAGAAATGTGAACAAATACTGATTTGATTTACATCTGACTCCGTTCTCTATCCATTGTTTAACTCCAACAAAAACTAAAGTAATTGCTATCGAATATTTTCAAGTATCTAAAATTGAGTAACTCATTTACGACCTAAAGCAAACTTTTTTGAACAAATTATTTGATTTCATTTCATTTAGTTCTCCACTATGAACAAATAACTAAATCATAATTGCTATCGATTATTTCAATTGCCTGGTGAAAACAACACAATTTGCATCTGATTTTAGTTCTAAAAGCTACACCACAAAGTAAAAAAAACTTTGCTTTCTTTGACTGTTGATACGTTTTCTACTTTTTTGGTGTCAACAAAACTAACGAGCGTTAGCAACACAATTGATGATGAAAACTTTGCCAAATATTTTCGTACAGGGAATAATTGATGGGCCAAGTAGGCTATCTCGTTCTCAAGTTTCAACGTTTTGGAAGAAAAATCTAACGAATCATTTAGTTTTAAAGTCGGCAGTGCGTCTTGGAAATTTGAATACAAAACTTCCTTGATTTGTTTAAATGTTTTAGGCCTTAATTGCCGACTTGAATTATGATCGTCCAAAAAGACTATCTTAGTTGTGGAAATAGGTTAAAATACATCGACTCAGTTTATGATTGTTCTAAAAACTTGGTTTTCTATGTTTTTGGTGTCAATTGACACACTTCACTTTTATAGAACAGATAAAAAAAAATCACAGCGTTAGCAAAGCAACTGGTGATGAAAACTTTGCTAAATATGTTTGTACAAGGAATAATAGATGGGGCCAGTAGACTATTTTGTTTTCAAGTTTCACCATTTTGGAATAAAAATCTAACGTATCATTTAGTTTTGATGCTCTGAACATTAATTATGCAGGTTTTGAATTCGGCATTACGTCTTGGAAATATGAATACAAACATTCCTTGATTTGATTTCAATATCTAGGCCTTAAACAACTTGAGATTTGGTGATAAAAAAAAAAACATGTCAACAGCCCAATTTCGATATACAGCTATTTCAATTAACGTTGCCTACATGCCTACATGCCAATGCCCAATTACCATCCGACAACGTTAATTGAAATAGCTGTATTAAAATTCAACTTGAAACAAAAAAACATCACTACGAGGCTTATGGGTATGATAGTAGGGATTTGTATGGTTTATTCCCCTAAGCCTCGTAGTCATGTCTTTTGTTTGAAGTTGATTTTAATATATCGAAATTGGGCTATCAGAAATAGCTTATGAGGTAGTCTCTCTGCCATGACCTTTTAAGTGAAAACATATCAGTTTTTTGGACATTAGAGCAAACAAAATCCATTTTAGTTCAGATTCTTCAAAAACCATTAGAGTGATCCTCTGTCATTTTCTGCAGCATGATCCAAAAGGTATAAGAAACAAAACATGTTTAAAATAAATATTCCATTTTGACAGCCAAAATCTTCAGCCAATAATTTCTCGAAAACGTTTTCATAGAAATTTGAGTGCACCATGAACTTTGAGTGCACCATGAACTATGAGTATCACCGAGACCGTTTTGAAAACTAACGTTTAGATTTTTGACTTCATGACACGATTTCAATAAAACTCACTTCATCTCACTTTAGTTTATGTGTTTAACAGTAAGTCTCCTGGTTCAGTTTCTTACAGCGGCGTACTAAGTGTTCAAACTAAGAAAGTATCACCATTGAAAGCTATATTGGAAACTCCAATCGAGCTACCTTAAGTTCTCACGTGACTGCACAATTTAACTTAGGCAAAACAATCGACGTTCGCCCGTCGTTTAGGCATCCAAACTAATTACTAACGCAGAATTTTAGCATTTCTATCGCTCAAAACTAAAGGATTTGTAGCATTTCTGTTTGAAAAAGATGAAAGTTAAAAAACTATCCAAACAATGCACAATTGCTAAATATTTATCACCAAAACTTGTTCTCCATTTACACCACGACTATACAGTAAGTAAAATAAAATGAAGATCTATACGTTAAGTATGTTTTCCAGCGCTGTCTTTTAAGGAAAGCTCTCAAAAACTAACGATGAATAAAGCGGAGGTTTAAGCTAAAATGACTTCATAAAAGTACTTAGATCAAACCGTTTTAGAATTTTAATAATCGAAAGTTTACACGATTTTCAAAGCGAAATCCTTGTTTATATTTTGTTTTTGCAATCTGTATAACTGGTCAATTTAATTGTAATTATCAACTTTTCCCAAACCAGACATTAGGGTTTCATAAACTAAGCTACAGAGACGACAAGAGAACATAGACCCTTCAGATATGTTGATTGTTTTTACCACCCTTTTTGCTCCCAAAAAGTCGAAGCTCAAAACTAATTTTGTTTCTATTGTTGAAAGCGAATTCACGATGAACAATCATTTTCTTGGATTTGAAAGATTACGTTGAAAATGTTGTTTGCATTGAAGAAGTCCATGTTCTCTTGTTGAACAACTAATTAATCGATCGATGATGTAGAGATGTGAATCTGTTAAGATGGCACTGTCAATCGTAAACATCGAGAATAATTTCTTCATACAATTACTTTTATATCTTCGCGATCCTAGGTTGTGAATGAATTTTAAACAACTTTCTTAAAACTTGATTTAATATATTTGTGAATAAACTTAATTTGTTATTTCCAGCGGTTATTTGCAATAGCAATATGAACAAAATTTACAACTAGTGCCACGTTAACAATATCACCTCCTTGCACCAACTGACAGTGTAACTATGGTAACCGAAGGCACTGATGGAAGGAGACCAAGAGCGATCACGAGCTTTGGATACGATTATTTTGACTCAATAACTGCAGATAGTTCACGGTGAAGTAGTATCTTTGGGCGAGTTGCTTGCATTGAAGCTGACTCAGTCCAAAGTCTTTTGTCGAGTGTGATTGTCCGGGTTAGTGTGGTTTTGTAAAGACCTGTCATTTAGACAACCTGAGCGGAAGTCATCTTCAGAACCATTTGCATTGTAAACCGTCAGTTGATGATATTAATGTCAAGTTATCAGTTGTTTAAAGACTGGTGCGTTTCGATCGGTGAATTGTTAGTGTTATTTTTGTCGGTCTATTGTTTGTCTGTTCTGTTGACAAGTCGTTTGTAGTAGTCTCCTGTAGGTAACGCATTCAGCAGAGTCCCAGTCAATTCTGTGATAAGTCAGTGTAAATGGTGTTCAGCAATGTGATTGTTGACGTCGTCCGTTTAATTTCTGTCAGTCGCAGTATTTGATCTTAGTGTATACTGCTTCTTAATGTCTTTCGCCAGGTTTCTAAGTGACACGGATGCCGTAGTAAGGTTGTAGGATCCGTGTAACAGTCTCAGAAGTGCCCTTAATGTAGGATCATTTGTCGCTGCAGTAACAGGTTTCGCGTTCGTTGTCAAGGTACCCGGCTGGTTGCGTTCGTCTCGCCAAGGTTTTATTAGTTGAAAAATACTACTTCACCTTAAACAATCTGCACTAATTGATTCAAAATTCACGTATGCCCATGATCAGTTTACAAAGACTGCCAAATTTCAGTACTTAATTAATTGCAACAAGCCAATATAAAGAATTTGGCTTGATTATGTTAAGGAAACTTCTATTAAAAAAAAACAGTCACGATAAATCATAAAATTTACAACATTAAAAGATCGCTCAACGTCACTACAACTGTATCAGATCTTTTGATTCAGTGCCTTTTGGAAACCAGTCTTAAAATAGTGGCTGATGAAAAAAAAAATCGCGTTAAAATATGTTTCGTATGCTTTATCAGCTTTATGCGATCCTTCATTTAAACCCTTTCACTCCCAGAGTCAGTTATGGAGACATGTAGTGAAGTACTAACGTTTAAGTCAGTGGATGAGCAGTGCTTATTATTACTTATCTGTTGTAGAATGTGGTTCTAACTTTTGAGTCTGTGGATAAATTCTGAAGTGTGACCATTCAAATGAAAGCTATTGAGTAGTATTTTCCTGTGGTGCTGTTCATTATGCTGCACAAGGTGGTTCTAACTTGTGACTGTGGATAAATTCTGAAGTGTGACCATTCAAATGAAAGCTATTGAGCAGTACTTTCCCTTTATTATGCTGCACAGGGTGGTTCTAACTTTTGAGTCTGTGGATGAAATCCTAAAGTGTGACCATTCAAATGAAATCTAGTGAGCAGTACTTTCCTGTGGTACTGTTTGTTATGCTGTACAAGGTGGTTCTAACTTTTGAGTCTGTGGATAAATTCTGAAGTGTGACCATTCAAATGAAAGCTATTGAGCAGTACTTTCCCTTTATTATGCTGCACAGGGTGGTTCTAACTTTTGAGTCTGTGGATGAAATCCTAAAGTGTGACCATTCAGATGAAAGCTAGTGAGCAGTACTTTCCTGTGGTACTGTTTGTTATGCTGTACAAGGTGGTTCTAACTTTTGAGTCTGTGGATAAATTCTGAAGTGTGACCATTCAAATGAAAGCTATTGAGCAGTACTTTCCTGTGGTACTGTTTATTATGCTGTACAAGGTGGTTCTAACTTTTGAGTCTGTGGATGAAATCCTGAAGTGTGACCATTCATATGAAAGCTATTGGGCAGTACTTTCCTGTGGTGCTGTTTATTATGCTGTACAAGGTGGTTCTAACTATTGAGTCCGTGGATGAAATCCCGAAGTGTGACCATTCAAATGAAAGCTATTGAGCAGTACTTTCCTGTGGTACTGTTTATTATGCTGTACAAAGTGGTTCTAGCTCGTGACTCTGTGGATAAATCCGAAAGTGTGACCATTCAAATGAAAGCTACTGAGCAGTGCTTTCCTGTGGTACTGTTTATTATGCTGTACAAGGTGGTTCTAACTTTTGAGTCTGTGGATAAATCTGCCACTGATGTGCGAGGGGGTGTGTATCGTTCCCTCAGAAACTATCAGTAAACTTAGAAATTTTTGTCAGCCACCATTTTATTGCAATAACATTAAAATTTCAAAGTTCTTATCTTTGTAGCGTTTTCTCCTGATTCAGTGATTCCATTGTCTTCTTCGTTGTTTTTCTCCTCTTTTCCACACAACTGTGTTAGTAATCCTGAAACAGCATAAAACAGATTCATTGGTGAGGACATGTTTATTTGCTTTCTAGTTTTTGTACAAGATAAATAATCTTTAAATCGTTTTAAACGCATAAATTTCAATTCCTTGCATTTTTGTCACTGTGACCGCCAAAGAAGACAAAGACAAAAATTTATAAAGTTTGTAAAGAATGTTCAATGCAAGCGGCCGCTTTCGCAAAGTTGCGTTGACGAATTCCAAGAAGCAACGAAGCCAAACCATTCTCCTGATCTTTCCTACATTTGTATCAATGCAAAACCTTTATTTTACTTCTTACTCCAGCTTAAAAGCAAGGCTGCCGCGTTATTTGCAATACGAATTAAACCAAGCAATTCAAATTACGTACTGTTTTGCAATCGAGCTCAAACTATAGCGACGCTCAAAATACACGCGGTAATTCTTTCGAGCAACATTTTGAAAATTCTTATAGTTGTCAACACAAAATTTGAACAAAATTTCGTGAAACCAGTGCTTACCTTCAGTTGTACTCGTTTTAAATACTTCTTCCATTGCTTCGTTTCTTCTTTTTTCCTCGTGCAACTTCTCCCTATAAAGCAAAAAATATATTTCAGTTTTCGGGGCAAAATTCAAACAATATTCTCTAAAACCAACGCCCTTTGTTCCACTCGGAACCTAATAGACTAACTACTTTTCTCCGGAACCAGTGCTCACCTTCGGTTGTACTCGTTTGAAGACGTCTTTCCTTGCTCCGTCTATTCCTTGTCCCTCGTACTTCTTCAGACAAGGACTGCCACATCCTTACATCTCGGAGTCCTCTCTCAACTACGACCTTGCTTAGTTTGTGACACGTTCTGCAATTTTACATGAATATGGATTAAAATTGAGAAGCCAATCGCTGACAAGCACGCTACAGATTTGTCGCAATTCTATTGTTCACGCTTTTTCAGCAAGCGAATCCAGAAACGCGAAAAAAGAAAGGTTTCTCGCGTGCTAACTGCGTTGATACTACACCTCAGTTGCTTTTTGTTGACTGAAAAGCGAGGAAAAAAGTATAGAGACTGACATGGTTAAGAACGATCGTTAAGTCATTAAATGAAAATAGATTTATACTTTATAATGATGGGAAGCACTCGAATTTTTTATGTGCGAGTGATTTTGACCTTAATGCGTTTGTTTAGTTGCGTCTTTCAAGCAAAAAAGAAAATCTAAAATCCCCACTCAGGATTGAACCTGTGACCTCAGCTAGGGATTAGGCTTACATAGCCTACCGTACCACTGTACCACCTAGCTTCTCAGGTTGTTTAGGTTTAAAATTAACTAATAATAATAATAATAATAATAATAATGGAAATATCTTTATTAAAAATAGCAATAATAATTTGCAATAATAATTTAGTGTTTGGAACCAATGGCGGAATGGGAAAAGAGTGTCAGCGGTTCTTAAGCATCTCGCGGGAATAAGTTCGTGTTCCAGTATCCTGTATGATGCCTAGTGATGTTGGATGATGTCTAGTTCCATTAGATGATTTCTAGGGAAGTTGATTAGGTCTAGCAACGTGCGATGATGTGTAGTGATGTTCCATGACGGGTGGTTAGGATTGGTGGTGGTTTAGGGGACAACATTGTTATTGATTTTCAATTTGGTGTACTGGAACACGAACTTATTACCCATCTCGCAGACAGGATAGCTCAGAAAGATACCGAGCCTTATCATATTGTAATCACTTGGCTCAGGACACAGATTTCGTTTGAACTCTTAAGATCGGTACATGCATGTGTTAGAGGTTCGCGAACGCCGTTTCGTAGCAAGATAGAGCAATCCTTAGACTGTAAAATAAATGTAGCTAGTGCGGATATTTGAAATGCACGGTTTATATGCTTTTATACTCAGGGCGTTTTATGGACACTGGTTTAGCCGTCATTAGTATAATTCGATTGTATAATTTTAATATCTCTGCATCATGGAATTTGTAATTTTATAGAATTTTGAATTTTTATTATCAATTATTTCTATTTTTATTTATGTAATTAAGATATTTTTTTAAATTGTTAAGTAATTAAGAAATCATAGTTTAGAATATGTGATGTAATCAACTAAGTAATTAAGTAATTAATCAATTAAGTAATTAAGTAAATTTGAGTATCAATTTATAGTTATTGAAAATTATAATTATTGTTAGCTTGGTTATTAATAAAAGATTCCTTTGTTTAAAAATAATAATAATAATAATAATAATAATAATAATAATAATTTACCCTACATGTATATGAAAAAGATATCAATAAAAGACTAAAAAAAAGATAGTACAAAGTTAATGTAAAGTATAATTACATTTTCAGATTTCTGAAAATCAAGAGCACTTCTTTTAAAAAAAACCTATATTACATCTCAACTGGCCGATCAACTGCAACTGCAACACTGTAAATCCTTGGCAACCTAGGTCCTGGGTACCCTAACGTAACTTATGGCTGGTTATGTTGACTTATGAATGTAACAAAACCTCATCTTACTAAGAAAAATCACCAAAAGTTATAAAAAAGGAAATTACAAGAAAAAAAAATAGAAATAGTGTTCTCAATGCCTTATTAATGAATATTTGCGTGTCCTTTTTCGATATCAAAGTCAATGTCAAACAATTCTAAATTGACTCTCCTAGAAACTCGCGAACCTCTTAGGCAAAGTAATGCTGATCTCAACAGTGCAAAGGACACTCTCGCCCTGATCCATGACATGGTAGTCGCATAGCTTTCACCTTTCTTTATAGCAACTAGCTCAGCAAGCCTACTATGATATCGTTTACATTCCATCGCCATTCCACCTGTCGTACTGAAAACTAATGGCGTGAATGTAGCTTGCTCAACTTCTAACACTCGGCTAGCGTACTGGCGCTTCTTCTCAGTTTCGTGTTGCCTGAATATCTGGTCTGGATCCTTGTCTCTATAGGGGTCTGCATTAGGGTGACATACCCTCACGTCAAAAAAAGCGGACCTCTGCCTCTCCCAGAATCCCCTAGCAACTATATCCAGCCGCGCATCCGGGGCGGTGTTGGCTCCCCTATTCAACTCTTCTCCTGTGATGTTTTGCAACACTGGTTTAACTTCAACGCCTTTACACACCATGCTCAGCAGTTGCGCCTCCACATCCCTCAGTTCATTATGGCGTTGGATGACAAATCCTCCCCGTTTACATATCATAGCGTGATCTACATTGAATATGTCCCCGCAAACACAAACAGAGGGCATATCAGAGATTTCCCAGTCGTACCTGAGTTTCACAGCATCTCGAAACTCCCTCTTGTTTAGATCAAAGTTCATATCTCTAATTGGCAAAACGGTAAGCCAACTGGAAGCACCTTTCTGAGTGGCAAGGTCCACAGCTCTCAAAGTTTTTCCAGAGATCGAGCCTTTCACCTCATCAAATTTATCCTTCAGATACTGATTCTTCATTTCGCGCATCTCACGTTGTACAGCGTGTATTTTATTTTCACCTGGTGGCTCATGCACCTGTGATTCTATTTGTTGGGCTAGTGTACCAGAGATATAAGTTGATGCTACATACTCTAAGGCTGCTACTTGACTCGGATTTGTTAGGCCCATGCCTCCCATTCTCACTGGCAGCGCAAGCAGCTCACGTTCAGCTTGTGTACAGTTGGACGGTATGAGGACATCAGCTATTGAGCGCTCCAGAGGTGCAAGTAGATCTTCTATATCAGGCAGAGTTCTCAGGAAGTATGTCCAGCGGTGTTTTAATCCAAATGTGAACGCTGCGTAGCAAGCCTGGGGCTGCGACAAGGCAAACTCTGCCAATTTGGTCACTTGTCCCACCCATTCTTCGACTTTACCGTTGACATACTGCTCAAGATAGGATCTGGAGCCGAGCGCGGCACCCAGGTGCTTCCTTCCTTCTGTAGTGATGCTGATTTCTGTTTCTTCAAAGATGCTCCTAGCAGTCTCCTCCTTATCGGGTTTTACGACAAGCCAACATTTTCCAGCATTAGGATAGTATTCTAAGTCCGGCCCAGCCACAATCAACTCGTCCCACCACACCCTTATGTCCTGTACCGAACCACATCCTGTCGCATCATCAGCAAACCAGCATTGTTTGGCTTGACTCACTGATTGTAAACGAGAGATGAGCGGCTGTAAACTGAGGGCATACATGCACATTGCTAAAGGATCGCCTTGCGTAGTGCCCTCCGCAGAAATAAGCTCTTTACCTCCGGTTACAAATAGTCGTGCTGGTGCTCGATAAGTATTGATTGCAAATGTAGCTAATGCTGGACAAAGAACCCTGATGTTATGAAGGGCGGCAGCTCGATTTAATGAGTTGAAGGCATTTGAGGCATCCACTAGCAGCACTGCATCAGTTTCGTCCTGCTGGAATAAGCTGTTCATTGCGTGCACTGCTGCCTCACTCCCGGATTTGTGTCCAGCGCAAACCTGAAGAGAGCCATTCGATTCTAATAAATCTTGTTTCGTCGCCTTTGTCACGCACTTTCCAATAATTCTTCTGATTACTTCCCCCACTCCTATTGGTCGAACCTCACCGTTACCCTTATCCAGCGGGATAAGACGACTTGCAAGAATCGGTTCAATAGTCGCGGGATCAATGTATTCTGTGCACAACCGCCGGGTCAGAGTTGCAAGAGCGTCGTACAAATTAGAGGCAGATTTCTTGAATGACTTGCTAGCAAGGATCCTATGAAAACCATTAGCGTCTACATTTGAGGGACCTCCAGCGCTTTTAGTTCTTAGTGCTGCTTCTCTAATCATCTCACCAGTAATCTCATTATAGGCTGACTCATGAACCCCCTCAACTGGACCAAAGAGCAGCAATCCCAGCTTAGCTGGTTGGGCTTTTGGATGTTTGTCATGTAGTTGCTTCATGACATCATCAGTTAGGGACAATACACCTCCACAGCCATCATCAGTTAGGTATCGTAGGGCGGAGTTTATTTGCCCTTCCATGATGGGCTTCGCAAATATCTTTGCTTTGTGTGGAGGATCATTTTTCTGGTGGGATTTAACTAGGCGTTTTTGGATTGTTCGTCCTTCATGTAGCAGCTCAGCTATTTTCCCTTCTTTCCACTGTGCTAACCTCTTTGCTAAGCATTCTTGATGATCCTTTGCCTTAGACTTTTGACTTGGTTTTTGCAGCCCTATCGCCAAAAGAACAAAAGCCGCTTTTAAAGCTATATGCTGACTTTCCGTCCTATTGTTCCAGTCGTTTATGTGCTTTGTAAGGTGATCAATAAATTCTCTGCCTATTTTCCCGTATGGAACTAAGAAAATGTTTTTGCGCCAAAGGGTTATCTCATTATACGCTTTGATGATTTCTGAAGAGTTGATTGTTATCACTTTTCCTTCCGATTGACCTCAAACAATCGATTGCGGCGTGTCCACAGTTGAAAATTCCGGCAAGGAGCTTGGCACCTCGGCTGTAAATAAGATCTCATCAATCGTTTCGTTACACCCTAATTGTTCCCTGGAGACTTGAAATGCGGTCGTATGCAAATTGAAGCTATCATTCGGAGAGAAATTAGCATTTTGGCTTCCATGCTCTCTATTATTTTGATTATTTTCATCATCAGAAATTATAATACTTGTTGGCGACTGATGATTCCCTAAGTCGTTTGTCATTCTTGACTCCTCTGTATTAGTATCCACAGAGCATTCTTCCAATCCTTCAAGTCTTGCAGCCTGATCCCTCAGGTTTTGGGCTTTTATACCAAGATTGTCATAGCCCAATTCGTCCCATAGCCATTTCATCACTTCAATATACCCTTTCTTTCTACCATTCTCGTTTCGCGGGGGGTTTTCTGATGATAACATTTCCATGGCCCGCCTCTTACAATCCAAAACATCTCTATTCATTTGCTCAGTCCACTTCAGCCTTTTTGCTGCTTTTCTAGACATTTTCTTACAATAACAATAAATAATAATAATAATGATAATAATAACGATTATTTTAACAGAATAGAGCCCATCAGTGTATGAAACACTGTTATCAATGGGGTCCTGTAAATTAAACAACAACTAAAATAAACTATATAAATTGCTCATCCTAACCTCAACTGAAAGCTACCTGTTACTCCGTTATATATTTTTATTAAGGTGTCCGAGGTGGTCCAGGCCGTTGTTATCTAAGGTTAACACTCGTTAACATCTCTCAAACTGACTTTTCCTTTTCACTTTAAGTTACATGAAGTAAAACCTATTTCACACTTTAGAGTAAAATTTAAAAAAAAAAGATCAGAATAGTGTAAGCCTCGAACCCGAGTCGTTCGCTTCATAACCAATATCCTTATCCACTTTACCAACGTGGACTAGCTGCCGGAAGATGTAATTTTTAACATATTTATAGAATTGCTTATAACAATAAATGAAAGCTAACCGTTTTCAAATCAGTGCTTAACCCTAAACACTGTAGATCAATGCTAAACCCCAAAACGCTACACTTTGCTTAACCGGATCTCTGTTCTCTCAGTTCTCTGCTCAATAAAATGGGGTTCTGTTCTCGTGTACGTCAGTACTACGGTATAACGATACAAAATACTACGTTGTGTAAAACCTCATAAGGTGTCCAAAGTCAGCTTGAGATATGTTAACGAAAGTTAACCGTTATCTAAGGTCTTCCTTGCCTGCGTAGCAGGCGCATGAAAGAAATATGGGCGCGCGGCAAACGGGGCGCGCGAGGGAGACTCGCGTGTCTCCCTCGCGCGCCCCGTTTGCCATGCGCCTGCTACGCAGGCTAAGGTCTTCCCATCCAGGTGTTTCTACATGGCGTTAATTGCAGGAATGGCTCCGAGCGACACTTAGAAAATTTTTCACCAATTATAGAATTTTTTTCCTATCAGAAAAAGAAAAATGCAATAAATTATCTAGAATCGAACCCGGAACCTCCCGCGTACTAACATCCCTCCTTCACCACTAGACCAGTGGGTTGATCTGGCAAACCCAACAAAAATTTAATTATAAAAGGTGACCCTATCCCTAAATCTAACCTAATCGCGAATCTAGCTTAGATCTAATAATCGCTTTGCTTAGGCCTAATTTTATCTGATAATAAAAGCCTACTTTCGTTCTAATCCAGGAACAAACAAAAAAAAAGAGAGAAATGAATGCTAATGAGGTCAGCGGTTTCCTTTCAAACGGCTCGGAGCCATTCCTGTATTTAACGGCCATTGGTGTTTCTACGCGCCGCCATTTTGAATGCGGAGAAAGTCCTGGGGACGAGGTACTGCCTCTGAGTATACGCACGCGCATAAGTGTGGACGGAAAACTTTCCCTGTAAACGCGCTATGCGAGGTTTATAAATTTGTCGTGCGTGGATCGCTTTTGGGCGGCGAAATCTCGGGTTGCCTTTATATACATATCGGGTTGGTGTCCTGCAGTTGCCTAGCAACTAAACCAGGACAAGGCTCCAATAGACGTCATCCAGTGCGACGAGCGACTGGGAACGAGAATGACTCAATTTCGGGGTTATTGTGGCCATGCAACCCAACCTCTCCAGAAATTCCATCTCTCCCTTCCTCGATTTTCGCGGGGTTCTGCGAGACACGTAGTTCAGTTTAGTTTACAAACGAGATGATCGATCACGCATATGTGTGGATGGGGTCTTATAACTTATTATAATTCGTGAACCGTACTCTTAAACAAGGAATGGTTTGGACAGAAAGCGGGATTCCCAAGGTATAAAATATAGCGAAGGTTGCCACCGTTGGATCTGGTCGATCTTGATGAGCAAAATAGGAAAATCTAGAATATATTATATACAAAAAAATATATAAAATGGAAGCTGACCTGTTCAGACAATATTTCGGTTGACCAGTACCAAACCTTCATCAGGTTTATACATGTATATAGGTGTATTAACCTGATGAAGGTTAATACAGGTCAGCCGAAATATTGGTTGAACAGGTCAGCTTCCATTTTATATATATAATATCTTCTAGAATTCCCAATGTGGTAGAAAGGGGAAGAAATAGCAAAAATATTCATAACATCGCATAATATTTTGCAGGAGAAAAAGCGCAAACAAATGAAAAAACGGATTCTGAAAAGAGTACGACAAGCGGGAAGTTCAGATCATCCCCCCCCCCCCCCCCCCCCCCCCCCCCCCCACCGCAAGGAAAACAGTCGCGTGACAGAGGTTTTGTAACATGTAACCCAGTCTTAATTAACACACACTTTTTTATTTCTCTTTATTATTTGTTTTATCATCTCCTGATGAAACACACTCTCCGTCTAAAATAATACATGAAAATACTTTTCTACAGTGAATAGTTCCTTCCACTAAGAAACACTGAATTTCATTTACACTACAATGATCGTCACCACTAAGTTATGAAAGGCAACGTTCAAGTATGTAATCTTTCATTTCTCTTACTGGAAGCAATTGAGCAAGCGAAGCACATTGAGACGAGCGTTCGCGAATATTTTCAGAAAACCATCGAAAATTTTCAAAACACCTTCGATAACGAAGAAATTTAGACTGAACTTTTTTTCGGACCTTTGGACTTAATTTTTTGGCCAGATTATGGGGTGGGTGTGGTCTTCCCTAGATTCGCACTATTCACCTACACTGGCACTGTTTTAGTATCTACCAAACCAGTAGATTACGAAATCCAGAACAATGCCTGGAGATTTATGACAAATAGATATCGATTTGAGTTGCCAATCAGAGCACGCAAAAAACACCACCCGCTGGTTTGGTATAAAAAAGTTTAAAGTTAAACAACTTGTGTGGTCGTGTAAAATGAAAAAAAATAATAGAAGAACCTAACTGATAATTAGCTACAATAATTAACAATGGTTTTATATTTACAGTGATAAAAATTTAAAATATTTGTCTAAATATCCATTTGCTTAATAGTTACCGTTAATGGACCTGGGGCCCGTTTCTCGAAACACCGATAACTTAATAAAAGCAATAAAATTTTAACTTGAAGAAAGAAGTCAGGCTGGTTTGCGGGCTAAAACTTACAATACCATTCTAAAGATTCTGGTTTTTAAATAAATCTCCGGACCCGATACGTTATCGTGGTTTCGAGAAACGGGCCCCTGATATGACACCTTATTACATAAAATTTTCGCGGTAAGAAAATTTGGCTACTTTGGAACGGGCGAAAAACGCAAAAAATGAATGTCTCGAAGAATTTTTATGTGATAAGTTTTTCATATTTTCAAGTCTTACTTTTAATGATATTTTTAATAATAAAAGAAAGATAATTGAGGCTTAGCAAAGAGAATCACTCCCGTAAAATTGGCTTGATTGATCGCTTGCAACCTCGTCTCCAGAGCCTTCTCCGTTTTTAAAATGGCGGAGAAGGTTGTGGGGGGGGGGGGGGGGGGGGGGGGGGGGGGGGGGGAGGGAGAAGGGGGTGGCGTAGAAACCCATGGACAATGCTGTCAAAATACTCCGAGAACCGTGGAACAGTTTGTTACGTGAAACACCGTGAAACGGCGTTTTTGAACGCGGAGAAGGCACTGGGGACGAGGTTAATCGCTCGTGACTACTCAGTCACGCAACTCAGTCACGCAACCCAGTTTCCAACAAGCATGGCGCATGCTTTAAATCCTGCAGTTCCGCAAAAAGGACATAAATAGACCTTTACAGTGTTCTGAAAGGCGGGTCTCTTGCACACAAAACACATTTTCACATTTGGCGGTCCGAGCGGTGGTTTATGAAAATTGCAGACCATGGCGGAGTAGCGATCATCTTTCCACGGCGTGAATTGTCCACAAATGAAACACGAATTTTTATTCGCATTTATCATCTCTCCAAACGCACCTCGCCTCATACTGCACAACTGGCAGATGTGAACATCGTGGGCGAAAGCCGTTCCTACATGAAGCATTCTGTTACAGCGTAGGTCCTGAGCAAAAAATGTGTGCAGCTTTATGTTAGTTTCTCACCGGGGAAACCGGAAGGCGCGAGCTGGTAGGGGGGTCCGGGGGCATGCTCCCCCGGGAAATTTTTGAAATGAAACTCTCTGAAATGCTATTTCCAGAGTTCCTGAGACCGGAGAAACAGTTTCCAAGGCCAGCTTTGAGTTCAGTTTAATTCTCATGAAAAGTACATGTACACGAAACACTCTCTGAAACTTGGGTGTAACTCCATTTTGGTTGTTTGTTCAAAGTAAATTTGACTGTCACTCGAATATTCTCTGTCAATTCTTTTCAGTATGGGAAGGCTTTGGAAACGAATTTTCCAAAGCGATTTTCTCTGTCATTAGAGGCAGACAAAAACTGATTTCCATTATCAGCCATGTTCAATTTGTCAGTTAATGCAATAGACTGCAAAACAGTCGTTTTTTTCCGTTGGCTCACTCGCAAAGGCGCGAAGCGCCAAAAGCGTCTGAAGCGTGGATACCCGCGCGCGAAGCACGCGTCTCTCCCCAGTCCCACTCTCCATATTCACACTCGTTCCAGAAATTTCGTTCAAAGACCGCGCGCATTCGTATGACCAACGCAAAAAATACGACTGTTTTGCAGTCTATTAATGCAATGTCTGGATAATGCAATGATTTAATCTTTCTTGTGACATAGTTTGTTCGTAGATATGTCTTGAGCCTTCTTAGGGCAGAGGCCGAGCGCTAACTCACAGCATTGATGGATTTGTTTGATGGATTTGTCGGTAGCTGGAGTCCGATAGCTGACGTCCGAATAACTCAAGGGGTATTGAAATGCTTGGTTCACAATATCCAATCTCCAGTCTAAAGTCAGTCACAATATCTCCGATGCTAAAATTGTAGGCTTTTATTAATTAACGGAATATTTATTTTGCAAACTCTAATGCATTAAAGCGCCCCGCCATCAGATCTGGTCAAAGGATGTTGCTACACTATTCATCTCCGCCCACCGCCATTTTGAGCTGTCGAAAGTTGGTGGGGCAAATGCCCAGTAGCGGTAGCGGCGCCCCTGCAATTATAAGCTTGTTGTACAACACATAAACAAAGTATTTCTCATCCATTGAGATATATATACCTACAATGCCACTGTACAACTATAAAAGAGCCATTCCTTGTGTCAGAAAACATCTTACATGTTTATGAAATCAGCTAAAAAGCCTACAAAGAAACTTACGTCGGGTAAAAAATAAACCATTGTTATTGGCTAAACTAAACAAGCCAATGAAAAGATAGAACATTTGATCCTCCCCAAGTGCATATAAGTCGCTAACATTCTACAACGTCAGTGTGATTTATTTGTGTTCTGACCATCTGCTCCTGGATATAAAATATTGTTCTAAAAATATAAAGCTTTGCAGGAATTTTTTTCTGGGTTTTTTGTTTTGCACGATATTTTTTTTGCAGTTCAAGGCCGTGCTCGAATTTTTTTTTGGTATTTGCCCAACCCCCCCCCCCCCCCTCAAAAATCTAATGGTCCGTCCCTAACGCATAACGCAGCTGTTTCGTAAAACATCTCGCAATCAGACACACGAAAATATATCCAGTTTTTATTCCTCTGTATCCGAAACACAGAAAAGAAAATTTTCGCCCGAGAAACATTCACTAGCGGAAGCAAAACTCGCAAGAAACGTCTCGCAAGACACCGTGTGCATTGTTTACATCTTCTCTCGGCGGTGAATTTTTGCACCCAAAGTTTCAGTTGTCTGTTCTGTTCTTTCAACTTCGCGAAATAAAAATTAATGAAAGGCAAACAACCGAAAGAAGTGAAATTAATTGGGATTCCTACCACGCTTATATTTCTTCCTTCGCTGTCCACTGTTCACTTTTTTTTAAATAAGCGCTATGTATGTATTTGTCTAAATTATCTTCTCAGTCATGTTCGTTTTAACATGTTTTAGCGGGTTTCCGTCATGAAGGTATCGTAGAATTAATCGCGAGTGTCAAATACTTTCGCAGTGTCTTCTTGAGTAATTTCCTTACGCATATTGAATATGAAACTGTTAGATGCAACAGAGAAAACACAACTCGCACTTTGTGACGTTCGCCTCGCATCAACAAACAACAGGTGTACTCCACCGCGGTCAAACGAGAGAAATTTGCAAAAGTTAACCAAAGTACTTCAAAGTTAAGGTTGTCATTTTCACTGTTTATTAAAAGTTTCATATATTGACAATACACTGTCAACTCACTAAACTTTTTGAAAGTTTACTAAAAAAAGTTCTAAACGTTTGAAAACTACGAGCCGCAGAACTGTCGGCGCCATTTGCCAACACAATTTTGCTCAGGCACGAAGCGTTTTGATCAGTTTTCAACGATCAAAAAGAAGCTCGTTATTTTGAGCCGGAAAGATGAAAAGATAGTTACATAAACTTATTATTTTATACATTCTTGCCCACGTTTCCACTTAATTCTAAATGAATCCCACCAAATAAAACGAAAAATGCCTCGACGTGTGACCGCGGTGAAGGTTTGAATAATCCCGCCGTCCCCAGAGTTGCGCAATACTGCACATTTGTGGACGACCAAACTCCATTTTAATACTTGGTCGCTACGCCCAAGTAATAAGTGTCTGAGGTGGCACCGCGGCAGAACGTTTGCGCATGCGTAAACTTCAAGCACTTCCGGTCCGTTAAACTACCAGTCAACATCGATGCGAACAGCATAAAACAACACTTCTGCATGAACCAACAGACCTAGATTTTCTAGATGCAATGATGAAAGGACCAAAACCGAAGAAAATTATGGTACGTACACGATCGGTTCTTGCATGAATACATTTCGAGATGGAGTGAAGACTTGTTTTTTGTGAAAAAAATGCGATGCAAAAATTATTTGTTCATATTTCGTTGTTGGTGCAAACACCAAACCCCTTGGTGCAAACGCTTGAAACTTGAACGATGAAAAAACTTTTCAACGAAACAAACTTTTTCTCTACCTTTGTTTTATAACTCTTACTTTTTGTTTTCAAACTTCGCGGTACGGGAGTTTTATGTTGTAGTTCATTTTTTATTTCAGGTAATTTTTGTTTTTCCTTTGTTTCAAATCATTAGCATATATTACCATACCCAAAAACAATGGAAAAATAAAATTACCTGAAATAAAAAATGAACTACAACATTTACATGGGATTACAGTATGTCACCGGAAATGCGTATTTCACCGGATGCACAGTTTTCTACTCATGCGCAGTGCGTTCTGCCGCGGTGCCGTCTGAGGTGGTCCAGGCCGTTTTATCTAAGGTCTTTCTTTGCAAACATTCTTGTACCCAGAGCTCCACGGTTTTTTAATTTCGTTTCAACCGCTGACCAAACGAAACGAGGGCTCTGGGGACGAGTGTTACCCAGGACGTAACAATATAAATTTGCGCATGAGCGTTAACTACAAGATAGTTCCAGTTAAAAAACACAAAATGACGTCCAACACAAGGAGATGGCATTAAACATATTTATTAAACTCTGAGTCCACATATAACGTTACAATAAATTATAAATATTACATTTTTCATGAAGAGGCCATTGTTTATGCTCGATCGACAAAGTTATGGAATATGAAGTCCAGAGATCCTGTAATAGAACAAAGCTTCATGTATCCCTTTGCCGTGTACAAAAAACTAGTGACCTTGTTGATGAATAAATTCCCAGTTAAAAATTAACTTCCTTTACAACTTTTAGTGGTTTTAGTATATCAATTAATTAACTTAGCATATTTAGTTACATAAATCTAATCCAAGTCTAGAACGTGTATTACAGACTAAAAAACTTTCCTTTCTTATACTAACTTCATAGCCTGCGAGCAAACTCTCGGGCGCAGGGCTGAAGGAGGGTGAGGAAGGAAGCTCCTTCCCCCTCCCCCCTACCAACCCGCGTCCCCGAGCCCGAGAGCTTGTTCGCAGGCTACTAATCTCATTATGAACGATTTTTGACTCGTTCAAGTTTGACGGCCCTCTTTATGTTTTTGTATACAGATAATAGCATCTCACGCTTTCCTCCGTGTTTAAAACCGCCGTGGCCTGCCCCAAGCGTTCATACTAGTGAGGAAGGACGCGAAGAAAAGAGAATCTCACAACCGCAGCAGGTAAGACATTTTGGGGATTTTTGTTGACCTCCGCATCCATAAAACGGTGTATGGGATTCGAGCGGCATTACAAAATAATATTACGATAAATTGAACCAACTTGGGCCCCACCTCTAACAGCTACATAAGCTATTTACAAATTAATTATGTTAATTATGATAACTCTTATCATAATTAAAGTAAATGGTCAACCTGGTCCCCAGTGTCCACGCGTTCAAAATGGCGGACGTCCTTCACGCCAATTTGAAATCGGATCAAGCCCTGGTAACGAGGTTGGTAAATGTTTTTTACCAATAAAATTCAAGCTCTATTCCTTTATTAAATTTTAATCTATCAAAGACCATTAATGCTCAGTTGAATATTAAAGATGAAATAAAAAATAATAATCAAGTCGATGGCCATTTGCATGGATCACTGTAGCCTGTGAACAGGCTCTCTGTTGGGATATACGGGGCGAAAAAAAGAAACCCTCTCCCCAGTTTTCCCGCGGCTCGCTTCGCTCGCCGAGTTTTCCTCGCGAGTTTTCTTTTCGCCGCTATCTACTTTCGTCATACCCCCACAAGGAGGCCTGTTCACAAGCTAGGATCACTGTTTACACAGTTGAAACGCAGATAAGCACATGTTAGCAAAATCACGAGTTTTAGTTTTGCTCCGAATTGGTTAAAAAAAAAAAAACAAGTGTGGTTAGAGTTTATTCAGCCAGTTATGGACCTTTGAGTAAACCATTTGTGTGCTAAATCACTGACGATTTAATCGGTTAGTGCCAGATCTTCTTGATTTTGACTGGTGAATTTTTACACGTGATAATGCAAATTGTCGCCTTTCATCCCCTTTCGTGCAAGAAATTATATATTAACAACTATGAAATGTAGATTTAATGGAAAAACTACTGCAACCCCCAAAAATAAAAGAAAAACACGTTTTTAGTTAAATTATTTCAATTACGAATGAAACATGGGATAAAATTGCAGTAGGCCTCTTAAAGAAGCAGCATATTTATTTAAAGGAATCAAAGTTTAAGCACACAGGAGCAATAAAAAGAGACTTCTTTACATATTGCTTTCACACCAACTGATGCCAGAGTCAATAATGGAGACATGTAATGTAGTTCTAACTTTTAAGTCTGCCGATTAAATCCTATGGTATGATATTATTCAAATGAAAGTTCTAAGGCAGTACTTTTGCATGTTATCATAATTTTACAAAATGAAATTTGGGACTTTTTTTGAATTTTGATGTTTGGCACTCTAGGGAGTTAAACGGTTAATACTCATTTAAAACTATTGTATTACTTCAACAATTCCGAGTCGAGTATAAACCAAAACTTTTAATGACAATAACTTTGTTAAACCGCTTTTGTGGCGGTTGTGTATTGGTCGTTGAAAGAAATTCAATCAATTAGAAATGTTTAAATTTTGTGGGTTTTCCATATATGAAAACAAGGTTGAAGTTTAGATAATTTTACTCAGATTTAAATATTCTTTTGAAAAGCATTTCCAACAGAACTGAAAGGAAAAAATTACAAAATGTTTTTTCTTCCTCATTTTTTAGGTCGTTGTGAGGGAATTTAAAAAAGAGTAGAATTTGAAAGTGATGATTGACATTATAACCCTGGAAAGGAGCGATTTCTATTAGACTAGGAATTGAAACCATGCAATAGGGAAATTTGGGTCTTGAGATTTTCCAGGAAGACTGATTTTGTTCCATTTAGAATTAGATATACATTCTTTTAGCCAAATGGAAAGTGCTCTGATCTAACCTGGGAAGTCACTTTTTATAGTGCACTATTAACCCTTTCACTCCCAGAGTCAATAATGGAGACATGAATGTAGTTCTAACTTTTGAGTCTGTGGACGAAATTCTATGGTGTGACCATTCAAATGAAACCTCTTCAGCAGTACTTTAGCATGGTACCACTTGTTTTTCAATATTTCACAAATTGAAATTTGGGATTTTTTTTAAAATTTTGATCTTTGGCACTCTTGGGAATAAAAGGATTAAAGTTAGGGAGTATTTCTTGGTTTGAATCCTTTGTTTTACATCATTTGGTGTTAGCAACATCTGCAACACTAAGAAACTGCCAATTTAGGGGAGACACTTTGTGTTGTTTAGAATGAAAGTCTCATGATAAAGGAACCTGTTACCCGGCATGGTTGCTAACACATCGTCTTATGAACCTGGCTGTGACGGCGCATAATATCAGTTAACAATAAAACTATGATCCAGTAGAAATTGGCTACGTCTCTTCGCTTGTTAACCTGAAAACAAACAAAATGACAATGCTTTAACATGTATTATGTTTTATTACTAGTAGTAATCATAGATTATAGTGCGTCTCCTTATCCCGTGGCACCTCGTCTTGACCTAGTACCTTAGTTTCATGAATTAATTCAGCCACTGTTTAAAAGGGATTTGTCGCGAGATAAACGTCGGGCCGACATCAAACAAATTCACGATATCGCCGTGGGATCGGGCAAAATCCTGCCGTGCTGTGTACTCCGAAAGGTCTCAGATTTTTACGACATATAAATGGTATATTTGTCTTGATTTCATTTCGGTTATTTCTCCGATTCTGAAATCATACTCCTCAGTACATGTACTAATACCGGAACCGGAAATGAGAAATTTCTGAGAAAAGCCTGAAAAAGTGCTCCCGTGATAAACTTCTTGGACACCGACGATTAAGTCACACAACATTCAACGTGAATTTCGCAGGATTTTTCGGATAAAATTACAACTACCAGTTGCAAGTAAGACACAAGACTGTTGAATATAATTCCTTTATTAGCTAGACAAATTTTAGTCACAAAATTGCGAAATCTTTAGTCGCAAATGCGCCCGATACAGGCGCAATTTCGAGCACTGTAAAGTTAATCTGCGTTCGCCTGGCGCGGCCGGTCAGTGAATTATTGCTACAAGACATAAGCGAATTGCACCGTACCGTAGAACATCGCGAAGAACGACGTCGGTATTTAGGCGAAAGCTTCCCAAATCAGGCAGAGAACCACAGCAAAATCAAGATAGAACATTCAAAACATACCAGAACGGTAGCGAGGAAAATCTGTAACTTCTTGCTTGATTCCAAAGAGACCCAACAACTTACATGGTCCGGAGAAGAACCGTACGATTCCAAAATCGGGAAAATATCCGAAACTAAATCAAGACAAATAGATTATTCACATGTGACATTTCGGAACCCCAGCTCCCCTGGATGATGCCTGATTTCCACGCGCTGGGAATGCTGGATACTATTGTGACGTTTCAAGATGGCGCCGATTTGGTACCGACACTTTTCTCGATTCGTTCCGCTTAGCCTAGACGACGCGCTAAGAATGCTGGATACTGTTGTGACGTTTCAAGATGGCGCAGATTTGGTACCGACACTTTTCTCGATTCGTTCCGCCTAGCCGACAAGATTAGGAAGCGTCTCCTTCGTCGACGCAATAATGTTTAGCAAAAAAGGTTTCAACAAAAATTAAACATTGTTGGCATAGAGCAAATTTCATAAAAGCAGTTGCACAATGCAGCTCATGCTTGCACAATGCAGCTCATGCTTGCACAATGCAGCTCATGCTTGCACAATGTACATGTAGCTTATGCTGTGAATGCCCCCATCTTGTTGTTTAGTTGTTGTCACTGTTAATTATTCATTTTGATAGCTTTGTGTTTTATAGATCGTTTTCACGTGACGTCACGACAGATCCGCCGCCATTCGATTGCGTAATAGCAGTAAAAGGGTGCAATGCAAGTCATATCTACAGTTGTCGCATTTTAGAAATGAATACTTCGAGATGTGAAGCAAAGTCTGGAGAAAATCTTTATTTGACTTGTTCTTTCCTATTTCGAAATATGCTAAGAAGTTGGAATCGCGAGTTAAGCAGCGTTATTTGGAGAAAATCTCGGCAATTAGAACCCATCCCATGTCGACATTTATTCGAGCCGGACTGCTTGTCTTATATTCAAACAGTTGAATCAACAGCCTTTACACCCACTAGCAGTTTAAAACTTTCCGATGCCTACACTAGTTGCTTATAATAAAACAGTGTCCGTATTTATAGTTAGCGTACTACAAAGCCAAATCATTGCTTCAGACAAGTTTGTTTAGCGAAGGTGAGAAATTTCCAGCGATGACTCAAAATCTCGATTTTAATTAACACGGAAAGAGAAGGAACAGTTTCGTCTGCTCATTGCCTAGGTTGTAAGGCTGGGCAAGCAGAACCTTTTTCAAATTATATGGCGAGTGTTTGTTTGGAACTGATCAAGAAGCATAGACAACACCCCGGCTCAGTGATAAACTCAGTCATGTACACAAGTTGTGTACATGCGAGTGGAGAATTTTTAACGATCAGTTTGAAAGAGAGACTAGTGGGCAGCAATTACGAACTATAAGCTGCAAAAGTTATTTATTTCTCCTACATATTTCGTTTAACTATCGAAGACTTCATCAGGGAGTTTTAGGTCTGTATCGAAGCCATAAAAACGGAAATCGCACGAGCGCAAACAACAGCAGAGAATGTTTTGGTCGAATTTGCGTAAAAGGAAAGGCGAAACCGTATGAAATATTTCAGTAGGGCAAGACATGAAATATTCTTGGGGGCTTAGCTTTAGCCTTTGAAGATTCGTTCTCGAACACAATATCAGACATTTGTCCTCCGGGTTTAGTTCGCTTTTTTTTTTGCTGCGATTTTTTCGGCTACAATCGCTTTGGCTTTTTTGTTCCTTTTGATTCCTCGATCTCTCTGTTCTCGCTGCGACGCTTGTTCGACGTTTCTTTTATCCTGTTCTTTTTTGTGTCGTTCCCGAGTATTAACGAAACCCAGTCAACATTATATCTATCCCGCTTATAGCCGCTTGTCCAGAAAATTGAAACAAAATATCTGGTTTACACACTATCGTTCAAAACTCGTCCGTAAGGATTCTGCCCGACTAATAGCAGAAATCCATCGCGATCGCGGCAATTTTCTTTCTTGCGACAATTTGTCGGTTTCTTTACTTTGATTCATAACTGCAGAACGTACTCAAGTGAAATAAATACCCCTATCTCGACCGCTTTTGCTTTCACATCGAACAATTGATCACAGCACCCGTATAATTAAGAGGACGCGACTCGGGTTTGTTTACACTTTGGTCCACCAATATGGCGGCGTAGCAACGGTTGTCAAGATTTTTGTCACGTGAGTGAAAACGATCTATTGCTTTTTAGTTACATGTCGTGGTTTTTCCTTCCTTGGTATTCATTTTCTTTAATTTGTGACTTAAACTACTTGCAAAACTCTTCTAGAAAAACTTACAAATAAATAGATCAAGATGACACATACAGTAATACAGAAATATTTAAAAGAAATAAAAATAGGACAATCATTAAGACGCATTGTGCAACTTAGCTGCTTATGTCCATGCAAGTTGCACAATGACATTATTTCCACAAAGGTAAAAATAACACTGGTAACAACGTGAAGGTGGAGGAGAAATATTCCAAGACATACCTTATCAGTTGTGCCTTTCAGTGATAGATTACATCTTATTCCATTTTGGACATCTCAAACTTTGTTGTCATCAGTTCCTATGAAGAAACCAAATGAATGCAGAACTTCAATGTGGTGCTGTTTACCAAACTCTAAAATGGACCCTTTAATTGCCAAAGTCAAACATTTCGTAATTTAACAGTTGTAACTTTCACGTCTGTGGATAAAATCAAAGTGTGACCATTCAAATGAAAGAGCTCTATTGAGCAGTACTTTTCTGTGGTGCTATTTATTATGCTGTACAAGGTGGTTCTAACTTTTGAGTCTGTGAATGAAATCCTAAAGTGTGACCATTCAAATGAAAGCTACTGAGCAGTACTTTTCTGTGGTGCTATTTATTATGCCGTACAAGGTGGTTCTAACTTTTGAGCCTGTGAATGAAAACCCCTAGAGTGACCAATCAAATGACGATACCGAGCAGTACTCTCACATGGTACTGTTTGTTTTTCAATAATAATAATTCCTGAATTTGAACCTGAAAATGAAAGAGTCAAGTTCGATATCTTACCTCATCAGAGTCCAGAACACTTGGTAAAACCCTTTGAGTAAAAATAAATATAGTATGACTTTTAGTACCATAGAAATGTGCCAGGGAGCTAAACAACATGCTGCTGAAAAACTGGAGAAGGACAGTTAAACCACGGAAGTACTTACGCATCAGCAGCAGAGCTTGGAATGTTCTCCTCCACCCACTTCAGGTCATCATCCTGCAAACAGAGAAAAACAAACGGTAATTTCATTTTCATATCTGCTGTTGCTAAATGAACAAAAAAAAACAAAGTAAACTAATAATTCAGAAAGTTACACATAGGCTTTAGACTGTTTGTGGAGGTAACAGCTCAAAAATCCTTTCCAACCAAAAATGCCCAACACCCCACCCTTCAGGATGCACGTACCTACAGGTGTATGGAGGGGAGGGAAGGGGAGGGGAAGGAAGGGAAGGGAAGTACCAACTTGGAGGGAATGTGAGGGAAGTACATGTACCTCCTCTGGGTGGAGGGGAGGGAAGTACACCATCTGAGGAGAGGGGAGGGGAGTACACCCTCTCAGGGGAGGAGTGGGGGTACACCCTCTCAGGGGAGGGATTGGGAGTACGCCCTGTGAGGGTCAAGTTATTTAAGTTGGTAACAACTGACTCACTGCTTTGTGTTTCCTTTTTGAATCTCCATTGATGAACACTTCTGGAACGTTCTTTACATTCCTCATCTTCATACCATCTGAAAAAAAGTTTCTCCTCAGATAAAAATGCTTTTACAAGTACCTCTGTCAGTGCTTTTGAACCAGATTTTTGCCAGTCTGCTTGTCTGACACACAAAGACGCAGGAGTGGGAAACCAAGGGAAGGATTCGGAGACAAAAATTAAAACCAGTTTCATTTTTATTTTCCTTTGTTATGGATTATGGTAAACTAGTTTAAAATTTTCAAAACGAAAAACATCTCCATCACATCTCCCTCTTCCTCCCCTCTGTGCACTAACAATAACCAAATTAAACACTTGAATGGAAATAAAACAAACTCATAATTAAAGGAACCTAGTGAGTGACCTCATAGCAATCTATGTTAACATCCTGTGCTTTGCAGAAACTCACCAAATGCATCAGACAGAGTCATATTTTCATCTTCGTCATCTTCATCACCGAAGTCAACAATGGGTGTAAAGGCATATCTGTCAAAACAGGGATAAGGGGGAAGGTCACGAGATGTTGCAATACTATTTGTTTGCTGCATCTGTTACTGAACCACGAGGGAAATGTGACAAACACAAGAAGGAGAAGGGTGGAGGGGGGTAACCCAGTAATGAACTTATTGAACTAGCATCCCATCTAAAGAGGAGTAACTAGTATGAATGCCCTTGTCACTGTATGGTACAAGTTTGTGAGTCTCCAGACTCATGAAACTTGTACAAAATATACCAGTTACGTTGTCTCTACTGAGTATATTAGCTAGCAGGGGTATGTAAGACAGTACGAGGGTGAGTGTGCACGTGAGAAAACCCTCCAGCACCCCGGGTATATAACAGTTTATCAAGGGAGAAAAGCAGAAATATATAGCACTCATTTAAGTTACAGTGAGCATGTCTTCTTCACCTCTGGTTATTTGCTGTTGGCCGCCACAGTACCATGATCACCAGCAACACAATCGAGAACAAGAAGTGCCAAAAAGCTTCATCCAACCATAGTTCAGACCAGTCCTGAAAAAAGAAGATTGTTAGCAACTTTCTTGATGAAAACACGAGAAGATATTAAAGCTTACTTTAAGTAAAAGACAACTGGGGTGGGCTCTAACTGGAACAGAAAAAAAACTTCCCCACACAACCCTGTTCCAATATGACAAGAAGAATTTCACATTACTTGGAGTTTATCTCAGAAACAAATTCACATTACATACCAACCAAGTAAGGGAGAAAAATGCTGGCTGCATTACTTTTTAGTGTTCTAGCTACGCTAAAATGATACAGCAAAACAAACTGTCATTTTTACACCAATTTGTGCAAATGTAATGCACATTTATCTCACTTTTATGATATGCAAATTGATTTTGTGGCCTGTCATTTTTGTGAACTGCTTTGGAAATTGAAGGTAAGTACCCGCCCAAAGAGCCATTAAACTCAACAACAGATGTTTTTTTTTACTACAAGAGAATCTCAATAACATGAAGTTTGCCTTGCCTTGCCTTCCTTCATTAGTGAATTTTAACCCTGCTAATTCAAACTCTTGTTATCTCAAACAGTTACGTGAGTATTACTTGGTGTCGCAGAAACTCTTGTGAATAAGCTATCGTTTTGTGGTGTTTTTTTTGTTGTTGTTGTTTTACATCATTTGGAAGTACTGTAGTTATTTTTCTGAGTAGTTTTTTTTGCTAAATTGAGTTAAGTGTAATTCTATTTTAGTAGTTAATCGTATCAATAACAAAATTCTCAATTTATTGTGATTGGTCATCCACGCGCCTATTTCTTACGTAATTGGGGCGTGGTCACGTGAGTGTCCAATTACAGCTATCTAATTACAACTTTTTGTAATTGGATAGCTGTAATTGGACACCTACATTGCGCACGCATCAATCAGGTGCACTTAAATAGTTTTTTTTTCTCGCTGTTTCTTCCTGCTTTCAAACTGATAGAAAATAACCTTCACGTTTTGAGAACAAAAAACTCCACATAGACTTTTTTATCTTGAATTTTGTTATTAATTCGATTAATTAGTAACTGAACTTTGTGTCATACAATTCGGGGTAATCGTGCTCGTAATTTCAATTTGTCCTTGCGCTATGTGTTCGGCCAATTTGAAATTAATTACTCACCCGATTACTCCCTGAATTGTACTCCACTCAGTCCAATTTCTATTACTTATACAAGTGTGGCAAAAATAAATGGTTGTTGTTATTTGGTGATTGGAACATCCACAACACCAACCAAACTGCCGAAGTTAGTGTTCAAGTTATCTTTTCACTTGCTGACTTACTGTGATACAACCATCCTTGGCAAATCTGTGTGTCTTGATGGACCAAATCATATAAGCTACAGATGCTACAAAAACATAAAGTCCATCAAAATAAGCTTCATGAAGAAGTTAAAGGTTCCAATCTGAACAAGTGTCAAACCATGGTTTGAGAGATTTTGAAAGCATCTTTTATCATTATGATTAACCTTGTCTGCAGCTCAGGTTCATATAAACATATGGCTTCTTCAGTTAGCATGAAACCCTCTATTTTAGGTAACAAAAAAACAGAATGTTTCCCCTTAAACCTTTCACTCCCAGATTCAATAATTATTTCTTAGAAGTCTGTGGATGAAACCCTATGGTGTGACCATTCAAATGAAACCTCTTCAGCAGTTCTTTTGCATGGTACCATTTTAATATTTTACAGAATTAAATTTTGAATTTTGATTTTTGGTACTCATGGGAGTAAGAGATTTAAGAACAAAGCTTACCCAAAACAGCAAAGATAAGGGTGTTGGTGAAGTGACGGTACAGGGAGAGTTTGACCAGGTTGCGTCGGATGCGAAGAGTTCTCGTGGTTTGTACCAGCGACATGAAGATCCACCAACAGATGGATGCATCCAGAACAGCCAATGGGATGCTGGCAATGAGTTGTTGTTTGCCAGGGTCTGACTTGGGCTGCAGAGAGATGATGAAGAAAAGAAACAAATTGACATAACCAATGTAACTGATAAAGAAAGAGGCAGTGTGCAGAACACCTTGATGAGTAAAAGATGGAAGGGAAACAAAGAAAATTTTGTGGTACTGCAATATTTTGGCTGCATAGTGATAGTTTGCACTTTCTGCATAAGCTATGCAACTCAACCTTGGCATGCATTTATGATGATAAAATTAATCAAATTTTAATTACTTACATGAAGTGATCTGAAGCAGCCTTCAATGGCTGCAAGGATGAAATACAAGGCTCCAATGCCCAGCACTCTATGGAGTGTCGTACCCAGTCTAGGTCTACAAAAGATGGAAAAATAACATGTTAATGGATTGAGTTATCAAAATTCGATTCTTTCTTAATTTCTGAACCTTGGCTCTAATAAGCACTTGAGAGTGTCAAAAATTTGTGCTATGATATCATACAGTGCAGAAAATGGGCTTCACTCACTAGACATGTAGTGTAATTCTAACTTGAGTTTGTCAACAAAATCCTATGGTGTGGCCATTCAAATGAAACCTCTTCGGCAGTACTTTTGTATGGCACCGTTTGTTTTTCAGTATTTAACAAAATGAAATTTGGGATTTTTCTTGAATTTTGATCTTTGGCACTCTTGGAAGTTTAATGTCACTCACTTGACAATGCCAAAACCCATGCTGACAATAATAACCAAGATACGAGCCAATGTTCTTTTTACACAAGACACAAGCTCAGCAAAGATGGTCAGTGCTGGATCTGCAAATTAAAATAAGCATAAATGAATAAATAAATAAATTCAGCTAGACATTTTTTCCTGCTAAATGATGGACACAATTTACAAGCATAAATTAATTTAGATGCTAATAATGCTAAAATCATTAACAATAATAATTAAGGTAAGATATTTTAAAAGTGAAAACAGTAATATTGGGATAAATATCGTTGTGACTTAATTTCGACCATAGGTAAGGTCCAAAATATCTAATAAATGCTTTCTGCACACATTATTTTGAACCCATAACTTGTAAAATAAAACAAACCAGACAAGCCCTCGAGAAAATATAGGATATGCCAATGAAAGTCACAAAAAAAAGACAGGACACTGCACTACTAGAGGACTTACTTGTTTCACCAGTTATGTTAATGTTATTGTACTCAGAGAAAAATACAGCTTTTTCCAGCATCCCTAAAAGAAAACATGAGTTACAATAATATTTTTATCAGTCAAGTATTTGTGACTGACCACCTAAAAAGGCCAAAAATAAAAATAATACTGGAAGGATCAATAGGGGAGGCTGAAAGCAAAAGGGGTATAAATGGTTTTATCGATGCAAGTAGGGGGGGGGGGGGGAGTGAATATAAGTGTGGGGGGGGGGGGGGGGGGAGAGTGATGCATTGGCTCTATTCCACAGTTCAGTGATTTTGTTAGTAGTAATCCAAGACCACAACATAGACTGTACATGCATGCCTGTATTATTACACAAATGGAGGATATTACATGCCCAAGTACATGTGGATACCAATCTTTTCTTTGAGTGTTGAGAATATCTCTCGCGAGTGAGCGAAGTGAATGAGTGAGAGATATTCTCAACATGACAAGATAAAATCTGTATACACAAGCAGACATGTAATATTTTGTTTATTATTAGATATCGATGAAATATCAAGAGAAAAGGCATATTTCACTGCTTCAATTTAATTGTTAATCGCAGTTTATAGTTAATGCACTGATCTAATTATAAAAACTAGACAGTGTTTCTCCTCCTTTAAACTTTCAAATCTCATTGAAAATAGTCAATGTTTGACTTAATAATAATATTATTTCAAATCAAATTAATATTAATAGTACAAAATATAACAGTACAAAATTTTCTTTTAGGGAGAAATATACAGAATAAACAGACAAAATGGCATCATTTGCCAGAGTCAGTCACTTTAATTTTGCATGTGCATTTAAGAGTTATAATATTATCAAAACAACACTTTTGCATGTGCGTTAAAGACTAGTTTAATTAGCATAAAAACAACAATTTCGCACATGCATGTAAATAGTTTAATTAGCAAAAGCACATTTTGCACCTGCATCAATATCTTTACATGTGAACGATAAATTGGTATCTTCACTGTAAGTGATAAAGAAATCACATTTTAGAAAATAGAGAAATTCTAGTATTTCATCGATAACTACATTGTATATAATACAAAAAATAATAATTGCTACATTGAATGACATAGAAAATAACTTACCCAAGGCAATAACACCTCCAATCCAAAACTGAAATTTACAATGAACAAATTATTGAAAATTAGTGTTCCATCAAAGCTTCCTCATGAGAAATGTTTGGAAAGTTACCAATAGCCATAATTTGTTAGTGTTCTTTGTATAGTTTCATGGCTATTTTGTAAAACAAATAGCTCAATGACAGCATTTTATTACCTGTATTCTAAGCAAATCCCTCCACTGGCAGGCAGATACAATGAGCCATACAACTCCATAGAACACATAGAGAAGGGACATACATCCAAAAAACTAAAAGAAAAGCAAGCCAAAACAATCATAAGAATGTTTAATTTACTTGGTCGTTTACTCAAGGGAAGTATGTTTAATTGTAATGGAACCAATTTTTGGATGTTGAATCAGGTATTGTAAATAGACTATAAAGTACATTTGTACAAGTTGTTGTTGTTGGAATTGAAAAGGGCACAATCAGAAAAATCAACAGTTGAAATAGATGGATTTTATCAATTGTGTGAACAGAAAAATATGCCAGTTTATTATACTAACTGGACACTTTGAAGTCCCAAAATATCAGTGGTAGCACAATTTTACAATAGCAGAAATTGCTCAAGGCATTTCTTTTGAGGTATGTAATTCAAGTGGGGCATTTGTATGACAGGAGGCATTAATTCATGTAATTCATGGAAATAATTTTTCATTACTGTTATGGCATTATTATTACCGGGTAAAGAGGCCAGTCAGAGGCTGAGAGGAATCCATGCTTTCCTTTCATTTCAACATGCACTACAAGGACAAAATAAACAATGAAAATGTTATTTCATAATGTAACAAGATTTCCAACCTTGTCCTCGACAAGGCTGCAAAATACTCCAAAAATCCTGATTAAGTAATATGTCATGTACATGTAAAACACAATGAAATTAACGTCTTTGTTTCCCTTGAACGACGGATTCAGATTTCCAGAAAACAAACATACATAGATGCCAATCGCAGGAAATAACCTCCAAAAACAACATTTTATTGTGTGTCACATAATACATTCAAAAATTTAACACTCCACGATTCTTGTAATATTTTGGCAGCTTTGACCAGGGTTTTCTGTGCCCACCCTGCCATTTTGTGTATCTCTAGCTCAAGTCAAGGGAGTTGTGGCGTTACACGAGCCAACCGCGAGCCCGAGTCAACCTCGAGTCACGAGTCAACCTCGAGTCAAGCCAAAAATTAAAAAAAAAAAAAAAAAAAAAAAAAAAATATATATATATATATATATATATATATAACTACCAGTGATAAAACTGAAGACTTCATCTGCTATATATATATATATATATATAACTACCAGTGATAAAACTGAAGACTTCATCTGCTATATATATATATATATATAACTACCAGTGATAAAACTGAAGACTTCATCTGCTATAAAAGTGCTCGATGGTAGAACCAGAGCTGTGAATAAAGATGAATTGCTGGAGTCGGACTAGTTCAAAAACATTTAATCGCTACTCGGAGTTTCATGCTTTTAATGAAGCAATCATCAGGCAACTGACAACAATAACGGTTACATGTAAAGATATACAAATTTGAAAATGAGGGCAATGCTTACTAGCGTGACATGCCGAGATGTAATTGGACGGTAAAAGCGCTAAACGATCAGGTAAATCTATATTAGGTAAACGCGGTATTTAACAGGAATTTCTTAGAATGTCTACAGATCGATGTCAGTTCGTTTCTGTGATTAAGTGTCGACATTTCCGGCTTACAAATTATAAAATATTTCTCCCAAAGGCAAAGATTACATTTTTTGTTTACATTTGAATACGACCTAGCATGCTTTACTTTTCTCCACTTAATTTGATAATTGATTTTCCGTTCCTTAAGACTCCATATGTACTTGCTAAGCTCGGTTACATTTTTGTACCGTTCGTTCCTGAAAAAACATGTGTGGTTATTGTAGCATTCCTTAAATGTCATGTCACACAGTCCGATGTATGTTTGTTTTGTCTGTGGAGTCACGACCTCTGCTTGATAGACAATGTTCCGGTCATTACAATTTCCCACCTTCTATTCTAAGGAACATTTCCGAATCCATCAACAAGCGTCTTTCGGAAATTTCATCTGACAAGGAATGCTTTGACGAGGCCAAAGGTGCGTACCAAGATGCACTTAATAAAAGTGGCTACAAGTACAACCTGTCATACAAAGCGCCAACCCCTGATGCATCACGAAAGAGCAAAAACCGTCAAAGAAACATCACGTGGTTCAACCCGCCATACAGCCAAAATGTAGAAACGAAAGTCGGTAAATGCTTCCTCCAACTAATTGATCAACATTTCCCTAAATCCAACTTGCTGCACAAAATCTTTAACCGGAACACGCTTAAGCTGAGCTACAGCTGTATGAGCAACATTAAAACCATTATCTCCAGTCACAACAAAGCCCAGATTAGCAAACCATCAAATCAATCAGAAGAAATTGATAACAACTGTAATTGCCGAAACAAGAATTCTTGCCCACTTGAAGGAAATTGTAATGACCGGAACATTGTCTATCAAGCAGAGGTCGCGACTCCACAGTCAAAACAAACATACATCGGACTGTGTGACACGACATTTAAGGAACGCTACAATAACCACACATGTTCTTTCAGGAACGAACGGTACAAAAATGTAACCGAGCTTAGCAAGTACATATGGAGTCTTAAGGAACGGAAAATCAATTATCAAATTAAGTGGAGAAAAGTAAAGCATGCTAGGTCATATTCAAATGTCAACAAAAAATGTAATCTTTGCCTTTGGGAGAAATATTTTATAATTTGTAAGCCGGAAATGTCGACACTTAATCACAGAAACGAACTGACATCGATCTGTAGACATTCTAAGAAATTCCTGTTAAATACCGCGTTTACCTAATATAGATTTACCTGATCGTTTAGCGCTTTTACCGTCCAATTACATCTCGGCATGTCACGCTAGTAAGCATTGCCCCCATTTTCAAATTTGTATATCTTTACATGTAACCGTTATTGTTGTCAGTTGCCTGATGATTGCTTCATTAGAAGCATGAAACTCCGAGTAGCGATTAAATGTTTTTGAACTAGTCCGACTCCAGCAATTCATCTTTTTATATATATATATATATATATATATATATATATATATATATATATATATATATATATATACATATATATATATATATATGAATATATATATATGAATATATCAAGATATTTATGGTGGCCCACAACTGTCACGGCAAGAGCGAAAGACCCACGGCAAAAGCAAAACGCTCGCGGCAAAAGCAAAAAGCTCACTGACAAAAGCAAAAGGCTCACGGCAAAAGCAAAAAGCTCACGGCAAAAGCAAAAAGCTCACGGCAAAAGCAAAAAGCTCACGGCAAGAGCAAAAAGCTCACGGCAAAAGCAAAAAGCTCACGGCATAACGGCTCACGAAATTTTTTTTCACAAACTCTGTTACATGTAAAAATATAATATTATGAAAAAGGTAGGGAAATATTATCGAGTATTCGAACGTACAGACTGCGTGTTCCCGCGAGCGGTGTCACTAAGAGAGAAATGAGTCGGCTTGCACGGTCTGCACCAGGCTGAGCTGAATAATACTGATTAACAGACTCCCTTGAAACTTTTGAACAAAGATGGGATATACTCCCATGAGTCTAATAGGTATTTACATGGAAATTCTACGAAAGCCTGGACTCTCGTTCGAATTATTCGCAGTGGTTTAATTTTAGTCGTACTTGCTTTTACCGTGATCTTTTTGCTTTTGCCGTGAGCCTTTTGCTTTTGCCGTGGGTCTTTTGCTCTTGCCGTGACAGTTCCGGGCCACTGACTCGAGGTTGACTCGTGACTCGAGGTTGACTCGGGCTCGCGGTTGGCTCGTGTAACGCCACAACTCAAGTCAAGGGATCACTCTCATTTGAGTGCACACTTTGGAACATTTTTTTTTTTTCATCCTGCGTGAGTTGGTCATCAAAAGCATTTTTTTGATGTAAAAATGGATGATGTCACAATAATGGTACAAGCACTGAGGCTCCTTGTGGGTGGTTTGAGGCAAGTTATGCATTATGCAAATTAATGATCAGTATGAGAAGCTACTAACATCAAACACTCAAAAGAGTATTTTCTTAGATATTTAAACACATTAAAGTCGGTTGAAAAACTTGGCTGCGCTTTGTTTTTTCAACCCACTTCACTGGTTTGGAAATCCTAATGATACACTCTTTCTCGTGTTTGATATTGTATTACTTACAACTCAGCTGGAAATCTTTTTTAGTCACTTCTTTTTCTTCATTCACTGTAAATGCATTTACTATGAGCAGAAACACACCATCATGCTGGGTGACACAAACACGATTTTCAACCTGGTGGAGAAAAAAATTAGATTTCCAAGATTTCCAAGGATTTCATGCCACCAGATAATGAGGATAATTTTCCACTGGCTGTTTACCATGCAGCAATAAATGGAAAATGTTTTTTTTTCACACACTGCTGGGGGCCTGGGTATAGGTCATGTGACCTGAAAGGCGGGCAGTTGCTTTTGTGGCGTCTGCCATGACTGACCTTCTCACCCACCCACCCTAAGATTTCGGTTTAAATTTTATGTGCAACCTTGTAATTTTTTTAGTGCCCCCGCTTGTTAGGGGTATGATAATTGTGTGTACAATTTTATGAGTCTAAAATAAACACCAGGCTGCGGTGGTCGGCTTGGCGTTGATACCAGCGGTGTGTGAGAACTTTAACTGTGCAGTTAAAATTTGTTGGTTACAAAATTTACCTTTTCACTATCACTAGTGCTCTTTCCTTTCTCTGTCGTTTTTTCTTGACCTGTTTCGTCCTTCTGTTTACACCACAACAATACCATGTGTCAGGAACAAGCAAGGACTGCTCAAAATATTAACCCTTTCACTCCCAGAGTCAGTTATGGACTAGACATGTAGACAAAGTGTTGTTCTAATAAAATAATGTAGTTCTAACTTTTGAGTCTGTGGACAAAAACTTGTGGTGTGATCATTCAAATGAAACCTCTTCAGCAGTACTTTTGCATGGTACCATTTGTTCAAACTTTTGAGTCTGTGGACGAAATCCTATGGTGTGACCATTCAAATGAAACCTCTTCAGCTGTACTTTTGCATGGTACCATTTGTTCTAACTTTTGAGTCTGTGGACGAAATCCTATGGTGTGACCATTCAAATGAAACCTCTTCAGCAGTACCTTTGTATGGTACCATTATTTTGTTCTAACTTTTGAGTCCGATGATGAAATCCTTTGGTGCGATCATTAGTTTTTCAATATTTACAAATTGAAATTTGGGATTTTTCTTGAATTTTGTTCTTTGGCACTCTTGGGAGTGAAAGGGTTAAAGACATAAAATTGAAAAACAGTTCAACCCTGCTTTATGGATACCCACTTAATAGGGACACCCCATTATTACAGGCAGTTGTCTTAGTTCTAGCCAAATGCCGAAACATTCATTCACTCCTGAGAATTTTTACGTTTTTGAGCGATTTTCTGCATTCACACGCCCCATAGGATTTCGTGACTCCATATTTGAAGTTACCATTGAAAGTGCTGCTGTTCTAAAACACTGAAGGTTCGAGTTTACTGAAAACGTCATTGTGACGATCTCATTTTGCTTCGTTGATTTGCAATAAAGGGTCCAATATGAATTATCTACGATTTTTGGTAAGTTCACAGCCATTTTTCATCTTTAGTAGCTGCCTGGTGAGCATCATTAAGCTTGGAGGTAGTTCAGAGTCCACTTCTCAATGAAGCGAGTTAGTTGTTGTACTTCGTTTACGAATTTGGCTCGTTGCTCGTTGAACTGGAAAAAATGGCCGCCTGGAAACGAAGCAGCTTTGGGACTCGACTCTGGATGAATTTCTCGACCTACCGCTGGCATATTTTGGAAGTTGCGACCACAGGAGAACACAACAAGCGCGAAATTTCGGCGGTGGGTCGGAGTGGCTGTGGACTTAGTATAAATATGAAATGTGTGCGGAAAGAAACGAACGCTGTCAAAATTCTTGGCCATTTCCCAGCATGCAGTGCGGTGGTGATATTGAAAATTGAGGCAAGGTCAGTATGCATTAGAACGAGAGGCTAGAGCTCGGCCCGAGCAACGAATAAGAGCAAAAAAATTCACTGCTAAGCTAGGACTAGGACTGAATTTTGCTGTGAATGTTGACTTTTGGGTTTGCCATGATGATTTGAATAAAAAAAACTAAAGGCAAAAACGTGATTTTTGTTGTTTTTCTATGACGTTAAAAACGGTCATTTTTGTTATTGTCCAAATTCAAACGCTGATATTCTGCAAAAATCGCTGACTTTTTTGTGTTTATTGGGTATCTCAATTTGAGGACTTTATAGTCAATGCTCAGAACTGCTAAATAGGGCAATGTTCGCGCGATTGAGAAAGTTGCAATTTTTTAAAGCAGTGGAGTATTGTACGGCCGGTTTTGGCCGGTGTAGGAGCGAATGGGTTAAATCAATTTCATACAAAGTTTACCTCCTTGATACGGAAAATCTGACTAATTCTAAGCGATAAATGTTTTCAATATGCACTAAGACAGCCAGCTACAAAATAATATACTATCAGTTTGGTTAAAAAAAAATTACGAATTGTCTCATTGTATTTTTTTTAAAAGTGTTTTAGTAGGGTTAGATGCATTTAATTAAATTTGCTGTATTTCTTCTAATTTCCAAGCTTAAAAATACAATTTATTAACTTTAATTGTGCAGTTATAATTATTTTGTTGGTTACAGATCTGAATTTACCTTCTCAGTATCAGCAGCGCTCTTTTCTTTTTTGGTCTTTTTTTCTTTATCTGTGTTGTCAGTCTGTTTACATAAACACCACAACAATACCATGTGTCAGGTACAAGCAAGGACTGCACAAATATTAAAGAAATAAAATCGAAATCCAGTCGAACACTGCTTTATGGACACCTTCTTCTGAACACCCCAACATTACAGACAGTTGTGTTAGTCCCAGCTGAATGCCCAAACATTAATTTTTCTCTAAAATTTACCTGCTTAATACAGACGCAAGTTAATACAGACAACAGACTGTTCTTCCTGCCTTGACTAAATCAATCTTGTACAAAGTTTAAAATCTCATTAAGACGGAAAATCAGACTAATTCTAAGCGATAAAAATGTTTTCAAATGCACCAAGAAAGTCAGCTACAAAATATGCTATCAGTTTGGTTGAAAAAAAAATTGTGAACGTTTGTCTAATTGTAACTTTTTAGTGTCTTAGTGGGATTAGATGCGGTAATTTACATTATAATATGACCGTACGGCCCCGCTAACGTAAACCTACAGAAAATAGAATTGACGGTGACGTGAGCGGAGCCGGACGGGTTGACGTGAGCTGGTCCGGAAAAAGCCGTCCGGCCCCGCTCAAGTGCAAGCGACCTCGCAGTGCACGATTATTCTTGTACTTTCTAGTCATATTATAAAATACTACAATGTAATTGACTGAGTTAGGTCGAGCCTGGACGGGAAAATATTTGGCTCTTGGTCATGGTGCACAGACCTCGCTGTGCTCAGTCCATACGCCATGACCTCGTGCCAAATATTTTCCTGTTCAGCTTTCCCACTCAGTCAATAAGTGCATAGTACTGTATTTTTCCTTAAACACAAGAAAACACTTCCAAGGGCATCCATGTGAATCCAGTGCGGACACCATAGTAATACGGACAGTTTCTGTGGTCCCTTCAGTGTCCGTATTAACAGGGTTGGACTGTAAAACATCTAAGGCAAACCTCCAAACCTCACTAACATTAGAGTAAGACTTAAATTACAATCATGGTTTTCACTTGAGTTTTATAAAACCAAAACAAAAGTAATTACAACTTTGGCCAATCATAGAGCGGTTTTCAATTGAGTATCGAAAGTAATTTTGTGATTGCTTTGGTTTTGCATTGCTACGCTTTTTGATTGGCTAAAAAATCTCGCGCCACTTTATTTACCAATCAGAGTTAAAACCAAAACCAATCGTGACTTGCTCGCACGCGTTTTCCCGCGCTTGGCACTGGCGACATGTATTTGCTACGAGTTCTGATTGGTTCATTGGATTGGCTGCGTCCGTTATAATTGGCCAGAGTAATTACTGAGTGATAACTTTGATCTTTGTTTTACTACACTCAATTGAAAACCGCTCTTAGGATGCAGGAAATCCATTCCAATGAACCAATCAGAAGTCAAAGCAAATACTGGCGTGCGTTTCTCGAAAGTCCCGAAAACTTTTCGGGCCCGAAAGCTATGTTGTAAATGCAGTTTCTAACGGAAGGCATTGACGTTTTTAGCTGACAAATTAGCGTAAGTTGTATAGTAAACGTAAGATTTTATTGCTTAGCTTTCAAAATCAACCAAAACCGAATCTTTATTGGTAAACATTCTGCACGTAACACAGCTTTTTGGTTCCGAAAAGTTACCGGGACTTTTGAGAAACGGGCCCCTGGTACGTTGTTAAGCCATCAAGTGTGGGAAAATGTTTACGAGCAAGTTTGAATTGGTTTTGCATATGATTGGTTGAGAGAGTGGTGTGCTGATCGAAATCTTAGTGTGGCCATTCAAAGGAAAGCTATTGGGCAGTACTGTATAATTCCCAATGAAACCACTTATTTCATTATTTTTTTTTCCAATGCGTATCATATGCCAAACTGTGACGATTCCAATGAAAATTATTGAGAATAAAAAAATAAAGGTCATGTACAGTACAGTAACTTTCAAGTCGAAATGTCTTAGTGTTTTTTTTTCTGCTTGTAATTTTCTTAGTCTTCTTTATGTTCTTGATGTGTTATTGCTTTTGCCTTGCCCCGCCTAGATTAGCTTCGTAGCTTTTTGCGGGACAATCAATATTGTTTCTATTTTAACTGTCAATAAAATTTAATTGTTGTTGTTGTTGTTGTTGTCAGTCGACTGTGGGTAAAACCTAAAGTGTGGGGATGTCCATGATTGAATAGTTTACTTTAATAAAAACATCTGCCGCCTGAAGACTCAACTGTGTACTTACACGACTATTAATAAGAATATTAAATATCAATATTATTTCAATATTTTGCAAAAAGAATGTTCTAACTGCACCTGTTTTGGTTCACTCTTGTCCACACTGTCACTTCTTCGCTTTCGATTTGACACAGGATTTTCAGAATCTAATCCCTTACTTGCCACAGGACTACCTGTTGTTGTTGCTGCAGTTGGTGAGACCATTACACTTGTAGAATGTTCTTTAGTGGACTGTTTTTTGGTCAATGGTTTAGTGGAGGTATTTTTTTTAGTTTTTGGTGAAGGCACTGTACTCATCTCCTCTGGAGAATTTGTTTCATCAGACTAGAAAATTAAAAAATAAATAGTTACATGAATATTATACAGTAAGTAAAGTTTATCCCATGTATATATATTTTGAGCTTTTAACCTTAGAAAGTTTAAGGAGACAAAATCATTACCTATGGTAACAGTTTCTATGTGTTAATCAAAGGGCTCTAAGAGACGTCTTGTGAATATGAAACAACATGGATCGATCATATTGAGTTTAAAGTCAAAGAATTGAAAAGTAAAACAGATTTAAAATGACCAAAACATCTTAGCATGACATAAATATGTTTTGTGTGAAACAAGACTGTCTAGACAACTGTGTGATGTGTACATGACCCGAAATGATCCCCGACCCCAAATGATCCCCAACGCCAAATGATCCCCAAAATCAACCTAAACACGACCCGAAATGATCCCCGACCTCAAATGATCGTGAATTTTTTTCACACGCGACCTGAAATGATCCCCGAGGAATTATTGGAATGGAATGGGATGACGTTTAATTCCCGAAGATGCTATAATTACTAGAATAAAGTAAATTAAAGAATTTTGACTCGAATTGTTTGAAGTGTTTATGTATTTATAAATTTTGGACAATTTATTAAATAATTATTAATAACTCCTTTTTAACGAATTTTCAAGAAACTTTACTTTAGAGTTTAAATTGGAGGTTTAAATAAAATCATGCAAATAGCATCTCGTTAGGCCCGGTTTAAAAGTCAAATTTCACATGTCCCGAGTCTGATACTTTGGTTCTACTTAAATAAGTAAATCTGCCATTTTAGACATTGAATCATGATCGAGTTTTTATAGAGTTGGGAAGAAATTGAAGGGCCGAGAGCATGTCCAGCCTATATGACTTTTTAGACCTTTTTTTATTTTTTCTTGCTCAGATTTGTCCAATTTTGGCATGTGAACTATAAATTAGTTGCAAAACATTGTTCCGAATTTTTTTCTGTTGTTTTTTCCGTCGTTTTCGAGAAATACCGTATGCAAAAAAAAAATAATAAATAAATAAATCAAAGGCTCCTATTGTAATGCAATATTGCGGTAAGCTTCTGTTTTCACACTGACACGGTTCGATATTTTTTTAAAATTAAACGTAAGGAATTTTGACGAACGCAAAAAAAGTAAATCACTTTCATAATCTCCAGTTCGGAAAAAAAAAAAAAAAGATGCTGAGCGTGATTCGAACCCGGAGCCGTCCGAGCGCAAATCCCCGACCAAACCACTAGACCACCGAGGAACACATGCTCAGTTCAGGCTAAGTTTTATTATTTAAAGGTTGATACGCATCAACACGCGTATCTCGATTTCAAAATCCTTTTAGATCGAATTTAATGTTGCATTAAAGACTCCAAATGCGAAACGTCTTCCCGCCGGCCAGCAACAACTCACTTCGAGCTGCCCAAAGCTGTATTTCAAGTGCCCGACCATGCACAGCGGACCCATCTACCACTGTCGCAAAGCATGTCGGGAAATCCTACAACAAAACCGAAATGGAGTTCCCGCCCGAAAGTTATTGCAAAATACTACAAGTCTCAAAGCACTTCGGATATCGGGCATTTCGACCACGGCACGGGATGGGAAATGGCCCACAACTCTCAATGCTGCCCCTTTTCTGATCCGAAGTGATTCCAGACTTTCCCGCCAGCTCGTCTTCCCGACCAAGGTCCGTTTTTCACCTCGAGCGCTAAATGGCGCTTCAGAGACAAGGAAGGACAAGAAACACGACTCGTTTCTTTGAGAAGTGCTAGAGACTCAAGGATTTCCGGACTTAATGATGTCTTTCAATCACCGGACGGGCCTCATACACGTTGGCTTACACACACGCTACAGAGGCGATGTGTTGCGGTAGTGAGCTCACGATAGATAAGCGAGCCAGGCGTGCGTAAATAACGGTATTTTCGTTTAGTTGTTGGCACTGGTCAGAAGTATTGCAGTCGCGTATTCTCACGGCCAAACTGCTTTCAAATGGCTTCGAAATTGCACTCTGAATGTACCGTCAAAGCACTGGAGGGCCAGAACTCTGCTTTTTTCAGGTGAAATTGGTCAAATTCCTTAGGGTTAGTGCAAATTCGACAAGGGCTTGTGATATTATTCGTTGTACGATAAAATGAGGCTATTCTGAGCTATTCTGAGCGAGAAAAAATAAAAAAAAGGTCTAAAAAGTCATATAGGCTGGACATGCTCTCGGCCCTTCAATTGAGAATTGTGGGATATAATAAATTAAACATGATTTAAAAATTCGATTTGGCACAAAAGACAACGGTTGATCTTCTGTTGAGATTTGACTGGCTCAGTCGAAGATGCTACAGAAGTCCATTGTCGAATTTAATTTTAGTTGAACGACAAACTTCGCACGCATTCAATACCTGAATTAGATTTGGCACATGTGAAATGCAACGTTTAAACCGGGCCTTACTGTCACAAGTAAGGCCCAGTTCAAACGTCGAACTTTTCATATGCCGAACCTAATTCCTTCATTTAAGTACATGAAAAGATCGACGTTTGAATCAATTAAGTTCGACATATGTTATTTGGGTCGACCCAAGAATTAAGTTTGAGTGGGCTACGTGGGAAGTTCGACTATGGAGTAACTTTGATTCAAACGTCGAACTTTTCATGTGCCAAACCTAATGCATAAATTATGTTAACGTATTTTTCAATATAACTGTGCTTCTGATTGGCTATTTAGTTGGTTTTCGCGCCTTTGCAGACGGAACTCACAGAAGCGTAACGACGGTTACCAGCATTCACATTGTAGATTTTTAGACAAAAACTGGACAGCTTAAATCGGTCTACTAAAAAGTTAATTTTCTTTATATCCATAAAGAAATCGTAATGTATTTTAAAATTTATGACGTTACTTTATTTTGTCCAAATATCACGATCACGATCTCCTCAGCTATCTCTTTGCCATCACAGAACACAAAGCACACTAAAATCTAAACAAGAATTTCCAGGCTTGGTGAATTTTACTTTTTTTCGGTTTATTTCCCTATTTTAAGCAATAAGGATGATATTTCTTTTCACCACGAATTAGGTTCGGCACATGTAAAGTTCGACCATCTGAATCAACAGTCGAACTTAATAGTTTGGGTTGACCTAAATAGGTATTAGGTTCGGCACATGAAAAGTGCGACGTTTGAACTGGGCCTAACAGTCTTCGCTTCCTGTCAGTACCCATTAACGTTCGTAGTATTCATAAAACCGTTTATTTCCGTCAATTCCGTCAATTATAGAATTTCTGAACTGTAACAACATGTAATATAAAACTTTCCGCCTCTGTAAGGGAAAAAGTGAACATAAACAACCGTGAAATTAATGATAAACAAGAACAACTGAATGCAACAGCTAGGCGATAGAACCTTAACCTGTCGGTTAACATACAGGAACGTTATAACCTGAACTGTTTAAAATAATTCAGAAGGAACAAAACTGTCATAACAATAAAAATTGGTACTGGTAAGAGCCAAGTGTGTAGCTTTCAATATGTCATTGATTATAATCTAGATGTATGTTTGCATGTTGTATACGGTAAACTCCAGGCAATTAATATAACTGAAAATAACTTTGTGCAGTCAATTAGCCATTTTGAAAAGATTTCGCATTTTTAGCCGAAGAACTTCGCATTTATTAACCGAAAAACGGAATCAAAACGCTTCATTCTTATCCCCGGGATAGAAATGTTTTCCCATTCCACTCCTATAATTCCTCGGGGATCATTTCAGGTCGCGTGTGAAACAAATTGGGGATCATTTGGGGTCGGGGATCATTTCAGGTCGTGTTTAGGTCAATTTTGGGGATCATTTGGGGTCGGGGATCATTTCGGGTCGTGTACAGATGTAAATTACACTGAGGAATTACATGTAAAAAATGTTTACTACAGCAAACATCTTTTAACAAGTAATACACTGGGAAATTAAAAAAAAGTTTACATCCCAATGATGAACGACTGACTAATTGAGTGCTCAATTGCATGTCTCTGTATATATGTTGTAGTTAAAATTTTTCAATACTAGGTAATTTTTTTCTAAGTAATTTTTTCTATTAAAAAAAAAAACAAGATAAAAGTACCCACCCCTGCCTAATTCTCATATTATCCCCCCCGATGCCATACGTAGTCTACTACCCTCTACCTACATGAACCCCCTGAAATATCTGCAGTAAAATTATAAAATAAACAATTTTTTTTATAGCAATTACCTGGAGCTGAACTCTCCCAATCTCTTATTGGTCTCGGACTCCCCTTGGCCAACATTTAACCCATTGACACCTAAGGATTTTTAAGTTTTTGAGTGATTTTCTGCATACACAAGCCCCATAGGATTTCGTGACTCCATATTTGGGGTTACCATTGAAAGTGCTGCTGTTCTAAAACACTAAAGGCTCGAGTTTACTGGAAACGTCATTGTGACGTTGTCATTTTGCTTCTTTGAATTGCAATTATAAAGGCTTCAATATCATGTATCTGCGATTTTTGGTAAGTTCATAGCCATTTTTCATCTTTAGTAGCTGCCTGATGAGCATCATTAAGCTTGAAGGTAGTTCAGAGTCCACTTTCTCAATGAAGCGAGTTAGGTGTTGTACTTCGTTTATGAATTTGGCTTGTTGCTCGTTGAACTGAAAAAATGGCTGCCACAAAACGAAGTAGCCTTGGCCTTGGGACTCAACTCTGGATGAATTTCTTGACCCACCACAGCATATTTTGGAAGTTGCAACCACTGAAGAACACAACAAGCGCAAAATTTCGGCAGTGGGTCGGAGTGGCTGTGGACTTGTATAAATATGAAATGTGCGGGGAAAGAAACGAACACTGTCAAAAATAGTGGCTATTTCCCAGCATGCAGTGCAGTGGTGATGTTGAAAATCGAGGCAAGGTCAGTATGCACTAAAACGAGAGGCTGTAGCTCGGTCCGAGCAACGAATAAGAGCAAAAAAATTCACTGCTAAGCTAGGACTAGGACTGAATTTTGCTGTGAATGTCGACTTTTCGGTTTGCCACGATGATTTGAATAAAAAAAAACTAAAGGCAAAAACGTGATTTTTGTTGTTTTTCTATGACGTTAAAAACGGTCATTTTTGTTATTGTCCAAATACAAATGCTGATATTACATGCAAAAATCACTGACTTTTTTGTGTTTATTGGGTATCTCAATTTGAGAGACTTTCTAGTCAACGCTCACAACTGCTAGTTACGGCAAAGTTCGCACGATTGAGAAAGTTACAATTTTTTAAAGCAGTGGAGTCTTGTACAGGCGGTTACGGGCAGTTCAGATGTCAATGGGTTAATTTACGCAAAACTAAGAAGGCCCATTTTCATTTGTTGTGTTACTCTTTAACTGTAATTCCCCTTTTTGACCATATTAACAATTTCCAACACCTTAACAAAGTTCACCCTAACGCTAACACAAAGCTAACCCTAGCCCTTAGAAGCTAACCCTAACCCTTAGAAGCTAACCCTAACCCTAACACTAAGCTAACCATAACCTTAACACAAAACCAACCTTAAGTAACCCTAACACAAAGCTAACCATCGCAGATAACCTAAGTCTTATGTCAAAGAAAGAAACAGGTTAACTAGGTAAAAAAATAACCTAGTTAAAAAATATTTCACTAGAACTTTAGAATTAGAAAAAAATTACTTGGTAAAAAAAATTAACCTTAGGCTAGTGAAAAGTTATATTTACCTGAAAAAAAAATTACTTGCAACACATACAATATCTATTCAACTCTGCGTATTTATAAGACAAAAAATGGTAATGAATGTAAAATGTAAATTAGTGTAATGTAAGTGTATGTACAATATATTCTATATATACTGAATTATGTAAGTATAACATAGTAAGTTAAAAAATGTAAATAAATAAATTTAAAAACTAAAGTTTGTTTTTCTAATAAATAAATAAAATTGATGTTAGCTGCTGATTGTTTAGCTAGAATCCAGAGCAAAATACAGCGTACATACAATGTATAATATATTGTAAATAATATACTACATGTATATAATATATGGATCTAATCATAATTCTTTCCATTTGCGTAACTTCTACATGTGTATAATATTTATATAGCAGTTCCTTGATCTTGCACTTACATGTACCTCCTCATTTTCCTCAGTGGGAAGGGGTGGAGTTGCATAGAGTATTAACTCTTGGACTGTGTCAGACACATCCTGCAAATAAAAAAAAATATAAGGAACCTTACAACAGGCCATAGTTCTGTGTTAGTAAAGATAAAAATCATGATATTTATTGTATCAATATAATAACACAAATCTTGATTGTGATTGGTCATGTATATACAGAATGTTAAATTTTACATTTATTTATATACACGATTCTGGCTTTCCTGGCTTTTCCGTGCTTGAATGTGCAAAGCAGGTGTAAAATGCTAAATTAAAGAAAGTGTACAATTACAAGTGCAGGTGTAAATACAATAAAGTAAATCAAATTAAAGCTGTCATTGGGCAGTAATATACATGTAGGTGGCCAGAGCAGACCTGAAATTTTTGACAAATTGCATTTTGTAAAATATTGAAAAACATATGGCATCATGTGAAAGTACTGCCGAAGAGGTTTCATTTGAATGGTACAACGTCACACCATAAGATTTTGTCGACAGACTCAAAAGTTAGGACTAGTACATTACATGTGTCCATAATTGACTCTGGGAGTGAAATTCGAAAGGGTTATTAATAAGTTAACGAAATGTTTCGGGTGGAAGGAACGAGTGACTCTGTGTAGATATTAGATAGCTGTAATTGAACACCTACAATAATGCACGTGTCAATCACTATCACTAGTGCTCTTTCCTTTTTCTGTCGTTGTTTCTTGATCTGTTTCGTCCTTCTGTTTACACCACAACAATACCATGTGTCAGGAACAAGCAAGGACTGCTCAAAATATTAACCCTTTCACTCCCAGAGTCAGTTATGGAGAAATGTAAAAAATAAAATAATGTAGTTCTAACTTTTGAGTCTGTGGACAAAATGATATGGTGTGACCATTCAAATGAAACCTCTTCAGCAGTACTTTTGCATGGTACCATTTGTTCTAACTTTTGAGCCTGTGGACGAAATCCTATGATGTGACCATTCAAATGAAACCTCTTCAGCAGTACTTTTGCATGGTACCATTTTTCTAACTTTTGAGTCTGTGGACGAAATCCTATGATGTGACCATTCAAATGAAACCTCTTCAGCAGTACTTTCGCATGATGCCATTTGTTTTTCACTATTTTACAAAATGAAATTTGGGATTTTTCTTGAATTTTGACTGGCACTTTTTTTACTGTTTCTCTACTGGTTTCAAATGTTTCTAGTGGAATAAAATTCACAAAGTTCACAAAATGATTGTGCTTGTAATTTTTGATCTTTCTTGTGCTAGTGTATGTGCTCGGCCAATTCGAAATTAATCACCCGATTACTCCCCGAATTGTACTCTACTTGGCCAATTGCTATTACATGAACAATGTACAGTCATACTTCTATTAAGTTGTCACCCTCGGGAAATGGACAACTGACCACTTAAAAGGGGTTGTCCACTTAAAGTGTACATGTATATGACAGATATTTTTTTATTTGCTTGATGGAATCTACATGGCATTCTGATAAGAAGGTCGAAAAAAGATTTTCAATATCGATTTTTCTTGTCTTGATTTAGCCGTCCAAAAACGTGAAATTTCACTTCCAGTGGGTTACAAAACCGCGCAAGAAGAAAGACTGGAAATAGTCCGCTGTGACGTCAATACTAGAATGCCAGTGTCGCAGTTTCTCAGTTCCTCCGTTTTTTGGTGCTTGTTGCTACAACCATAGACAACACACCTCAATAGAACCATGTTTCTTCCTCAAGGAGCACCAAAAACGGAACCGAGAAAACACGACACCAGCATTCTTGTATTGACGTCACAGTGGACTATTTCCAGTATTTCTTCTTGCACGGTTTTGTTACCCACCGGAAGTGAAATTTCGCGTTTTCAGACGGCTAAAACACGGAAAAGAAAATCGATATCGAAAAAACTCTTTTCGATTTTCCTATCAGAACGCCATGTAGATTCCATCAAGCAAATAAAAAAATATCTGTCATATACACTTTAATAGAGGTGTTCTAAAATTTAGCATGTACCGGTAATATGGCAAAATTTGAACTAAAATGCAAAATTGGTCACTTGATACATATATTTTATTGTTAACAGCAATGGTAACACAAAAAGTGATAAATATAAATTTAACAAATTTACACCAGTTTTCCGTGGTGTGGACTCTTATTTACCATGATTTACGTCATCACATGGTCAAAATGTTGTGGACTCACGAGGCACAGCCGAGTGAGTCAGCAACAAATTTTTACCATGTGATGACGTAAATCGTGGTAAATAAGAGTCCACACCACGGAAAACCGGTGTAAATTTGTTTTTTACAACAATATTTAGAAAAAAATACAAGGAAAAATCGAAGTCTTGTTACAAAACGTGACAGCAAAGAAAGAGCAAGCGTTGTCTATAACTTTCTCGCAATCTGATTGTTTTTTTTCAAGTGCGCGTGATGTTAGTGTCAGCACTGTTGTCTGGACTCTCATTTACCACTCACGTCGACCAATCAGATTGCGAGTTTAGCGGCAATTGTGGTAAATAAGAAATTGCATGTTTGTGGCTATTGGATTTTATAATGTTATTTGTAAGGCAATTCCTTGTTGTAAATCAGAGCATCAACAGTTTTGCCATCACATTCAACATGAAACAAAAAAATCAGTTATGGTACGGTTGTCTGGGATTTAGGAAAATCACACTTATTATACAGACATCTCCTGGATATCATTGAGTGATTGATCCTTGCTGCCTCCCTCCTGATGTCACATACCTCTAAGGCTATTTTAGGAGAACATTTAACTTTGTTTGTCCCTGTGAGTGAGTGGTTAGCAAAAAGATCCCACAACGATTCCATCATATCGTCAGCATTGTCCTGAAAGAAACATAAAAGTTACAACAACATAAACATGAAAATGAACATAATAAAAAAAAAAATACTGATTAGATAAAAATAACAGACATTTATAGACCCTATTCATAAATGGCGGCCGGTTTATTATTCTTTTATATTCATGCTGATCAGCCCAACTAGCCTCGTTAGCATGTGCAAAATTAAAAAGAATTTTTGCTCTAAAATGAGGCGAGTTGGGCTGATTAACATGAATATAAAAGAATAAATAAATCGGCCGCCATTTATGAATAGGGTCTACAGGGCTGTCATTAAGATTTGAGACAGGCGTTGCTCTGATCTTAACACCCGTAACAATCTTGTTGCTTTGTCGTTCAATTTAACCTATGACAGGCAAGATCACCCGTAACATCAAGGTCTCATCAAGTGCACTCACCCGTAACAGATGCTACGGGTGATGGCCCTTAATGACAGCCCTGGGGTCTATATAGTGCAATTTCTATGTGGTATTCAAATGTGCTTTACAACACTGTTTGGGGGACTTTGCCAGACTGCTAATGCAGTTCACAATTTATTAATGTGGAATGTGACACAGGCCAAACCACAGACACTGGGGAAGTCCTACATCCCCTACTCTTTGCGAAGAGTGCTATGCATGGGTTCTGACAGGGTGCGCGGGTGCGGGACCGCAAAATTCGGTCAAACCCGCACAATTCCGCACAATTCCTAAAAATCCCCACAATCTCGACAATACTGAAATATTTTTTAAAATTTTAATTAAAGCAGGTATTTCTATTGATTACCAAGATTTCGAGAAACGTTTTAGGCTATTTTCAGCCCATTTTTCTTCCAAACAATAGAGAAATCCCTCACTTTCCTCGAACAGCTCGAGCGGATCGATATAAAAACAAGACGTTCTCTTCGCCGTCCTGGGAACTAGTCTCAGTTTTAGTAACTTCTATCTGACCTCCTGCTGAATTTTTTGGGTGGCTTTTTAGTTGTTGTTTTCCAGACATTATGTCATTTTTCTTAGCAGCCTGTTGATATTTTTCGAGCACTTTTGCTTCCTCTTTCAGTTTAATATGCCGGGGACCGAAGAAGAAACACCGAATAAATGTACCGTCACGCCGAAATAAATGTCACTCTGTCTGAATTATTTTCACAAAGAAATGATCAAGTTTTCAAATCGACAAACAAACTATTAAAGCGCTGGAACTTCAGATTGATAGGAGAAAATTATTAAGTTCTGATCAGAATAATGGATTTGATTTTTTCAATCAAGTGAATGACAAACATGCTATCAAATTACATTTAGCACGCAATTTGCATACATCTCGGGGTTGTGTTTTTGCAGCAAACTTTTAAAGAAATTGTGTGAACCTTTACTGGAAATTATTCACGCTACATAAAATGTACGGATTTTTCATAAGGGAACTCGCTCAGATCGGAAACATTTTATTTTGTGGTGGTATTTCGGTTTTACCCGATCGAGTTCATCGTGTCACGCAATGTGATTTTGTTGAGACAAATAAACTTTGGTGAAGAAAAACAGCCAAAAATTGGTGATTGCTGGGTACATTTTAATACCCAAAGTAAAACATCTATTTGTATTTTTCATTTATGCAGAATTTCCTCCCTGTCATATTTTTCTGGCCTGGCTAGAACACTGGTGATTGAATATTTCATTGGTTACAGGATTGTGCAATCCCATACAATTTCCTGCACAATTTGCGCCAAAACTCCCGCACAATTTTTTTCTTGCAACCTGTCAGAATCCCTGGCTATGGGATCTTTAACGTCCCCTACAGGAAGGACAACTGACAAATGTAGGAGACAAGGCCAATGGCTTAATGTCACTGCCCAATGACGAGATCATCTGAACTGATGCAGATGTTGAGCACACAGCTAGCATGATCTTAACAGTTATTTTAAGACCCTGGATTTTGGTCCAGCCGGGGTTCGAACCCATGACCTCCTGCACGGTAGTCCGGTGCTCTACTAACTGAACTATACATGTATGTAACCGGTCGGCAGATTTTATGACCTTGATGTTGACAAGTGCTGGCTTTTGCATTGAGTTTCTTCAACCATTCCTTTTGTATATGTTGTGGTTCAAATTTTTCGTTGGTTTAAAAATTTTCAAACCAGTTTGACTTTTAGTTTTCCTTGTCTCAGATTCAAGAGAACAAAGGAAAACAAACACCAAACTGGTTTAAAAAATTTTAAACCCAAAAAATTAAGCCGCAACATATAAGCCAATTCACAGATAAGCCGCACGCCGAGTTTTGAAGCTCAAATTTTGGGAAAAAAAAGGTTTATTTAAAATAAAAACATAAGTCAGAGAATTGGCTCCACAAAACATGAGTTAGACTTTGCTTCTATCCATTGAATCATCGTGTATTGAACCACAGTTTTTATTGCAGCTACGTTCATTTGCTCCCCGTTCATTCAGGCCAAAACAAGCTTGGTAACTGTGCAAATTTCTCAAGCACACGTTTTCATTTAGCCTGGTTACTAAGGTTAACCAAGATGGCCACTTGTTTGCAGACTTTTTCCTTTGGCTTCTTTCGTTCCTCTTCGGTGTCCCTTCATTGCTAAAAGTTTCAAAATGTCTGACAAAGATAGTAAGCACTGTTTTAACACAGGTATTTTGTTAATTTGAGGCTAAATTTTACACTTTATAAACACAACGCTCAAGTTTGTGCATTACGTGTTCATTGCAGATTGCTCAATTCTTTCAAGGTTTAAAAAGTCTGGTCAACTTATATCACCGGAAAGTACGATAACCTTTTGCAGATGTTCCCGCAGATAAGCTGCTCTTGATTTTGAGCAAAAATTTTGGACAAAAACGTGTGGCTTATACACCGGTGTTTACAGTATTTTTTTTGTGTGTTTGCTTCCAAGCCTACAAAAAATAAAAATTTAAGAAAAATCCCAAATTTCATTTTATAAAATTTGTCAACAGACTGAAAAGTTAGAACTATATTTCATGTCTTCAATTTTTCATGACTGTTGACCCTGGGAGTGAAAGAGTAAAGGATACATTGTATATATGTCAAGACGCTTGACAAAATGCAGGGTAAAGACCCTGGAGTTAACAATAACAACGAAAAAGCATGGAAATATTCTTAATCAATAAAGCAACTTTAAGTTTGTACAAAACATAAATCTCACCTTCAAAGAAGAAAACCGTTCTGCACATTCTGAGACTTCTAGCCGCCAGTTAATTTGTAGCCAACCCTTATAATCTTTGCATGTACCTACAAGAGAGAAAAAAAATACAACTGAGATAAACAGTGTTCTTACCAGGATTTTGCCTTGGGGGGGTCCCAAGGCCCTCCTGCCTGATAAACAGGGGCCATGCAGGAACTTGAGTTAATTGCGATCCTCCATGTTGTTTTCAAAAACAAAGCAAAAACCACGAGGAATGAATAACATGAGCCCACAATCCACATGGTCAGTTATATGATCCAAGATGGCGGCCCAAATTGTACTATAGGAACTAGGTTTGACATACAGTATGTGGAATCAACAGAGATGAAACTGGTTGAAGGCCTTAAAATGGCAATACAAACAAAGAAAGCAAAGCTGATACTACGTAGAACATTATTTAACACGACAACGACATGATAGAGCCCAAACTGAAAGCCAAAATGCAACCGTGGACAGCTGTTTCGACCTGATTGAGTCTCGTCAGCACGGTGTACATGTAGCAGCAAAAAGATAGAAAAATCAATGCAAATGCCAATTTTTGAATTCGAGCTCATCTGAGGTCATCACCACGTGCAATTTGGTAGAAAATTAGCGTTCGCGCTAATTTTTCTATCTTTTTGCTGCTACACCGTGCTGACAAGACTCAATCAGGTCGAAACAGCTGTCCACAGTTGCATTTTGGCTTTCAGTTTGGGCTCTATCATGTCGTTGTCGCGTTAACTGTTCTACGTAGTATCAGCTTTGCTTACTTTGCTTGTATTACTATTTTTAGCTGATCAGATCTTCTATAGATCCTACGTACTCCAGTAGCATTTTTGTTCGCGGTCCTTTGCTCCTTGTTCTACTTAAAATGGTACCTTTGATGCATCGTTTTCAGTCAATTGTACTTATTTCCAATCAGAAAAAAAACTTAAGGTATTTGATTTTCAACCAAAAATTGCTCACTGACGTCTACTATATAAGCTTAAGTCCATTTACTTGCAGCATCTGATCTGAACTTGTGTGCCATCAAGCTAGGGGGCATTTACTTGGCATTTCAAGGCACGAAATTAACTTTTTTCTCAAGCAGACATTTGGCTCCTAAATATTCCAAAGTGGTCGCCAAGTCCAAAAAGTTAGTAGCCATTTTTTTTTTCCAAAAACGAAAACAAAAAATATTGACATAAACAAATGATAGCAGAAGCGAGGGAGCTACGCGTAATATTCTGAGCCCGCAATATGCACTGTTAGCAAAAGGGACATTTGAATGCACAATATACAACATAGCCTCTGAAATATCCAAGATGGCGGATGTTGACGTTTCACTTGGAAAACACTTGTTTCCATATCTCAGACTGCCCTTTTGAGCCCACGGTGCACCCCCACCCCAAAACATGTTTTCACTGCCAGTGACTGCTGACCAAAAGAAGGTCCTTTCATAGTATGGAAACAAGGCACTATCTTTTCACTTCGTAGAGTTCGTGACAGTTTTGCTGCAAACCTCGTCATTCGCACTGATTTACCCACCTTCACGCTTTATTTAATTGTACAATGCGTAAAGGTAGGATGAGGCAAAGCCTTCGGGGCACTAATGTGGCAACTAACTTTCGAATCTTGGTCACCAGCATGGAAAACTTAGGCGCATTGGCGACTGTATCAGGCGCAATTTCATGCCCTGCGTTTAATGTGCCATTTAAATTTTTTTTTGCGGGACGCCATTTTGATCGTTACATAGCAGGATTGCTTAAAAGCAGCAGTTATGTGGATGAGTGCATGCGCGAGAGGCTAAACATGTTTTACCAGTTCAAAGTTCATTTTTTCGTCCACGGCACTGGACGACGGCTCAGGTGGCTTAGGCCTAGATAATAGTTAGAATTCATTCAGATTTCCTCAATTAAATTACATGTATAATAATTATGACAACATTCTAGCAACATCACTCTGACTGCCCGGCCAATAATCCTCAGTTTGAGGGATGGCCGTATTGAAAAATAAACAAATAAAATAAAGCCTATTTCTACCACAGGGAGCCCATACAATCTGTTTGTGTAACATAATGACCGTTTGTAATTTTATAGGAAATGTATGGGATTTACCTAAATTTCATATTATGGCGACGTATCACCAAATGTATGTACTGATCAACGCTAAATAAACGTTAAATTACCTTATTTGTTGTGTGTTGTCGTCTTTTTGCCGTAGAAGTGATATTTTGAGCGATTTTGAAGGATTCTGAGTTTGCCGTTGACTGTACGTCTAAGAGAAGGACAAGGGTGGAAAGAGATTTTTGAACGGCTCCAGCACCGAGGCGATTTTACAACATAAAATCGCATTGTTCGGCTTTCAAACCACGCAACAGAAAGGCTGAAAGATTCACGCTTCTTCTCGTATCTCTCGATCGAAAATCCGTCCAAACGGCCTGAAGCTAGCCGTCGAAGAAAATCATAATCCCACACTTTCCAAGCGGTCGATATTCGTATCAACACTTTGCTGTGCCAGCCAGAAACCGTCCTGCTGATTGCCTCTTTCTGATTGGTCGCTGTTAAACAATAACCGATTCAAAATACGTACCGAGGGTGGGGAGCCATAGGCATTTTCGTAAGGTCGAACCGTTTACTCACCAGACTCATAGATACAATACGATCAACAGGTTCAAAAGTAATTCCTTACCTTTCCATTTTTTAAATAACCTCTGGCAATGACGAACATGCATGTAGACTACACATCAACGACAAAGCAGACCTCACAACATTCACCATTAGCGGGAAAGACGCGGTACTGACATCTAATGTGAAATCATCTGTAACCTTGCAACCTCATTGGTCTACGCGAACAATGAGCGGAAGTCTTCCTGGGCTTCCAGTAGTCGCCGCTCACATGACCCGAGTCTGGTGAGACAGGACGGTTTCTGGCTGGCACAGCAAAGTGTTGATACGAATATCGACCGCTTGGAAAGTGTGGGATTTTGATTTTCTTCGACGGCTAGCTCCGGGCCATTTGGACGGATTTTCGATCGAGAGGTACAAGAAGAAGCGTGAATCTTTCAGCCTTTCTGTTGCTTGGTTTGAAAGCCGAACAATGCGATTTTATGTTGAAAAATCGCCTCGGCGCTGGAGCCGTTCAAAAATCTCTTTCCACCCTTGTCCTTCTCTTAGACGTACAGTCAACGGCGAACTCAGAATCCTTCAAAATCGCTCAAAATATCACTTTTACGGCAAAAGGACGACAACACACAACAAATAAGGTAATTTAACGTTTATTTAGCGTTGATCAGTACATACATTTGGCGATACGTCGCCATAATATGAAATTTAGGTAAATCCCATACATTTCCTATAAAATTACAAACGGTCATTATGTTACACAAACAGATTGAATGGGCTCCCTGTGTTTCTACACCTTTTCTTACACAGATAAGAATAATTTTAGGATAATTAGTATTAAGAAATAGTTGTAAAAACTGTGTTAAATGCAATAGCATATTTCCACTGTGATAGTCATTTCACGTGAAATAAATAAAGCTTAATTTAATGGCTACTAAACATAAGGCTAAAATTGTAGCTTTAAAATAAGAAACGTGCTATCTTTTTATTTTGCAAACCTTTTATCGCCACACTGTATCCCTTGTTCATTGTTTTAGAAAACATTCCATACGTGTGGTTCTGAAAAGAAATGAATATAAAAGTGAAATCCAATAATATAAATGTGCTTACTTTAAGCTTATGCAAAAATTAATGGCCGATAAAGCGTAAGCTTACGTTTTCACATCTGCAAACACAAAACGCAGCAAGTCAGTATCACAAAACAAAACAACTATCACTCACTTTATCGAACTGCAGATCCTTTTTACCGGATTCCGGGAAGCAACTCACAGAAAGTAGAGAAAATATAACGAAAAACACAACAAAATACCCCTTCTTCGCCGCCATCTTGAATCGAACGAAGCTTTCACAATCACGCATGAGCAATAAAAGCTGGTGACGTTTACAAGATGATGTTTGAATACCGTCACGGGTAGGGAAGGGAATTTATAGTACTGGGCAATGTTCAAGATGGCGGATTGTTGTTTCACTGTTTCACTAACTTGAATTGGCCTTGTCTTTGGTATGGCTATGCAAGCTTTGCTCTGGAAAAATATTTTAGGTGTTCATTGTCACTTAGTTCACTTTTCAGTAGAGGTAAGATGAAGATTTTCACGAGTAAAAGAAATTGGCTCTTGTTTTTAGTGATCTGTTATTTAAGATCAGACCAAGTTTATTAAGATCAATGTTTTTTCTAAGTCTTCATCTAATAAGGTTTGATAAGCTTATATGTTTGCGAACTCCACTTTCTCCTCACAGAAGCAAACATGTGTCCCTTTCAAAAAATACAAGAGTGATTAGTGAGGTGACGAGATTCTCAACTGTTCTAAACATTGTTTAAGCTTACTGTTTTAACTCATATTTTATGTTGTTTAGCTAAAGGTGATATAAAGAATACATCATGTTCACATATGGAATGAGACAAGGGTATCAGCCTTTTATTGTTTGTCATGCAGCATGTCCTTATTCAACTGCAAATCAAGCAAGGTATTTATAAACAGCCTTTATGTACTATATAGATGGAGGGGCACTCCCTAATTTAAGCCTGAATTATAAACAGCATGAAGTGCCGCTGGGCAGGGTAAAGTTTGAGTCTTGAATTAATATTGTTACTAATCCCACTAGTATACATGATCTACCATCTATGTCATATCTGAACCTACAAATGACTGCCATATGAAAAAAGCCATACATGTAGCTTGTCACAAGTCTCTTAAAAACTGACAGTCTTCGGTTCATCTCCTATTAACCCTTTAAGCCCTAATATTAAAATTCTCATTTCTAGTCCTACACATTTCCTATACAAGTAGTGGGGAGAAATTGTTTAGATATCAAGAGAACTCATGTCCTTAATTCTCATGACCATTTTTATTGATAAGGCATTAATATTACAAGGAGAAATTTGATGCTGATCACTCTTAGGGCTAAAGGGTTAAGGACTTGGCTTTTTTCTTTGTACCATGCTCATGACATGCTGAATACTGTTTAGCCGCAGTATTTCTGTATATAATTTTTATTTGTTGTCAATCTTAAGTTATGCAAGAGAACAAACTTTGTACGAGGTCCTGGATGTATCAGAAACAGCAACTCTAGGGGAAATTAGGGATGCTTTTATCACAAAATCAAAAGAGGTAATCACAGATTTTGCGTGTTTCAATCTCTGTTAATGTAAAAAAGAAACCTTAAGGATTTAAACTTTGGGGATTCTATTATTGTAATGTTGCTATAAAAGCTCCTGACCAGTGAGCACTAAAGCAGACACTCTGGAAGTAGGGAAAAGTGTCTGCAACTAGATCTGGCCACTTACAGAAAATGATTTTTGGAAGCAGAGAGCTCAAACAGGGTTTTTACAAAGTACAGCTATTCATTTACGAAAGTGTCGTTCTGCTGCTTTGACTGTATGGATTTCTACAATGTATGAGTCACCATTAATTTATTTTTATTATTGAAACATTTTTCTTTTACCTACAGTCACATCCAGATATGGATCCACATAAACCAGAACTCCATGATACCTTTGTGCAGGTAAAGAGCAATATATACAGTTTCATACATCTTGTAGCTCAAATAACGTTATATTATGTTATTTTTTTGCATTATGGTAATTTTCCTTTCCTTTCCTTTCCTTTCCTTTCCTTTTCCTTTTTCTTTTTCTTTTTCTTTTTCTTTTTCTTTTGCCCTTTGGGGAATAGAGTACCGAAGTGATGACGTCACAAAAACTAAATTTGTGAAATTATGGGATTTGATTAGATATTCGGAAAGGGCATGACGAAAAATGCCCGCTTGCCAAAAATCAGCATCTTATTGCAATTTGGTTGCCTTGGTTCATTACGTAATGAACCAAGGCAAAAATTAGAAAGGTTTGTATGGAGTCATCAGAGCATAACGGTGCCAATATCTCACCCCCAAATTGCAATAAGATGCTGATTTTTGGCAAGCGGGCATTTTTCGTCATGCCCTTTCCGAATATCTAATCAAATCCCATAATTTCACAAGTGTGACGTCACACTTCGGTACTCTATACCTTGTATGGTCGTTGATGTGGTAAATAGTTTATTCTTCATAACATTAATAATCTCCTAACCATTGAGGAGAATATTATTTCCAACCTTGTTCTCAGAGCTTTTCCCTTTCAAAAAGAGGAGGGGTGGGAAAAGGTCCTGGCATTGGCTGGTCACATACCGTCCAACACCCGAAAAAAACTGGGAATAAACATAATCTTTTTCCATGCAGATCAACGAGGCATACAATATATTAAGCAATGCCAGTCGCCGACGTGAATATGATCTTACACTTCAGACTACTTTCAATTCATCGGCATCAGGAGCAAACCCATTTGGTTCAGTGCCACGGAACAGGTACTTATTTTTAAATTAGAACAGTTATTTTAAAGTACAGTCTGCTGACAAACCTGTATTAAGCGGCCACCCTTGGGTTTTTGGTAATTGGTTGCTCGATACAGGTTGGCTGCCTAATGCAGGTTCATTAAAAATACTTGGTGGGCATGGTCAAACACATTCATGTGATCTCTGCCTTGTAACTGAGGTGGTAATTGTTCGCCACAAGCCTAGGTTATGAAACTCCAGCATTTCAAGAGTTAGATGTTACAAAACTGACTTTAAATCATATTCCCACCCTAATGAAATGACAAATGAGTGTGATAGATGATCCTTTTTAAGCGAAATTAAATCGTAAAATGATATGTGGTTTTAGGTTTTCCTTCAAGTGTGCCCATTTAATACAGGTGAAAATAACAAAGGCACGGCAGACAAACATGGGGGCTGCTAAAGGGTGGCCATGAGCACTAAGGTGGCCGTTTAATACATGTAGCAAATAGAACGTTTGTATGGGCTTAAAATTTGGGACTATGAAAACTGGCCACTTAATAGAGGGTGGCCGCTTAATACAGGGCCGTTTTATATGGGTTCAACTGTAGTAGTAAGTTCTTCTAGAACAGTCCCACTCATGTTATCTATATGTTGTTCTCACACACTGAATGCCATTTGTCTGCTACAGAATGCAACAGCACTTCATTGCTTTATTGCAAAACGTCTAACACTTACAGAGTATGTATGAAAACTGGCTCTTACAAAACCAAAAAACTTCAATGACCCTAAATACCTATGTCAAGGGCCGGGAGGGTGGGAAAGCTGTTGCACGTATGGCAAGAAACAAAAACTGAGTCAGGTGTCAAAGCGTGACACCTGATATCCCAACTCATACCATACCCCCATTCAGTGTGTGAAAACTTCATTTCTTGCCTCTTTCGCAAGTTCAGCCAGCAAGAAAACCATTTCAAGAGTGCAAGGTCATGGTATAAAATAACAAATGTTATGGAAGTGCAAGTGATTGTTTTTGGCAAAAAAAAGGCTATCTGGAGAAATTTTATTAAATTGAGGCCTGCAAAAAGTTTAATACTTATATGATTGTGGTTTTTGCATAAAATCCTTAAACATAGTTAATAGAACAAACTGGTTATGAAGCTCAACAAATTTCAAAAAGAGTGTACAAAGCTGCTTTGTTTTATGTTGAACGAACCGTGACCCTGCACATTGTTTTGTTTAACGTGTGAGCCCAAATGTTTCTACTGGTCAGTTGCTCATATGCATTTCAATACCTTTTGTGTTTTGTGCAGGGTCAAGGCAAACGAACAAAAGAAATGGAGAACAAAAACATATAACAAAGGACTGACTGAGTTTCATAACCAGTTTGTTCTATTAACTATGTTCTAAATAACTGGTTCATTGATTTACGGTCTTTTACAGTAAAAATACTCAGCGCGTTCCGCTTATTATTCGATAACAACTTTCATTAATCGCGAATGGATTACATTATTGGAATCAAACTTCCAATTTTAAATCGAATATTGTCATCACCAAACGGTTGCCTCATTTGAAATTGATTTAATTCTGACTGAGATGAAGTCTTCAAGCCGTGTTCACGTGCGAAGTAGTGTCGGTGGCTTGACGCTATTGGCATCTGACTATATACTTTGGGTCGCTCGACATGGTATTCAGTATTCATTTGTTATTTAACACGAAGCTTCCGTTGGTTTATTGCAATATTCGATTTAAAATTGGAAGTTTGTAAATAGGAATGAATCCATTTCAGACGTTTCAGCTGATATTTTAATCACTCAAATCAAGACCTCGTCAACGAATGACGAGCGAACGATGCGTGGAGCTGAGGAGCCAGGCCTCCTATTGCATAACATAATTCTTACAATTCTCTATCTCCCCCCAAGTCTTTAGTGTTCTTTGACTGGGGGAACAGTGAAGACTGATTAGAGTTCTTGGAATAACAAAACAAAACTGATCACATGTTGCAATTAAAAGTGATACTATTGTTCAATGGGCAATGTTCCATCTTAAATGTTCAATGTTTAGGACTCCTTCAGTCCTGGGCTGTTGAAGTCCATAAGCCGCCGTAAGGCTAAGGGGGTTTTCTTCTGTTTAGGTGCTGGAGGTTCAGGCAGGATACGTGGTGTTGCTGGACCTGCTGGAGGGGAGGGTGGATCGTTGTTGGGCTGTGTGGCAGTTGGCATGGGCTCCCCTGTTTCAGGAGTGGG